>JAXIVH010000047.1:1140951-1275951 GCA_036785325.1 Urophycis tenuis | reverse complement strand
GCGTGCGTGCGTGTGCCACTGCATAATGTGTGCACACGTGTATGTCCATGCGTGGTTTGGGGGTGTGTGTAGGTGCATTTGCTGTCACCAGCCAGGGGAGATGGAGCCTGAATCAATGTGATTAATTCACGTTAATTGCTGCCCCCCCCCACACACACACACACACACACACCCCAGCGTAGGACTCATGGCTGCCATCACTTTGCTGATACACAGGTCTGGCAATGTCCCACTGCACTTCCTTTCAGCTCCCAATGACCAGACCGACAGAACAAACAAACAAACATCCACTGTTTTCGGCCCCTCTCCCTCCTGGGCACCCCCCCCCCCCCAGTGGTCCACCCAGCCTCAACATGTGCTTGGAGGGGAGCATGGAGAACTATTCAGTAGGTGGCTGTATCACAGACACACAGCGAGTGACAGACGTTGTTATGTACACCCTCCCTCCCCTCCTTGATGCCTATTCCTGGAATGTAGAGTCGCCGCGGTGACCAGACTGACAAACAATGAGAGGGGTGGGCGGGAACTACTTAAACAAACTACTTCAACCCCAATCACAAACAAACAACAGAATTATGACATGAGGATTATAGGAAGACAGACGGCTATCAAAGACAACATGCATACATAGAAGTCAGGGTATGTGACATGGGACTTAACTTAAGTGAGAGGCTGTGCCTGAGCTGATCAAACAATACAATCCAGACTCACATGCTCTATTGCTCATATATTAAAACAGACGAGATGGCTTTTACACACACACACACACACACACACACACACACACACACACACACACACACACACACACACACACACACACACACACACACACACACACACACACACACACACCACACATACACAAACACACACACAGGTTTGAATTTAATCAGTGTGCTGCCCACTTCTGGCCACAGATCGATGGTGAGAGGGGCTGACTGGTGGGGCAGATCTATGTTGGGATAACTAATAGCCCTTCATCTATCAAACATGGTGACAGAGTGGATACTGACGCAGCTGCATATATATTGGTTATAGTTATGGATATCTGACGACTAAAATACAATGCAAGTGTTCAATATCCAATAATCTGTATTGGATAATACTGAGTTGTCATCATCATCATCATCATCGTCAAACTTTTTGAAATAATCAATAACTAATAGTTATAAAGTATAAAATATAATAATAATGATAATAATAAATTAGTTATAGAGGTAGGTTTTCCCATATAATATCAACATAATATCACAGATTACTATTTGCATATTTTAGGTCCTGAGGGTCTTCTAATAAACCTGAAGTCTTCCAGCCTCTATCCTCTGGAGGTGAACATACAAATGAGGCATGTTTGTCCTTGCTGTTTTAGAAAATGTCAATTGTATACAATCAACATTGGAGCACATACGGATTCAATTGTACCACTACAATTGCTGCACAAGCAATCATCAAAAAAATGGACAGAGTGCAAAGTATCAAGCTAAATCTTATTTCAACAGATGTTTGTACTATCATTCTCATTACCACTAGCTAGTGTACTGCGGGGGCCCGCGACAAGATGGTGCCGCTCACTGCTGCTCTGTGTTTTGTGCAATTGTTTTCTTCCACTGTGTTGATTGTTTATTGTTGTTGTCTATTGTCTGTTGTTTACTGTCATGCACCAACCACCTAGTGAAATTATTTGAATGTGCAAACGTACTTGGCAATAAAGATTTCTGACTTCTGACATGTATTACAACAAAGAAAGACATGTTCTAGGTTTGCCCCGCAATCACTTTCTTTCATGTGACCTCAGGGCACAAGCTCTTTCAATAACTTCTCCTCCATCGACAACCTGACTTCACTTAACACATAATATGCAGAGAGCATTATTTATATTGTAATATTTCTACCTGGATAGAGCTTATCAGTTCTTTAAGAAGAAGACGAAGACAAGGAGGAAGACGAAGACGAAGAAGAAGAAGAAGAAGAAGAAGAGCCTTCAAATTAACACATTTGTGGGGTTCGACAAAAGTGGAAGTGGCCATCAAACCGCCAACCCTCCGGTTAGTGGACAACCCGCTCTACCCACTGAGCTATGCTGCCCTGATGCCTGCTGTGAATCCATCACCTCTCCATCCGTGCCCTGTGTCAAGCCACGAAAGTCAACAGTAACAGATTAATACTTGGTTAGCTTGACATATGTTGATTGGTTAGCTACATGTTCTGTGGGATACATATTTCCAATCCCAGCATAGCTAAACAACAGGGACGACCAGATAGAAAGTGCGAGGGGAGGAAGAGTGCGGTGAGGTCAGGCGGTGCGCTAGGATGATGAAGGATGATGAAGGATGAGGGCTGACGTTGCGCTCCACAGGAACCTCAAAGGCGGAGGGCTGGGTGGTAGAGTTGGGGGGGGCTGCCCGATTTAGAGCAAAACAGCTGGTCTGCAACCTTGCTACGCACACATCTGCCAACTCATAGTGGACAGTGAGGTTCACACTCTTTGTCTGATCTCCACCTATTGCTGCCGTCCTTATATAGCCTTCACTGTAGATGAAGACATTCCTTAAGTCCATAAACATATAGCCTACTATAGCTGTTTTCTTTATGGATACTCACAATATACAAATGTAGCCCCCCTTTATATCAGCACTTGACCATACAGGTTCATTGTATTTCACATATCATCTGTCATCATATCAACAGTCAAATATAACTAAAAGGCTAATTATATTTCATCATTTAGGAGCTTTTTTAAAAGCAAATTGCAGTGGACAACCAGGTAGATTAGTGGTTTTTGGCTGTCGGTTGAAATAAACCTAGTACCATTCAAGTCGATTAAGTCGAACACCCTATATAGCCACTACAATATCCTCAACTAGTTACAATTAGGCCTATGTCATTGTATATAGCCCCATGAGGGTTGTCCAGGTTGAAACTAAGTTGACTCACCCTTACATACCACTTTCAACTTGTAATGTAATTTAGAAACGTATTGCTTTGCAAACTACTTAAAAAGTTGTCTACTTGCACTCCCTGACACCTCGGGGGCAAAGGCAATATCGTGCTGTTATTGTGACTCTGCGGGGGGAATGCAGCAGTTTTCAGTATGACAGTATAGTTACAACGAGGGCTGGCGCGGTGTGAGTCATCACCAAGAGCACTGCCGCAGCGTTTGGCGATCTCACCTGTGGGTTTAACGTGTAATCATTCTGCTGGGCCCTCGGGGAGCTCTGGAGATTAAAACGGACCCGAGCTCCACTGGCGGCTGGCTGGCTCTCAAGCCGGTGGCCGTCTGTGTAGCCCGGAGGGAGAGGGCCGTCGAGTGGGCTGTGAGGTAATCACAGCTCCACACCGTGTCGCTGAGCGGACCCCCCGCGGACCTCCACCTCAAGGTGACGACCGCCCCGGAGACTTACGATGTAAGTGTAAGTTATGAAAAAGGTATGCATAATGTGTCAAACAGTTGCTGTTCTCATTCTGATATTTTAACTAGGCTAAACCCATTTGATTATTTTACATCTAAATATAGGCCTAGACTATATTTATTGAAGACATCCAACAAACTACTCCTCCCAAACTTCTCCTAATCAAAAAACACAATTTAACGGTTCTACCGAGCATATCACTAAAAGACGAGGGCTAAATAATATCAAATGCCATTACTTTCCCTAGTGGTATAAACTGGAACTGTCGGGCTCGTATACAATAAAAAGGTCAGCGTTTGTATAAACGATTTATCAGATCCCTAATAACTGTTATCAATTCAACCCGCTAGGCCGCGGATTAAGACGATGCCGGCAATTTGAATATCCAATTTATTTCTCATTTCCCGACGAAGACATCAGTCTTGAAAAACAGCTTTCTGCATTGGGAGACAAAATAATGGCTTTATTTTATGATCTAATATTAGGCAATCAACCGGAAGACATATATGCTTATAATATATGCATGTATCATGTGTATTTATATTGCATACATATTTATACCATATGTATATGGGTAGGGTAATGGGAAATCTCATTCCTAACATTGTAATTCAAAGTTCTCCCTTTACAAAACAAGTCACACATTTGACATACAAAACAAAACACAATCCGGTTTAATATCTCCTTGTTTTATTAAAACAACAAACATCAAGTGTTAGGCTGAAGAAAGAGCAGGCCAGCATGTAAGCCAAGAAAGAGTTTCATTATGACAGCAGACTAAAAGCCCACAATAGCTGCTTTCAATTTTGAACTCATCAGCAAGTGACCCTCTAGGACGATGCCAGTGTGCATCGTGAGAGTGTTACATTTATAAAAACAATCCTGAATACAAAAAGAGTCAAATACGTTGGCCCTACACCATCACCATCACAAGAGGTCCGCAATCAAGTTAGCTACAGTTACACGCTTTAAATTCATTGGACGTATTGATGCTGTTACTGTTGCTATTGGAGGCACTGCCTTTGTGAATTTGTGAGACATTTCTTCAGTTTATATACTGAGTAATATCATTCTGAGTAACCCAGATATGAAAACTAAATAGAACAAATATGATACAAGATAGGCCTAGGATCGTAGTTAAAACAGAACTGTACCTGATACTGAGTATCACTCGTTCATGGGACAAATCCGCTATAGTGACATTGAGTATAGTGCGCAGGAGTTACATGAATGCTTTTATACAATGCTGAAACTGGTGTACATTGCTACTGCATGGTCTCTTCTCCTTTTGACACATGAAATATTATACCTAGATTATTCAGATGAAAAGTTCTATAAGTACAGCATGTCTTTTTTCTATATTATCTGTAAAATAAGAGCCCTGAATCATCGTCATTCTCACATGGTTGAGTCAATGAAAGGAACCCGGCTAAATACAAAGGGTTCATTTTGGCTAATGCTCAAGTCTCAAGTGCTTGGAATATGTTAAAGTGAGGGCCGCCTGCATGTGCCCCTTCTGAACGGTGCATCAGGAGAACACAGCAGACACCATTGACCTGTCGAAGCAGACACCATTGACCTGTCGAAGCAGACACCATTGACCTGTCGAAGCAGTGTTAAGTTTGGTTTTTGTTCAGGGAACGAGGGACTTCATCCGTTGTCTTTGGCGTACGTTTAAAGCAGGCGTTGTCGTGTTTTCTGTTCATCAATGTGGCGGTTCTCCATTTTGTGTTGGCTTGCATGGCCTTGTGTGTCGACCCTTCTCAAGCACACTCAAACGCATTGGTCAACCAGCCTCAGCAAAGAGGACTAAAAGAATACAAACATATATATGACCAATTAACAGTATAAGAAATGAATAACCAGTGTGAGGAATCCTATAAGTGATTCATAAAGGGAGAATATGACTGTTGATATGTGATGGTGATGGTGAGGGGTAGGTCAGCAGCATCACATGGCTACAGAACCTTTGTTTCTGCGTTCATACTCTGTTCATACTCTGTTCATACTCTGTTCCGCCCGTCCAGCCTGCAGTGTCCGTTCTCGTTGAGACTGCCGGTATTAAATAATGATGTGTTACATGTTAACATTGTTAACAGAACCGCAAACACACACAGGTGTATATATAGATATAGATCTATATACTGTATATATATAGATCTATATCTCTCTATATATAAAGAATACAATCTAATGTGAGCACCATCCCCTGAATGGTGACAGCTTGTGGCTGTTCTCCGAGCGTCCTGGGGCTGGTTTGGCAGTGGTCTAACACTTGTGCTTCATGGCAAGCTGCAGAGACAGAGGAAGAGAGCGAGAGGTCGGGGGGAGAGAAAGATGGGGATAGGCCAGAGGCCAGGCGGTTAAATTAGGTAACAGCTTCCTACAGCAGCAGTAATGTATATTCCAACATCCAACGGGAAATGCAAGTCAGCACAAAACCCTGGAATGTGCTTAGTAATCCCTGTTTGATTTTGTCATCCTGTGATAGATTCGAATTTTTAGTGGTGTTTGGCTGATACTTCTCACAAATAATACAAATAAAAGTGCAGCACCCAGTGTCATTTTGCAGACACAAGCGTTACAAAGTGCAGCTGTGCTGTTATGTAGTTCAGAGAATGACCAGATGGGGGCAACAGAGCAGCACTAGAGGATGTTGTCTTTTGGAGAGACAACCCAATGGGGAGTGGGACAGTGAGGCAGTGTGCTACTGTTCGGAACCAACAACTTATCATTTTGATTCATTATGTTTTTAAGATGGAGATATGCAACGCATTTGGGGAAAAAAACAATAAAGCACAAAGCCATACATCAAGGATTGTAATGGTTAACAAGTCATGAGAAGAGGACTCAGATGTGATTTAGTAAATTAATTAATTAATTATTAATCCAAACAAAAGAATGACCATAAGATAAAGCTAATTAGCTCATTAACCCACACTATGACCAGTGCAGTATGAGAGTAAGTGATTATTCACTGTAGATTTTACACTTCTTCTCATCAGGCCTCAATGACGCTGACTTTCCTGTCAATGCTATGCAATGAAAAGTAATATTCTGACCCCCAAATCAATGAAGGAACAGTGTACTGCAGCGTAGTGAGCGACAGGATAGTGTCATGGTTAGGGTTTTCTATTCCTAGTCGAAAGGTACTGGGTTCCATCCAGCAGCCTAAGCTACAGGCATCCCTCAGCAATACACCTACCTGCACTCTAATGGCATTCATCTGAATTCACTGTCAGTCACTTTGAAACACAGCATCTGATCCATTTCTAATGCATGGTAAATGTGATGTGTGCCAACCATCACCCACATGCCCTAAATGGACCAATTAAAACCAAGTCAATAAAAGGTGCCCAAAGACAGCCTTGTGAAAACAGCCCTAATGCTGTGTGTGAGATGGCAGCTGCTATCCACTGTGTCTTATATAAAGACTACACAGCAGGGCTACAACCAGACGGTGTGATAGTGAGATCCAGCACGGTGTTGCTGGGAGATATATGGTAGCCTGAGCTTCTTGGGTCTACTTGGAATTGGCCACAGATCACAGATCTTTGACGCGAGATCTGTGACCTAAAGGATGGTGTATGATGATGATAAGACAACAGGTTTTTGAGTCACAAAGTCAGAGTCACAAATGGGACTGACATGGACCTACGTAAATACGGCCAAATATATACATGTATATAGAACTCAAAATTACAGAATTAAATGGGTGTCAAGTTCAATCAGTGATTGTGAGTGATGTGATATGTGATGTGATTGGTTGACAGCAAATTCCATAAATGCACACATCAACAAATGTGAAGCATGGATTAAAGCAATCAGTCAAACAAACTAACACTATAATACAGCTATTCATTGAACAGCTTTTTGAGAAATGCTGACGGATGGGAAACCATGAGGAAGATGACAGCACCAGAGGTGTGCCTGCTGGAGCCCCACATATTTCCCCTTCATTTATTTTGTTTAGTAAAAACATACAAGAGTAAATGATGCTAATAACCTTGTGAAGCAGCATGATAATGAGAGAGAGGATAATGATGTGATTTGAGGAGACAGAAGCCCTTATTGCCAGCCACAAGTCCAAAGAAAACTATAAATGCAATCTGTCTTCTAATTGCCTATTAGTATGTCTTACACCATTCTATGATGATAACATTTTATTTTATTTGGTTATATTCAATTACCATTGAATATAACAATGGGTTTTGCTAAATGACTGAACTGTAATTATATTCTATAAATGTGAATGTAATTCTCAGGGAGAATTGTGTTTAAGAGAACATATCTGCATCTCAGTTAAGATCCCACAGTAACACAGACATGCTGAACCAAACTAAAACAGGGGCTCCCTCCCTGATGTCTGTCTCTCACCGCCAGGGTCTCACCTTCTGAGCCGTGACGGCAAACTGCTCGGAGCTGTTCATCATGTCGGCGGTCTTGTCCTCAGCGCGACCCAGCCGCTCGCCGCGCTCGTTCAGGGCCTGGCTGGCCTTCTGGACAGCAGTGCTCACGCTGCCGGCCGCCGTGTGCAGTATGCTGTTACCTGAGGGAGGAGGAGGGACACGCACGTGTCTGAGCTGATCTGAGGCAGCCAGATGAGAAAAACAGGACCAGAGAAGAGGAAAACCCCACAACAATATTGGTGGGGGAACTAAAAGTATAACCTTGTTGTTTATGCAAGTGGTTCAATCTGTGACCCAAAACATCAGTGTAATACTTGAAAGCACACCTAAGTGGAGTAAATACAAGGACAACACCACAAAACACCAAATGGGGTTTTAAAAAAAACACTACTTTCTGTGAAAAGAGAGAATAGAAGAGAAACTGACATTTCTCTTACCAGGCAAAAAGTAATTCAATGTTTGTCATCGAGGCCCTCTCAACGTTCTGAAGTGGACAATTCTCAAACCGAAAAACCTGTGCAACCGATCGCTCCAAAACGTGCTGTTCTCTGACTGGAAAATGACCAACCCACTACCTGCTCTAGAATGACATGTGAATAAACTTCACCTTGAGTTGCATTATAACTGCAACTTGGGGAAGCACCGGATAGTCCTGTGGACAGGTTTACTTTAAACAAAGCCATTTAAGGCATTCACTAAAGCACTTCAGTTAGTGTGACCAAATGGTGTGCCCAATGGACTAAAACTATACTTTCACTTCCTCATTGTTTCCCGGGTGGTATAATCCATCACCTTGGGGAACATTATGTAGATGCAAGGGGAAACAACTGCATTGATTTGGAACTTGTGTAGTCCATTGTTATTTGTGAATTGCCTCCCGTAAAATGCCCCACAAGACAATGGGGGGACTTTTGCTTTGCAGTGCCACTTAAGACGAGTACCTATTCTTTTCTGAAACAAAAACTGCCACTAATAGGGCTGTGTGAGAGAGGACTGGAAAACGCTGAAAACACTGGCTCCAATTGTACCACAACAACAATGGTATACGGTATATATATACAGTATATATATATATATATATTCATATTAACACTGGTCCCAACCAAACCATGCACTTAAGAGAAGCAAATTTATTGTGTAGCAAAGTTCTATGTCTTAACTTAAAACTATAAATATAAAAAATAGATAAGCAATTGAGACATGCCCACTGGGGGCAATACCAAAGATTTACAAAGGGGTTATTTCTTACTGGACAGTATATCTGTGCCGATAAATGAGTTGGAGGGAGCTGTTGAGGACAGAGAGTACAAGGCTAGAAGGGACTAAGTGTATTATTCAGACAGGGCCTGTTGCTTTGTGCTTCCCCCACAGGAGCTGTGTATATTCCTGTACTGTACGACAGCTCTGCCGCAGTGGGCTGCAGGCTTCACGTTACCACTCACAAGCAGGCGGACAGGACAGCTGTTCTTCATTCAGGAAGTAGTGAAACACACACACACAGGTACACACGATAGGAGCTGTGCATGGAAACCATACCCACACGGTGACAACGTGTGTGAGTGTTGTCACCATGTTTTCCCCCTACATTGATATTCCCGTGGGGTGATGATACAAACCACAGGCTGTCTGTCTCTGCAGGTTCCAATCATCCGCCGCTCAGGGAAAGTTCAATTGCTGCGTTTTAATTGAACTTTTTCCAACTGGCAAGAGAAAATTGGATGTAAGGATGTCTCTCCATCAAGCAGGCTTTAGGTTTTTACAGTGATTCATGACGGCTCACGACCATGCATGGAGTCCATGGTATTAAACACACCTCAGTGGTTCTTCATTACTACTCTCTGCTGTAACGCCAGCCACCATATACATACCATGTTGGATTTCCTCCTGCAAACCACCTTGTAACATCTGTTGTTACCCAACACACCTCACCCCGTTTCCGACTTGGAATGTAAAAGCCTTGCAGAGAAGGATGTAGGAAGGAAGACCTCTTCACCTTCAGACACTGCTCTCTTAATCCTCTCCGGCTGAGCAGCCAGTGGGAATAATATCGGCAATCCCATTCCCCAACCCACACAAACCCAGCCTTCACCAGCCCCCAGCCTTCTGTGAGCTTTCCAATAACGGATTATCTCCACCATTTTGTATTCATCTACCCTGCCCATCCTCCTCCCTGGCCCATTCTTGGCGGTGAGGCAGAGTACATCATATTCACCTGATACTGGGGGTTCCAGTATCGAGAGCTGAAGAAAAGAAATTCTCGGTGTTCGTCAGGAGTTCATGTTACTTCCAGTTATTTTCAGGGGTGGGAGGGATACATGCACAGACTTTATTTTTGAGTGATATTTGATATATAGGCTATATTGTGTGAGACATAACATTGATTATGAATAAAAACTATACATATATAACATAGAAATAATTGATTTTACTCAATAAATGTGTTTCAGTTTGAAATCTCATATGGTTTCATAGACAATTAACACTTATAAGACAGGGAGTCAAAACAACCCCATTTTCACATACATACTGTATATTCACATACACATACAGAGAGAGAGATACATGCACCCTTCTCTTTTAGGGCACAAAAACATGGCCCTCCTTTTTCAACTGCTGTAACTTTTCACTGTAGTCACTGCATCACTAGCAAACAATTCTTACGCTAGGAGATATAACTGCTAATAGGGGGGAAGAGTAGGAGGGGACACTGTGTCCTAAACATAACACAGAGCCACATACAACAGCTAAACGGCTACTGGGTATTCATCTATACTCCTCTGAGAGGGAATTTGTTCGGCTGATAAATGTCAGCATGCAAATACATTAACCACTATAATCTTCTGCATGAATGCCTGGACCGAGCAAAGCCTGGTGTGAGGTCCCACCAAACAGGAGCGCTGTGGTAATTCTCCTTAAGCCAACACTCCCTCCCTCTCCACAACTCAAATTGCATGTTTGCCCTGAGAGTATATGACCTTTCGATAACTAAATCCCTTATCCTGGATTCCAGTTCCTCTCCTGATACATGTAGAAGTACCGGTCTTGAGAATGTCAAGAATGTACACAACATAGACTGTATATGTAAAGACTGGTCCACGTCCAAGTTTATGCTTTATTTCTAAACACAGGTCATCAGGATGAATCCAAGGAGAGCTTGACTTGTGGGGAAGGTTTGGTGGTGAAACAAACTGTCATCCAGTTTGTTTTAACAAACTGTGAGTTTACATGGTTGGTAAGAATGTAATGTATGCTTCTTCATGAGACACTCCTGTCTTACCTTGTCTTAGTAGATGCTCATGGTGGACAACCAACTCTTTCCTCATCTTGCTCAAAAAGACCCTGCAACGAACAACTACATCCTGGTTCTCTGTCATGAGAAAATATGCAAAGTCAAAAGGTTTTAACTTAAATTTACAAACTTTACGTATCTCTCGGAATGAGTGCCAAACGGTTACTTTTTAATTGAAATTCCACTGTCAAAATGAGAACACGATGATGTTAAAGCACTTCAATCCAAAAGTTGTGTTAAAGTTTAGTTTAGTCCAATCAAATTACTAGTGTAGAGTATTGTTAGATCAAAACGGTGTTTTTTGCTATCAATGCACAACTGACCTTAGTAGGTCAGTTTTCTTTCCATGAATAAATATGACTTCCCTTCCACTAATCTAACCTTTGAAGTAAAAACTCAACCGATATCATCCATACAACAAATTAAATTGTGCATGCATGACACATGTTTCACGTTTCTGGCTGGCATCTTAAGCTGGAGCCCCAAAGTGCCCCACAAGTGGTGCTGTAGGCGACCTCCTAGGTGACCTATGTCTAGAAAAGATTTAACCTATTCATTGAACAGTCATATGTTTTTTTCAATGCAGGGGCTGTAACCTGATAAAACTGACAAAAATATTTTTCGATGTGCAGTTAATAAAACTAAGCAGACTTTAAAAGCTTCCTTGAAAACGTTTTGAGGTTCGGGAGTGACTGGGAATCAGGGCATGGCAAAGTGCCCTGATAACAAGGCAAATACCAACTTTGTCTGGCAATACTTCCTTTAATTATCAACCAATTAGACACCTCCCAGAAAACTAAAACACTTGACCATGTATGCCTACTTCTGCATTCTGAAACGTTGTAGATGCCATGCCTTGCTGTGCATCACTGATCAGTAACCTAAGGTAGTTGTAAATGATATGTCTCACAAAGAATGGCTCTACAAATACACCAAATCGCAAAATGAATGCCAAATTAGCAAGCAATGGTATTGAGAGACACACAGACACACACAAACCTTTAACAGGGTACACCAAAATGTGCTAAGTAGAAGCTCAATAGACCTCTAAAATATGTTCCACCACACTCAGTACCACTGTGTGTGGTGGAACATATTGCTGGCACTGCTAATTCAGCTGCAGTGTCTCGCCTTGCTGTCCAAAGCAAGAGTAGAGCTAACCACTAGACATTGTCGTCACCAGTGACAATGCCTTCCCAACACTGTGATGACCCCAGCACCAAAAAGACTAGAGTAACGAAAACACACAGCAATTGGTTAATTTTTTTCACTGTATGTTTGCACAATTGTCTATGCTCAGGCTGTTGGCTGAGTTTGACGTAGGAGATGATGGGCTGTCTGGCTGGTTGATCATGTTGCCTTCATTCCTCTGGTCAGACATGTGGTCCTTCAGGTACATACTGCATAAGCCAGTATCACATTGGTGTCTCTGTTTACATAACAGTTAATTTAGTTGACTCTCCATGGGAAACAAACACCTTAATAGTCGCTGGTAACACGCACAATCTCTGGACATTCAACTTCCTCCCCAGAGGGTGACCTAATGTCTATCTTGAGGTGTATGACCCATTTTTTCCTATGCTCACTTCTTCTATCCCTATGATGACATCAGACAAATATGCATAAAGCAACATACCATGGGTAAAAGCTATATCTATCTTTGTGTTCCTCAGAAGCTCCACACTCATTGACCGTCTCTGTAGAGAAGAGTCCACCACAGTTATGGTCCCACACCTGAGCAGCTTGATGTGTTTTGTTTTGCACTGGTGTGAGACTTAAACTGGTATGGACAGAAGTGGGGATGGCTTCCTCTCCGCTCCGTGTCTTGTCACAACGCGGACGGTGAGATGTTCGCGACATTATAAAATTGCTGAAATTCCTCCATGTCAACTGTGTTCCCCTTAGTTGTAGACACATCACACATTAGACATTGTAGACACTTTACAAGGCCTCCAATGTGGATATAACATCTTAACATAATATCTTTTTTTTGTTACTTTTCAAAGAGTGGTAAAAATGATTATGTATCTGTAAACAATAGCAACAAGGAAGTATTTTGTCTATGGAAAGAATTGTTGTCTTATGTAACTCATCTTTTAACTGCCCATGAACTTGTGTGATGCCTGTCAGCCAGGCTGAGCACTACAATGGGATGATATTATGTAAAACAAAGGCCTGTAGGCGTTGGGTGTAATGCTACATCTGCTCCCCACATGAATTCCTGCTGTGCAGACACACTGCTTCACCTCACACCATGACATCACCCCCCCCCCCACACACACACACACACATACAGTACAACCAAAGTATCACAACAACCAAGACACATTACTTAAAGACAGACACACACACAGACGCAGCATAACAACCCCCATATACCGTGCATGCAAAGAATCATGGCCTCAAACCCACACATGCACACACACGCAGTACAACCAACCTAACCTCTGCTTGTAGAATGAGAAGGGTTGTTATGTTTGAGTAAGGTTGGGGTAGTAGAGGTTGAGTATGTGTTTCCATAAATAACTCCATGAATAAAACAGCAGGCCCAGTGCAGTTCAAAAACGTGCTGGTAAACAGATCGATACTTGATTATGCCCTGCAGAATTCCACAGCCCTGACAGTCTACTGGGCCACAAGAGAGAGTAAATTGTCAACCCTTGCGAAAACAATCTCGACACCATCTCTCAACAGATAGCATAAACACATGGGCGCACACAAACACACACACTGATCACATTAAATCAACAACACGCAAATTCTATTTTTTTTTTAATGTTAGGAAAATTATGATTATTATTATTATAATTATCATTAGTATTATTATTAACCCTTGATTACATATGGGAATGGCAGGACTTGTGACATTCCCCCACAACACAGCAAATTACAACAGTTGCAGTGTGTCTACCTGCTCTGACGATAGTAGTAATATAAAAAGTAAACAATGTCTTTGACACTGCACACTCATTAGTACAATTAGTTGGTTGGTTGGAGCTACTAGTTTGTAAGTCAGTTATGGGCTGAATCATAACTGACAAACAACAAGGCCGTGGGTCTCTACAGAACGGCAAAATACGTACGTACCTGCATCCCAGATTCTGAGTATAGTCCGTGGAAAGGTCCCACACAGTTATTAAATGGCTCTGGTGGTGTTATTTATGTGAAGCTGATGTGGCATACAAATCAATATATACGCAAACTTAGACTAGTGTGTGATAAATGACCGGGACAATGTAGCCGGACAGATGAAGCAGGCGTTGTCCTGATGGTGCAGTCCTACTTGTGGAAAGGTGCACGTGACTAGGCCTGTCGCGTAGAGACCCATGGCGTCCCCATGATGGCGGTTATTCCACACAGAAAACCTGGCGGTTGCGACCAGCGCTGGGGCGTCTAGGCGCCACACTGCGGTTTGCGGCGGCAGGCGATACTCACCTCCCATCAGCTTGGCCTGACAGTTGAGGAACTGGGGTTTCCTGGTGGGCGTGTAGCGCTGACAGGTGTGATGGAGGATCTGGACGAAGGTGCACTTCTCTCCCGCCGAGCTGGCGGCCCACTGGTCGAAGGCGTTGTCGAACGTCAAGTCAAACTCAGGACAGTCCTGGGAGAACCCGCGCACGCAAGGAGGCCATGAGTCAAGCTTGAGAAATGGTGTGATGGGTGGGGACAAGTTACGACTCGTTGAGTCATTGAGCATTTCGCACTTTCATCAAAAGCAATTTACGGTGAATAAATTGTTTTGGATAAAATGTCATTGATGAGCTGTTTAGGGTATCTTGCTCGAGGATACAGACTGTTGGCAATGGGGTTCAAACCCAGAACCTTTGGGATCGGAGTAAAACACCCTAACCACACAAGACAATCCTGCCCTCTGTAAAACAAACTCAAGAAACACCACTGCAACAACGCACTACCTCACTTTTTTTCATACTTGTATTTTTCTGTGTTTCTGTGTTGTCAGTACAATGTCTGTTTGTCTGATTGTCCATTTGTTCATTTTGCACCACAGGTCTGAGAGGACTGCAATTTCATCTGTGCTATATGCCTGCCATGTAGCACACTTGACAATTAAGATACTTGAACTTGAAAAAGTTTATTTTCCCATAAACTATAGAGGGAGAGTGTTCAATAATGCAGATCTATGCAGAAGTGACCTACTCACTCTGTTGGGGTCAATGCCGTCGATTTGCTGTAGCTGGTCTATGGTCCACATTGACCTCTTGGCGAAGGCAGAGGAGCCCTGGAACTGCTTCACCTTGGTAATGGACAGCTGGGATGGCTTCCTATTTGTAACTGTAAATGCGAAAAGAAAAAAAATGCAGATTAAGGTTAGCCTTATTGTTGGGGTCAGATTAATTTAACCTTCCTATGTTTGACAGGCAGTGTTATATGCTATTGTAAATAAGCCTTTGCTATTGTATTATAATACCAAAGACTGTATGGATAAACACCCATCACCAATTTAACCCAATGTATACATATGTGCTGTACATGGGTGATATTTGTATTTGTTTTGATTCCTGTGATGTGGCAGAGGTTAACATTTGATGTGTTCCTTGTTGTGTTATGAAGAAGTCAACCCAGCCGGTGATACCCTATGGTGACATTATTCATGAACAAATGTCTTTTGGCTTTATTTACCGAGTTTTACACAGACAAAAACAAGTTGGTGAATGTAGCATTAGGGTGGGTAATTGAGCCAAAACTACAATTCAAATATCAAACAACATAAATAGCCAGTATGCAAAGGAAAGGGCATACAAGTTCACATAGTTTAATATAGGCTGCCTACGCCAGAACCTCGAAATTGGAACAGAGCCGCATTCTCTCAACAAGCCGTGAAATCTGTGAGCGCTGCCAATGGCTTCACTCACAAGCCTCAGCCTGCGGGTCCAGCTACAGTGGACAGTGTGCTTATAAAGCCTAGGTTTCACTAAGGCTTTGCTGCACACTTTGAACCATGTTGACATGCAAGTACAACGGCTGCCAATGTTTGGCTACATAACACTGGGGATATGCCATTTAGAGACATCATTATTTTGGAAATTGCTGCCACGGATCTGCCATTAAAGTGGCTCAGTAGCCAGTGAGTTTCACACAAAGCAGAAGGAATTGCAGCCTTGTCTCATGAGGTTGTAGATACTGGGGCTGTGGGAATAATGACAAGCGCAAGTCTACAATGTTTTTTTAGGCCCTGTGAGAATGAAGCCTGTTTTCCAGTGAAATTCAGGCTGATTATTGCATCCTATAACCAAGAAACAAAACTGTCTATGTCCCCAATTATCACTTATTTAGGCCTGATTTCCGCCAATAATGAGCAGTGGCCAATCTATCAGTCCATCACCACTTCTGGGCTACATTATGACAACTGGAGCACTTAGGATGTAAAACCTGCATAAAATCAGTATAAAGCAGACTAGCAAAAGTCACACGCTTCCTCTGTAACAGCTGTGGGTGGCAGAATCAACAGTGAACATTAACAATGGACATTCCACTGTTGGCTCCAATAATAACAAGAATCTGATGATACATTTCCTAAAGGAAGCCACAGCCTGATCAAGAACAGGCAGACTCCTGTAAAAAAAGGGGGGATCCCCACATACAGTTCATGCCTTCTAAATGTGTGTTGAATCCTGATGTGTCTGTACCGTGTACGAGTTACAAAAAACACAACAGTTTGCAAATAGCTGCAATGTGTAGAATGCACTTAGAAATCCTTCCAAACTGTGCCAAAGGTTGTTTTTCTTTATAAATAATGATTTATTAATCTAATTGACAAGTGAAATTCCAAAAGTAGTGCTAACTGTATTCAGGACAATATACAAAGCAACTGAAACGCTCAATTTTAACCAGAGGATGCAGTCAAGCCAAACATCACTATCCACTTCCTGCTCTATGACATCACCCTGACCTGCCCTGACCTGACCTCCTTTTTCCAAGCATTCCCATACACTTCCATGTCATCCCCACCCGGGAATTCAACACTTGAGGCTTTCCATGCAGAGATCAAAGCTTACTGTGAATGGGTCATCCCAGGCTCATATTTGGGTCATGTGACCCGAGAGCTTCTCCTGATTTGTTGGATTGCTTGGAGAGCTTTCCATGTACCCACTGGAAGACCATAACATACAACATGCATACATGTTGCCTTGAGCAGCCCCTGGCTCATGTTAGCTCTACACATGTGTCACGTCAAATATCCAGTCAGGCCCCAAGTGCTGCCTTACCGAGTGTCTGGTACTGATCACTGCAGCGTTGGTATTCCTCTCATTTAAAATGCTAACATCTGGGTCTTTGTTGTCATCATAATGGCTCCCTGCACTGCTGTCGGTCGGTGCTTTGTTTTCCTTAAATATGTTCGGAAGCCGCACCTTTATTCTTCATTCAGAGTGGATTTTCATAAAAGGGATGGGTGTTGCATCAGAAGGGATGTTTGTACAGGTCTGCTAGGTCAATTTGGACAGCTGTAGCTCATTGTGTGAGGGTGGCCTGACTCTGGGTGGAATACAGTAGATAGTGAGACAGGAAGATGAAGACAGAGACAGGCTATGGGGAAGGCATCCCACAATTTCATACCGTTTTGTTTGTTGTTACGTTGATTCAATTCTAAACTGCACATAACCACGTTAAATGGATACATATTGGGTCACAAGTTGGCCTTCGAGAGAAACCACCAGAGCACTGAATAGCCAATGCGCTGTCGGGGTTGAGGGTATAATGAACCACGATATCAAAATGTCGAACTGTACAGAGCACAGTCACGCCATATCATGGTTAACTTGGGGATCCAAGGGACAAGAAGGGGATGCATGTACAGTGGAAGAGTCCAGTGGATAAAACTAAAGTGAGAGAGAAAGAGGAAAATAAGAAATTGAGAGTGAGAGATAGCGAAAGCAACAAAAATAGTCGTAGAGAGAGCAGAATGAGAAAGGCCATCTTTGTTCATGTTCAAAATCCTGCGTCACTTCAGATCCGTCAGGAGTGTGACCTGACGGCCGATGAGGATGAATCTTTTTACAGTGGTTTAAAGGTAGCTGCATGGTACTGTAAATCATAAGGGCAAAGCAAAGAGCAAAAGCAGGGAACCTTTCTCAGGTTTCAAAATATGGATTATCAAAACATTTGCCATTTGTTGCTAGTCTGCTTCATTGGTCTCATAATATGTACATTTTCCAAATATTGAGAAGACATAAATACAGAGGTTGATTTGTAGGGCAATAGGAAGTTGATATAAATAATAATCGTAATCATAAATTCTTTGCACAAAGGATAATACTGAATCAGATGCATTCAGAAGTAGTGGATAGTAATCAGAGACCTGATGCTGGGCCTATCTTCACATGTGTTAGGAAAGGCATGAAAAAGTAATGTAAGTTTCACCCTGCAGGAGCTTGAGTGTATCGTCTCATATATCCATTCATTATCATATCAAGGGCTAAGTGGTAGCATTACAATCTGTAACACTCTGGATCAAACCAAGCAGTTAGTATGAATCAGAAAAGTATCTGATTGCAATCCATTACCAAAAGAAAAGGTTAATGACAAACATCATGTTGAGCAGCAGACCCTAATGTGCATCTGCATCTCTAACAACACATCTAAACGCTGCAGTACTGCTGGACAGCCCACTGGCTATACTCAGGTCTTCATCAAACAGAAACACTCTTCAGAGCCTCTCAAATCAATATTCAGACCCTGCCTTACAATTTGGGCAAGTCGCTCCCTGGATAACTAAGCAATTACTAAGTGTCATCAGAGGGGCTGGTTTTAATGAAAGAGCAAACGTTGAAGAGCAGAAGAAATATTACACACAGGTCCTTTCCAATAATAAGAACTGAAGGCAAGAAAGACAAGACAAAAAAAAGAAAGTTAATCATCTGTGATCTCTGTTGATTCATAAATTATTTATCTGAACATGTTTTCTTTAATGAGAAAAGGCAAGGATACAAAAAATATGAAATATTAATCAGCAGAAAATGCAGAACAATGTTTTGTGGAGACGTACCAATTCCCTACAGGGCAGCGTTCATACCCTATTAGACAGTTCAAGTCAGGCCACGACAGCACAGCTTTCTTCAGTGACTCAATTACTTATCACTAGTACTAAAAAACCAACCAGTGATGATGCTACTAGACTTACAGTATGACTACTAAAAAAGCTGATGGTTTTATCCAACACATTGGATAAATTGTGTTCAAACACACTAACACCAAGATATCCTGCACCATCAAATTGAATAATAAAACAACTGCGAATGAATTTAGAAAACAAAAAAAAGCTAAAAATGGGTGACTACTATGGAGTTTCTGCCAAAGCGTGATGGTGTGTGTCTCATATCTTCTGCCAGAGGAAGTTGACAGTCTGGTTCATGGCTTCTCAAATTCTTGAATGTCCTTTGAATCACAGGGGCCGAGCTGTGCTCATGGTCATGATCTTTACCCTGAAGGGAATCCATACAGCAGCCAGGGATAGGAGGCGTCCCAACAACGCACCAGCAACATGTTATCACGGTTGTGGTAACAATGCTGCTGCTAGTAATGATCATGTGCCAAGTGTGTGCACTTCATACTTTGGCCCAAGGAAAATGGACCCAAGCATTTGAGTTTCACGTTTAACAGAGTGCTTTGCTAACTAAAGTGATCCAGTGCAACTCATGCCAAAGTAAGTGTTTTGGCAGTGGAATGTACACAGCTAGACTCGGCTAGTGTTTAGCACAATCAAATCCACAGAATTATGTAGGCCACCCAGGGAGGCTCAACTTAAAAGACAACAATGTTGACACACAATGTTGTAATGTAATACAGCATTGTATTACAAAACGTTCAATTCAATCAAAAACCTCAACAGCCATAGCCAAAATCTGATAGTCATCAACAAAATAGTGAACTCGAAGAGACTACAACAGCAGAATACAGGTTATTCATTAGTTCAAATAAAAAAAATCCAAAGGAGGAAGAATTATTAAATATTAACTAATTGAAAGACTGGAGAGGTCTTCATTAGACACCAGTTGTTATTTGAAGGCACACACACAGACACAAACGGAAACACCTGCTTGTGTGCGCACACACACACCTTTAAAAGTGTGCCATTTTGTATAAATAATGTATAAATTGCATAAATTACATTGTCTATCAATCTTAAGAAACATTTTGAAGCTCCCATCTCCGCCAGATGGGCTATGGATCTCTTGAGAAATCTTCCGTTACATGTTACCGTAACCATGGAAGTCTGATTTGCATCCTACAAAAGGCATCTCTGTTGAGTGAGCATCTGGCTCAGGACAACACACAGAGGCTGGACACAAGACATCCACTGGCTACATTACGACTACATTAAGTCCTGGTGAACTTGCAGTAAGTCAAATTTCAGTATCTTCATTTGGATGCCAAAGAAGTGAAAGCCTATTAGCTAAGAATGAAAATATTGATTCAGTGTTTTCATGTCATAACCAGTGAAACAAAAATAAGAATGGATTTTTGAGTTTAAACTAGACATCTGCAAGCCATGTCATTAAACAGCTTAAGCAATAACTCGTAGTGTGTAGCTTTCCTAGAAGAGGCCTCACTCAGCTTTGTGATGTCAGTGTTTGCAGATCCAAGCCAGACATATGGTCCATGGCCGTTGGCCTTCAGTGTAACATCAACACAGAATGACCCACTACAACGCTACAGGTGTAATTTTCTGCTCTAAAGAAGCACTGCCCATGTTGAGGACACTATATGACCACATACAATAAGGTAATCATACAGCAATAATAATAGCGCTTTCCTTGCAGGTTGAATTCTGCAGGCACATTATTAGAAAGTCTCAGAGTCCTTTTTCCACTGTCTAAGTCCCATGATTACAGGTCTATTTTAAAGCTAGCCCCCGTGCTGCCAGCCTGCCAGAGCTGAGACACACTGTTATCTTCGGAGAAGGCCTGTCAAGCGGATGAGGCAAGTTGCTAGCAGGCCCATCCACTAAACCCAGACATCACCTCCACTGCTAACAACTAGGAGGCAGCTCCCCATGAGCTCTGGGTCTACAATGATGGAAACTGTGCAGTTGCTGGCGAGACAAAGTTTGTGGTGCATAGTGAGCGATTCCACACACCATGTCATAGAGAAGACAAATATGTCTCAGACACACAACACACACAAGAGACTTAGACGCTCTCAATTGAGTACAGCTACAATGTACTCTTCAACAGTTTGTTACATGTTTTTGAGAGTATGACTATTAATAAAAAATGTGATACATTTATTTAAACTTTTTTTCTGTTGCAGCAATTTTTGCCAAATAGATAAACATTGCTGCAACAGAAAAAAAGTTTAAACTGTGGATTGCTCAAAGCTCTTCAATCATTCAATCAAAGCTCTTCAATCATACTTGTTCTACTCACTGTATGGCCAGGATGCTGGCCATACAGTGAGTAGAACAAGTATGATTGAAGAGCTTTGAGCAATCCACAGTTTGTAACAGCTGTACTTTGACTTTAATGACTTATTTCTCAGAGAATGAGAGAGAATGCACAGGGTTTCTGCTATTGATTGTTATGATGAAAACAATAGCAGGGGATACTGATTCATTGTTGAAATATGAGCAAAATGTTAATTTGTTTTCATTTCATTATACAATCCCAAGTGTGCACTATTTGACATTGTACATCCTCAGTGTGTTACCCAATATTTTTCGTAGCCAGCCAGATGAAAATTGTAAACTGTGGTTATTAGAAAGGTTTTCGCTCATTTTGTTTCATAAAACATGACAATTAAAACAACACAAATGAGCAGGATCATTTCAATCAACATTGAATGTAACTTAACATATCTGAACCAACATCTATCTCATTCTCATCAGTCAATTGTAAAAACAATGTTGTCATAACATCATTGATAACTATTGGTGAGTACAAATACACCCTTTAGCTCTCCATGACTTTAACTGGGCTTCATTCAAAACACGAACGCTTAATCCTTGCCAAAAGGGTATGTTTGATTCCCAATAATCACAGCCTACCTGCTGGCATCTGTCTAGAGGATTAAGCATAACCCCTATCTGCTAATGAATGGCATGCATCCAAGAGACCATTATGACCACCATGAGTTTAGACCAGGGTTCCTACAGGTTTCTTCAAGTCAAATTCAAGTGTTTTTAAGACCTTTTTAAGACCATTCATATCAAAACTTAATACCTATTTCACGGCCTATTTCACAGACCTACCGGCAAAGAAAAACAATTTTTTTAAAATGTGTTCATTATGATTAATAACGTTATTATTTCTCAAACAAATGTGAAAATGTGGACTGTAAAGCCCAGGGATGCAAACAGAGGTACGGTCAAAAAGGAGTGAGATTATCAAAGCCCGCGACCCCACAGCAAATATCACTGCCACCAACCTCTGCCATTCAGGGCTCACCCTATACACACACAAAGTTCTATATATGAAAATATATGTTTCCCCTAGATTTTTTTTGTAGCAGTGGTGCTGTGTGTTGATAACCTAGTAACACTAGGGTGGTCCGGGGGCATGCCCCCCCCGGAAGAAAATTTTGAAAAATAACCCTTTAAATGGTTACTTCTGGTGAGATTTTTATGAAAAAAAGTTACAGATTGAGCTTCCAAATATGACATAACAACCAACAGAGTCAAGGTATCTGCTGAGACCAGATCATTGTGAAAATGTGCGATCACACTGTTCAATATTCAAAATATTCAAAAAGAACAGCAAAAAATTCCAGGATCTCGGACTGATATCAGTGCAGTGACGTGTAGGCAGCAGCAGCAGACCGGCACAGGCTTTACGTGCGCAGCTCTCTGGTTTACTGTTTTCTTTTCATACGTATACTTCCTAAGTTTCATGGACTGTAACGGCATTTGTTTATTTAGTCATTTTAATACAGAATTACCTTTGAATAGGGCTGCTCGATTATGTAAAAAAAGATAATCACGATTATTTTTGATTGATATTGTAATTGCGATTAGACGATTATTCATTGATTTAAAAAAAAAAAATCAAAAAATGTTTTTGATGGTGCGACTCAAACATAGGTCCGTTGTGGTGGCAAAATATAATATATAATTTAACCTTCTCTTGCAACTTTTCCGCGACATTCGTCATAAAGGGCAGGCAGCGCAATTCTACTGAAATGGTGACGTGGTGGTAACACATACCGCTTGTCCAATGTGTTTATCAGTTTATTGAACGCCGGGTCACTAACGGTGCTGATGGGGCACATGTCTTTGGCAATCATGTATGCGATTGCATCTGTTATTTCTTTATGCCTGCGGGAGCTGGCTGGATATGGGGTGGCATTGTATAGGGTCTCCTTAATTGAGGACTGTGTTGCGGTGGCAGGAGTGGAGGAGCTTTTTATTTTTTCCTTCATTGCTTGGTCATGTATTACTCTGTGTGCGAACTTTTAAGTGGTTAAATAGATTGGTCGTATTCGCTTGAGGTGCAGACACGGTCGCGTGACATATCTTGCAAGTTTTCAGGCGGGGGCGGGGCGCAGCGGAGTGCGCAGGTGGAGAAAGAAGGGTTCGCTCCATTTACCACACAAAACACGGCGGGTGGCAGAATAATCGTTTTGGGAAGCCAAAATCGTAATCGAAATCGAAATTCAAATTTAAGACCCAGGTATCAAAATTCAAGACTTTTTCAAGTCTTTTTAAGGTATTATTTCCAAATTCATAAATTCAATGCTTTTAAGACTTTTTAAGGACCCGCGGGAACCCTGTTAGACACCACGAGTTTGCCCCCTGACACTGTGCATTATATGAACCGATCCTAACCTATACAACCACAAACCTAACTGTCACAAACTATAGACACAATTGGATATCCACTTTAGACAGCACTATACGTTCTTAACTTGTGACTACACAAACACGTTACTGAGTTGGATGCCAATCGACTGTGGGACATAACGGCAAAAAAATGGCTGTTATTTCATCTGTTCATTTGTTGGGTGGAAAGTTAGAAATGACCCCAGTGCCAAGTGTTTTTCATACAGGCTACTATGCTAATGAATGTAAAAATGACAGGAGGTTATTGTTAATAAGTGTGAGTAATAATGTATATTTTATTCATGAATGCAATTGTGGACTGCTGTCCTGCTGTCACGACTCCACCCCATGACACATGTTTGTTGGTAGTGTGTGGGCTGTCTATTCATGTCCTCCTGCCCTGCACACCTGCTCATCATCTTCAATCATCTACACCACTGTGCAATAACCCTGCACCTACAGCCAGCCACCACCAGATTGTTGAGCCATACAGTTTCTCTACATACTAAGCATTAGCTCTTATGTCTGTTTTGCCAACCAGACAGTTGGTGGCTGCCTTCCTGTCAGTAAGCACTAATACAAGCCTGCCGCCATTAAACCGGGTCCTAAGCTGTCTTTACTGCAGACATGCATAAAGTTTGATCACCCTGTACAATTTAAGGAAGCCTCCAAGAGACTTCTCACTCTCTGCCAGGGAACCTTGAGTGTTGCTGAATATGCCATTGAGTTCTGTATGTCAGCAGAGAGTGACCGCATTAAGGACACATTTCTTATCCTGAACCAAATTCATTTCAAGAGTTAATCTCTTTAGCCATTTGAATGAGTAATGGACTTTGTGAGCGGTGAAACAGCGGCGTACACCCAGCACCATTTCTTCTCAGTGAGCCCTGCCTCCACCAGGTCTGGCGAACCGAGTGTGGACAGTAACAGCTGTTTATACCGTGACCAGCCGGGGTGCTGGTCGCAGTATAAACACAGTGCATCCTGTCCACATCGTCCGTTAAACCGGCGGGCTTGTCAGGAGAGGGGATCCTAACAAGCCATGCCACCTACCCATTGAGCCCTCAGACCCAACTGCATGCAGCACTCACCTTTAAGGGTTAGTCCACCGAACTGTTAGCATCATTAGACTCATGAGAATTTGCAGTTGGTTGTGCAGATGGGCCTTTGCACTCTGATCAGCCATTGTTCCTGTTGTTCTTCAGATAAATTGGGTATCTGCCAACGTTCTTTGTTGGAGCCATGCAGTAGTTTGTTCTGAGTACCATGACCATGCAGTTTTTAGTGAACAGCAAGCTCTCTCCCTGCCACCCCACTCCCACGTTTCATTGCGGCATCAACCTTCTGCCTGGTGCACCTCTTCCCTGTAGCCGCCTATACAACATCTCCAAGCCAGAGCAGGAGGCGACGGAGTGGTACATCAAGGACTCCTTGGAGGCAGAACTCATCCGATGGTCTTCTTCGCCCCTCATGGCTAGGTTCTTCTTTGTAACAAGGCTTTGTGAACAAATGACTGGATAACCAGTTCACTGGAGAACCTCATCATTGTGCAATGTTGGAGAACGATGAAGATAGCAGTTAACTACTGTAGTACCAATTTCTACAAATTAATTGTGATACCAGATTAATCACAGTTGAACTTTGCCAACTTGGGGAAGGTGGAGGGGAAATTTCACAGGATCAAACAACGGCATTGTTGGTATGCAAGTTTATATTCACAATCTACATGCATACACTCACACACCCACACACTGAAAGAAGGAATTTAATCATGAAGCAGTTCCAATAGTCTAGGTCTCGCAAAGGAACACATGAATTTATCTCCAAGCATGTAGCCCCAATGCAAGGAATCCTACTTCCCACAAGGCAGGTCATTCTCCTTCCTTGTCATCCTTCCCACTCCACCCCAGGCTACATACATGAGGGGGGACCCTGGACTCTACATTGTGGCCACCCTCATGCTCATCCATCATGTAGTGCTTCACGGAGCCCTTAATAGCCTGATCATCCAGCTGAGACCCCTTGCCCATATAATACGAGATTACACCACTGCCAGGAGCCATGCACAGAAACATTTATTTACACGGGGCCACTGACCCAGGGGTTGGGGCTGTCACAGTTTGATTACATAGGCTGCAGTGCAACCCCTCTCCATACACTGGGGCTTCTCTCTAATTGCTTGTGTGTCATGTAGAAACTACTACTGTTCTCCACTCTTGGCTCCAACAAAGATGAAAATTAGATGGGTAAAATTGTGTTCAGTGATTTCTTTATTTGTAATAGTGTTTTGATCATTAAGGGATTTCAGGGAATATATTTTAATGGGCAGTAGTAGTGCAGATTTTTGTTTGTAACATTAATATATCCACAAAAAATTGGCCAAGTATCACATTTTTGTCATCAGCTCGTTGCCATGTCTTCAAAGATATTAGTGTCAAGTAGTTAAAAGTGTGAATAAAATTGAGTACCCTGAGGAAGCCACTATGTAATGCATGCACTCTGTATGAGGAGAAGAACCCCATACAAAAGGCAGGCAACCCAGTTAGGCAAAACGGATAGTGCAAAGTCATAGAACAGCTTCAAGCATAGGCGTCACTAGACCCATGTTATTGGGGAACGTGGCCCAGGGTTGATTTGCTGTGTTGGAGTAAAAGCTCATATTCTGAAAACCGTAAAAAACTTGAGATTAATAACATTACAGGAGTTTCAAAAGGCTCCTGTGTTTGGTAGTGGATTCATCTAGATTAAAAATGATGGAGAAAGGATAGATGTGTTTCCTTATCCATAAAATAAAACATATCAGCCGAGACTGTGGCACTCACATTACTGTCTGTGCATAGCAGTGTGTGCTGGCGTGCACCCAGCAATCATTTTCCATATATTTTTGAACCTATGTGGCTCAACGATGACAGATATTGTTGTGACTTTTGTGTGGTTTAAAAGCTGTTTATAGGCGCCGTCTGTGCAGCGCCTATGCTAAATGATCGACCACCTCGAACATTTCACAATATGGCAACAATTTACACACCGATTCATGTCAGCAGCTGCATTCAATTTGACTGAAGATATGGGCTACTACTGGCCTAATATTCTAGAATATAGGCACATATATATAACAATATACTGTTATTAATATAATACAGCCAAAATACACTACCAAGAACTAATAGAGGGAATTATTTTCACTAGCATGAGTGGTATGATATGACAGCTGCTGTTGACAGTTTGCATTTAATTTTTTTGTATCATCATTAATGGTTGCGAATTGAAGACAAAAAAAACATTGTGGAACTATAAGGCTTTTACTTTTGTAAGCCAAGGAAAGTTGTAGTATCACTCATTTAGCACTCCCACTGTTGCACACTTCTTCACACATTTTACACAATAAGGCTGATGATTAGACTATTTAATTCAACATTTCAAGTTCACCCTAATCTCTACAGTCTTTAACATCTTTACCAGCAGTAATTGCTGCAGTTTCAGCAGTAGCAGTATGGTAGTGGCAGCAGTAGTAGGCTAAGCAAAGACACTTCATATAGCTTATTGTACAGCATAGATTCCACATATGTATATATAGATTTAATACATGCAGCAGGCATTCAAGAAACAATTGTACAACTTAATGTCAAGCAACACACCAGGTTTTTAGTATGAAAGTATGTAGACATACCTAATAACATAACATCCTAATGCCACACATCCCATCATATGAAACCTATGTCAGTCATTTCTAGTTATCCAGGGACTTTTCTGCCCTTCCCAGCTAAAAACTCAATGTTCACTGAAAATGATGTCTTGTGTTTAAATGGTACACCATCCTAAATACACAAAAAGTAATGGAAGAAGCACTGGAAAAGGGAAAGTGTGTATATGAAATTAAATGGGCAGGATACATTTTGGCAAAATAAATATTGCAGTTTGAAGTCTAGCAGAGGAGTCAAAGCTGTGGATTGTTTAGACATTGAAGTCATATCATAACAACCAAAGCTGGAAAAGATCTTAAAATATATCACTGTATCAAATATTTGACATTCCTGAATGCTTGACTATCTGAAATTCAATAAAAAGCCTTTACCCAAAGACAACCTCCATGTCTGCCTTGGGTTAAAGAGTACACCAAATGAGTCATTCTTCTTCACCTTGATTACTTAAATTCTTTAAATTATGTCTAATAAGGGAATGTTTGGTACATTGAGTTTTTCTCAATGTTGCTTAGCCATTTAGCCTTCCTTTCTAATTAAATGCATGAGTAGGGCATTCAAAGTTTGCAGATGAAAATATTTCCAAATGGTTCAAATGCTTGCTTCCTGGTGAAAGTTATCTACTGCAAACTGGAAGGAAGGAATTCCAGAGCTGCTAATACCAATCTGTCGTTTCAGAATTATTCCATATTTCAAGGTCCTTTCAACTGTGCAGAAAAAAAAAGTCTACAAGAGAGAGCCTGACAAAGTTTTTTTAAGGCCCTTCAAGCAAAAGCCTTCAACCAATTAAAGCTAACCCAATTATTAAGCTACTTGGGGAAGCAGATGGCTTGTAATCATTGACAAAACATATATGACTTTGCTTGACGAAATATATTAACAAAACTGTCAATTAATAGTGCGTCAATGTCTTTGAACTTGGACATATTAACAGGGCTTATTACTGAGCTCATTCTGTGTACCATCTGTTTCCTGTTAGATAAAGTTAAAAAGGTCTTAAATGGACCACCCTCTGTATCCATTATCGCAGAAACAACTTTGTACAAATAGCCTATTAGCATTAAACATTAAACGTGTGTAGAAGAATAATAACAGGAAAAGGTTAGCTGCCAGGCATTGACTGAAAGCCATGTTCATGAGTAATGGCACAGGGACGGAAACATTGGAAAAAATTCTAATAACTTACATTTATTTGGTAAACTGTGAAGCATGTTTGTCTTGTGTTTCCAGAGGCCTTGGGTTATAATGGCAAGAGGCTTAAACAGCATCAGAAATCAATGTTGCTGGTCTTTCAAAGCAAAATATTAGCAAACTGTGTCTAATGTCTTCATTAGAAAATGCCACTTTTATCGGCGTGGGATGCTTGAGTGTCTTTGCATTAGTTAGGAATCAGTTGACATATACGTATAGCCTGCATTACCCAAAGGACACTTTTCACAAGATAATCGAATGAGGAAAAAATGTTGCGTAAAGGAAATAAAAACGTCCCACAGCAAGATATAAAAAAATATTTATGGATCTTGCACGACAGCAAATATCCCACCAAGGTCAGCTTTGAGTGGATGCTTCAATACAGAGAAGCTGATTCACAGATCAGACGACAAGGTGACAATCTTACAGCTGTCTATCACGACAGACTGAAAATGTTTACTATAGTTTCCTTAAAGTATGTCAGTCTACTCTGGGGTCCCTGTGAGAGTGCACACAGAGAAACCCACGTGAACTTTTGACCTTGTGAACCTTTGAACCTTTCCCTATGGAGGTGATGTAAAGTATGAATTTTGTTTTAAAAATTGAATCTGAGGCTTGAGGTAAATGTTCTGTGTGAATATTATCAGAGTTAAGATTTAGGGAGAAAGCAACG
Source organism: Urophycis tenuis (assembly GCA_036785325.1). Lineage (NCBI taxonomy): Eukaryota > Metazoa > Chordata > Actinopteri > Gadiformes > Phycidae > Urophycis > Urophycis tenuis. Next base: position 1,246,503 of record JAXIVH010000047.1, on the reverse strand, counting down.
TGTCACTGGGACTTGGAAAACTCCAACTATTTGCCCTTGTAAAAGGGATGAATGTGACATGTCCTTTAAGGTGTACAGGACCATCAATCTTCCTTCCTTGTCAGATCTTTGCACAAACTTCAGGGAAAACTGCCCCAAGACACTGCAACAAGATCAAGGACATGAAGACATCCAAACAGACGTAGACAGTCTGTCAGGCACAGCTGCCTCTTCTCCCTGACAGCAAAGAATCCTCAATGGCCCCTGAAGGACAGACTTCTAAATGTAGGCAAAATATTAATTTTCATATATTTACATGTATGAAAATGAACAATTTAAGGTAGACGCACGAGGGTGGGGACGGTTGTCTATCCTACACCACCTACTAAATACTAAATAGATTATGAGAACCAAAGGTAATGTTGACGGAGCTGTCGCCGAGTTAATTGGTCATGTTAAAACGCGCACATGTGAAGCAATATCAGAAACCAGTTCACCTATCATCAGTTTCACCTGATGATATGTGGTCTCTCCACAACGTCATCCAGGAAACACAAGTATATGACAACTGTCAGAAATTAGGACTGATGAAAATTAGAGAGGCAGTAGCAGACTAGAGAGGCAGTAACCAGGCTAAGACCATACACCAAGACCTCATTTGACTGGCACAAGCAAACACACACACACACACACTTGACTTCAGATTGCTTCTGTGACCGAATGGATGGGAGAGATTAAGCATGTTTGTGCTGCTTCAACCCCAAGTATAGCAGCCTCCATCTGGACTACTTTTAATTGAGGTTCCATTGAACAGCAGGGGAATTGTTTAAATAACCTGACGCAATTATTCCTGCCTGTTTTTTTCTCCAATACTTTCAAAGAAGAGAAAATAGAAAAGTACAGCATATCTTTCTCAGCCTTCCAAATGCCAATCGCACTGGTAGTTACAATACAAAATCATCACATCATCAACTTCAACTTCATAAAAGTTAAATTGCCAGACGTGTCTTTTCATTATTCTGTCTGAAAAACCGAGGAAAAATGAGTAGGAAAGAGTGGGATGGAGCAGAGGAATGACAGAGTGAGAGATCATAGAACTACAGGAAAGGGTTGCAATGCATAGCTGTCAAGCAGCCTGATGGGGTGCCTAGCGATGCCCTTAAAAGTGAAATACCAGCCCCGGACCCATCCAGAGATGACAGTGGAGGTCCCCAGAAGCCTGCTGTCACAAGGGCCTGTTGGGCTGAACAGACGCCTTGATGGAGATGCCACGGTGCCAGTCTACATCCTGTCTAACCTTTAGATCACGCCTAGCACTTAGCCCCATGAGGTACGTGTCGCTGGCAATGGTCAGATCCTCTGCTTTCTCAGCACTGCAACCAATGGCTGCTAGCATGACAACATTGGCATCATCATCCACTTATTGACACATTTTGGATAGACAGACTGGTTGGATGCTAACGGAATTCTGTGAAATTGCACTTTGCCATGACAAAAAGTTGAATCAATCTAGTTATATTAAAAAGCACTACAGGTGCTATAGGTTAAATTTGCATTGTGTAACATTTACACTAGAACGTAGCCTAAAATAACCTGGACATATTTGTAGTCAATGCTGATCGATATTGAATTCAATAATGTTATTAATACATTCACATCCTATAACTGATATATTCTATAAATAAAAAAATTGACCTTTTTCTTTATTCATTTATTCTTTTTTCAACAATCTTACTAAAACACTCCCAAAACCCCTCCTATTCACGCAAACCAGTCAGCCGAGCTAAGCTTATTGGCATCAAACAGTTGCACAGTAAGAGTGGACAGAATATATAGTTATTTGAATTCTGAAAGTCAACAGTCTACTATCTGGGAGGGGGTATTTTGTTAGAAATGCCACAGCTTTCTATCAGCTATTAGTGAGAGAAATGTGCAGAGAATATGTTTCAATTCGACTGCACTTTCCTGTGTATGAGCCAGTTTAGAATTCAGACCACTCCAGGCACATTTGTGACCAATCAGGGCATTTCTTACATGTTTGTGGAATCCATCTGGCTTATCAATCACAGGTGCATGAGGCAGTGCTTCTCAATGCCAGAGAAATACAGGGAGAGAGGGAATAGAGAGGGGAGGAACATCTTTTGATTAGTTACTTTTCTGCTCTTGTAGCTCTCAAATCTTATGTTCAGCATTAATGTCATAATTAGCAAGCATAGCGATTTGTTATTCTGTAAAAATATACAAGTCAAACATATTAGCATTTGTAGGACAAAAAAGTTAAGAGAATATAGGTATTTACTTGAAAATGTTTGTTTATCTCCATGGCTTATTTTAGGCAGGAAATCAATACAATGCATTTTAACAATATTTGTCTGGAGAGAGAGAAAGAGAAAGAGAGAGAGAGAGAGAGAGAGAGAGAGAGAGAGAGAGAAAGAGAGAGATCTAGCCTGCAGCATCAATGTGCTGGTTGGTTTCAGATCTCTTGACTCAGAGAAACAAACAAAGGAAGCAGTCGTTTTTCTTTCCCTAGTGGGCGATCCAGCCTTGCCTTGAGGAAACTGGTTCTTTGCTGTTGATTTAATTTAAATAAACAGATTATAATTTAAATAAACAGATCCGTACATACACTATCCATTTATAAGTCCTTATCTGGTCTACTCAAATATCAAATCTATAGAGACATATCAAATGTCTAAACTGAGAAAATGTATAATTTTAAGGGAAAAATAAGTTGATTTTCGATTTCATGGCATCAACACATCTCAAAAAAGTTGGGACAAGGCCATGTTTACCACTGTGTGGCATCCACTCTCCTTTTTATAACAGTCTGCAAACGTCTGGGGACTGAGGAGACGAGTTGCTCAAGTTTAGGAATAGGAATGTTGTCCTATTCTTGTCTAATACAGGCTTCTATTCTAGTTGCTCAACTGTCTTAGGTCTTCTTTGTCGCATCTTCCTCTTTATGATGCGCCAAATGTTTTCTATGGGTGAAAGATCTGGACTGCAGGCTGTCTATTTCAGTACCCGGATCCTTCTTCTACGCAGCCATGTTGTAATCGATGCAGTATGGCATTGTCATTGGTCTGGCATTGTCCTGTTGGAAAATGCAAGGTCTCCCCTGAAAGAGACGACGTCTGGATGGCAGCATATGTTGTTCTAGAACTTGGCTATACCTTACAGCATTGATGGTGCCTTTCCAGATGTGTAAGCTGCCCATGCCACAGGCACTCATGCAACCCCATACCATCAGAGATGCAGGCTTCTGAACTGAGCACTGATAACAACTTAGGTTGTCCTTGTCCTCTTTAATCCAAATGACATGGCGTCCCAGTTTTCCAAAAAGAACTTCAAATTTTGATTCGTCTGACCACAGAACAGTTTTCCACTTTGCCACAGTCCATTTTAAATTAGCCTTGGCCCAGAGAAAACACCTGCGCTTCTGCATCATGTTTAGAAATGGCTTCTTTTTTGACCTATAGAGTTTTGGCCGGCAACGGCGAATGGCACGGTGGATTGTGTTCACCAACAATGTTTTCTGGAAGTATTCCTGAGCCCATTTTGTGATTTCCATTACAGTAGCATTCCTGCATGTGATGCAGTGTCGTCTAAGGGCCCGAAGATCACGGGCATCCAGTACGGTTTTCCGGCCTTGACCTTACGCATTGTTCCAGATTCTCTGAATCTTTGGATGATATCATGCACTGTAGATGATGAAGTTCAAACTCTTTGCAATTTTTCTCCTTCTCTTTCTGATATTGCTCCACTATTTTTCGCCGCAGCATTTGGGGAGTTGGTGATCCTCTGCCCATCTTGACTTCTGAGACACTCCCACCATGAGAGGCTCTTTTTATACCCAATCATGTTGCCAATTGACCTAATAAGTTTGCAAATTGTTCATCCAGCTGTTCCTTATGTACATTTAACTTTTCTGGCCTCTTATTGCTACCTGTCCCAACTTTTTTGGAATTTGCAGCTGTAACCCCTTTTCAGTTTCAATTCAGTTTGGACCAGTTACCAGGATTCTAGGGTAACGCTCATGGAGCCCAGGATGGAACATCAATATCGACCACACTCACACAAAAATAAGTTTCATGAACAATATGACAACAATTTTGAATATGAAAAATAATAAAATGCACGCAAAATAAAATAGAAATATAGAAAAATGTCTTTATGGTCTTTTCTTCCTTTTTGTTATGAGCTCAGTTATGTTTGTATCCTTGGGGCCCTTTAATCTTTGTGTGTTTCACTTGTCCTACCACACCGCAGGTTTGGGAGGTAGTTCAGTTGATTCTTCTGTTTCAGCTCGCCATCTGGTTCTCTGGATCCGTATCTCCAGCGGATGTCTGGAAGCCGCCTGGTGGCTATCCAGTGCTGGTATCCTATCTATCCTCGACTACTGGTGTCGCTGATGTCCTCTCTCAACATCGAGCGTCACCGAATCAAATCCTTTCAAAAAACCTGACCTGTAGAACAGGCCATATTCATTCATCTCAGTAAGTTAAATCACTACAGGCCACAGTTTCTTAGTTAAAATAAGTAATAACATAAATATGACCTATATATTAATTTAAATGGATTAACATAAATATCTTATTCTCATAGGTCTCACTTTACCAGTGTGAATGAAAAAAAATACTCAAATAACTCAAATTAGCCTTTAAGAATCAATTATTTGGATTAAATAATGAAACAATGTGTATTTCTCCCCTCCCATACAATACACACACACACACACACACAATAACTTAGCATTTTGTCTGAGTTACCCCACGATGTTAGCAATTAACTCGTTCGTTAGCTCTGTTAGCCGAGTTCAATGCTAATTCACCTTGGCCGCTACACTGGCGGCTAACGCACGAGGTACCAATTTAGCAGTTAGCGACTAATTAGCACTGACGCTATCACACACCTTTACTCGACGCTCTTTTCATTCACAATACACATTAAACTCACCGCCGAGCGGGCAACATCAACCACGGACTGTGGAGTCAGCTCGCGGTGTTTTCCGACTTTTTCTCTCACTTTTAACCACTTCTGGGTATTTTTCAATCAGAGCGTTTCTCGTGCAGCCAAACGGTGCGTTTTCTCCTCCCGTGCTGACTATCTCCCAGAGTTGTGCGCACCTGCAACGCCACCGCGCCGGGACGTCATGACGCACGTCTTTCTGCTCTGTCCAACGCGGTTAACCCCATAAATGCCAGCTATCTCTCTCTCTCACACATTCATACATTCATACAGACTAAATGGACTTTTACTCTTTTTCTTTTAACTTTTCCAGTTATGAAGCCTGGGCTACACAGCTCTCATGAAATCCAAAATGAGCCAATATTTGGCATGACATTTCAACGTGTCTCACTTTCAACATTTGATATGTTATCTATATTATATTGTGAATAAAATAGAAGTTTATGAGATTTGTAAATTGATGCATTCCTTTTTTAGTGTTAGCCCCTTCACTTCACTTGCAGAATTACAGTAGCCTAGCTCCTGTCCATGTGAATGGAAAACACTTCATTGCTTTCCAAAGATTTCCAATGTGTTTTGAACCGGTAGTCACTTTTTAAAAGCATGTGCCAGTAACAACACAAGAAGGTCAGTTGGCCTACAAACACTATTGCTACTATATTTCAGCTACTTGTGATGCACCACTGAAAGGTTGCCCTCCATGTAATTTTCCCATCCAGAAGAAGCAATCACAATAATCACAATAATTGTGTTTAGTTTGATTGTTGACCTTAATCTCAATATCAATGGGTTTTCTACTCAAACCTGACAGAGAAGTCAGTCCAGTGATGCTATCTGAGAGAAAACCCATAGCAGCAGCGCTCTGGGGCTCTGTGTTTGCATCTCGTCAGTGGCTGTCCCTGGAAAGGTGTGAGGCTGGTGGGTGAGCAGCATATGGCAATCCTCGGCATCCCGGCGTGTCTTTGTGTAGACCCCTGCCTGCTGACTGGAAGTGTTGGGGAAGCAGAAAGGGGACTCCTGCTGCTCCCTCAGGGTGACCTTCATTACAACAATTAGCAGGCATGGCAGTCAGGGGGCTAAGTACAATGGAGGATGCTGCCTGCTGCCCAGGCAGAGATGTGTGCACAGCACCGGGGACCAGCAGCCCAATGGTGGGGGGGGGTAGAAGGAAAACAGAATATAGGCTTGAGTTATAATTAAAAAGGAAGTGAAGGGAAGAATGAGTTTGACTGTAGTGTTTCAAAGCCCAGACCTTTGGTGTTTGCCATGACCTTGAAACTGTATGAGCTACAAGATGAGATACATGATGAATACCTGTGTAACTTAAAGGGCTTCTCCAATATCTACTTGTCTCATATCTGATTCCCATGTACCATTGAACACAAAGTGGGAATGCTTTCCTTGTAAAGCACCTAGTGGTCTATGAAATTATATGCCAAGTTCAACTGCAAAGTCCATGGTATGGATTGATTAAGGCATAGAGCAAGAATGTAATCTTTATTGCAATTTCCCAGCTTGGGATCAATAAAGTATTTCTATTTCTATCCGTTTAGTCCACGAAATAACAAAAAACTGTTGTATTAAACATCCCATCGGTTAACAATCCACATCCTTTGAATAGGAAGTGTATTTATGGAGCATCTCCGTCATGAGAGACACAACTTGAGGGGACTGTCGTTGACGTAGAAGACGTGATGGTAATACATCTCGTCACATATCAGAGAACACCATTGGACAACCCCTCAAAGGACATTAAGCAAACACACAACTAATGGCAACAAACATAAATCAACCTCACTCATTAATGAAGCCAGACAACCAGAAACCCCAAATAAAGGGTCATTGATTTTAAAAAATGTGATTACTACTAATGGGCAGATTCTTCAGGCCTTATTACATGCGCTGATAAAGAACGATCAGATAAGAGGCCACGCTAGGTGAACAAAGCAGATGCCATCAGTTGCTAAACCGCCTGCAGCTTCACCAGTAAATCCCTTAATTTACAACCCTTAACAGGTTTCTGGGTTGGGAGGCAGGGAAAACATAAGCAAAGGCTTGCCTAATTGGTCAGTAGATGGTGCTTTTGATTAAATGACAGCATCAACAAACAAAGAAGTAACAATCTTGCTGCAGCTGTGTTGGGTAGAAGATGTGCCTCCCACATACTTCATTGATCCATGCTTGGCGAGAGAGGAAGCAAATCAAGACAAACATAACAAGGTAGTTGTGTGGGAAGGGCGCTTCAAGCTCTAGAATCAGTTAAAAGACAACATGGACTGAAATAAAGTAACAAGATGTAGAAGAAAATAAATTGTTCTGTGTGTATGCTAATGGGATGTATTAATGTCTCGATAGTCTATAAGCTTTAAAGAAAACATGCTCCCCTTTATTTGTAAAGGAAAAACGATCGATCTGCTATCTTTAACTTTGACCAAGTCTAACTAAAGCATATTTTCATTTACATGAAAGCATGCAGGGAATGTGGAATCTGGACGTAATAGTGAAGAGGAAATATATAAAAATATGATTTCAAGATAACTGCTCTCGCGAAAAGAGATATTTCTACATTCAATTCTAATATATTTTCTGCCAGAGAGCATTGTGCGAGGTCAAATAAAGGTCTTCATATGCATTCCTCTTCTAACTGCTGTGAAGTTTATATACCACTGGGGAAATTACATACATTTACATATCTACTTTGTTAAATGTGGAGTTTTACTCTTGTTTCTGATGTTAACTTTGGCTCCCAAGCAGGTAGAGAGATGTCACTATGCAGAGGCTACACATTACAATCATGTGTAAAACACCAAGACATAAACTATAGGGAAAAGGTGTCATTCCATGTCCATCATTATACTCTGTGTCATTACATTCTATTCAAGTTTTGGATAAACAACTAAAAAACTATTTCCCTTCATTTTGTTTTAGTTCTCATTCCAACATGCACACACTCTCACACACAGGTCTTTGAAAGGTAGCATTTATCTATCTATGTTTGCTTTCAAATACTAATGGCTCCAGCTCTTAGTCACTTTCAATCAGTTAGACAGAGGAAGATGTGAAATAGTCAATGAACAGAAGAGAGAGAAAGATGCATTTTACCAGATGTTGTATCACACATGACATTGAAGATAAGGATATGATGGATATAACCAAAGGACAAACGGACAAAGTAGAGACGCAATAAAACAAAGCATGAAGAAAGACAAGATAATAATAAATACCAGGAAAGGGCATAATAAAGGTGAGGAATGGTAGAACTAATAGGAGTTAGAGAAAGGGAGTGTTGCTTCTACATTTTACAGCTGGTCAACTAAGGAACAGGAAAGACAGAGGGAGTGGCAACATAACAGAAAATGTAACTTTATCTGAGCCATCCTCATGTTGATCAGGGCAACAAGACAAATGAGGACAGGGTAGATATCTAGAATAAATAGACAGTGTCTGCAGCAAACCTCTGAAGAGACTCCTTCAAACTTGGATGATAATCCAAGGCTGGCACTGCAAAAGAGTGAATAGTGAATATGTTGCATCAATGCAGACCATAGAAATACACTTCTCTCTGCTAGCGTCAGTCTGAGGCAGATCAACAGCAGAACTCAAGGTTTTGATGGAGAAAGGCTTGACCCTGAGATCCTGGGAGATAAACAATAGTATTTGGCCCAACACAGAGCAGTGAGAGAGCTGATGAATGGGGGTGACTCACCGCTGTGTGCATACACTGACTAACAGTGCAGATTCTTCCAGGCTCTGCTGATGTTTTACCCACATAGTGAATAAAGTTTACACAGTGCTTAAACTATATCTTATCATATCCAGGCCTGCATCACCAATAGGAATGCACAACCCCATCTCTTTCCCTCTCAGAAAAAAACATGTATTTCAGAATGCAGCAGATTGAGTAGGATTTCCTTGGGATTGTATTCCTGATTTTGGAGCAGATAATACATTTCACAAATATTTAACTAAAATTTTACTAGGAAACTGTTAGCCAAACATTTATCTGGCCACCTGTGACAAGAAAAACACAGTGAGCTTATCCTAGCTATCACACTCTGTGATTAGCAGGCGGCATTCCTCTGTCCTTGGAACCTTTCAAGTCCAAAACCAACAGCAGGAGGAAAGCCACAGTGAGATTAAGCCTCTATAAAAAAAGAATGGTCATTTTAAAATGTGTGTGTGTGTGTGTGTGTGTGTGTGTGTGTGTTGGTTTGTTAGTTCAAAAGTAAACAATTTGCACTGGGGATTTTCTGTGCATATTTCTTGGTTAATCTCCGTCATCCGCCCCGTTTTTGTGTGTGTGAGTAAAATGCACAGCATTGAAATGTCAGAATGGAAGGGGCTGTGTCAGACGTGTAGATGTAGGTGACAAAAACCTCTGAGTCTGAAATATTGAGTCAATATGATATCCTTGACATGATCCTTGATGATATTCTTGAAAATCTGTCTCGAAGCTGTAACTGGATTCTTCAGAAACCTGCAGATCTGTCCATCGATCCCCTAAGTACTCCAACCTTAAACTCTGTAGCAAGGCAAGTCATTCCATCACCGTTTGCTGTCACCCATCTCTGCCCATTTCACACCGTGAAATATATTTCACCTCCCCCATTCTGTTCTTCCCCTGCATTCCTCCATTCCACATTCACTTGCGGATCTGAGTAAAAGGGATTAAGAAGTCTGAGACAGAGTTACCTGTTTATGATGAGTTGGTCCATGCCACGCCATGCACAAATCTTTAGCTGTGTTAACAACTCTGTACTATTATGTTATGGATCCCTCTGTTGATGAATAATAATGAATACAATTAACCCAATGCCAAATTTTGCATTGGATTAAACCAGGACTCACAGAAAAGGGGGCCTAGTGTGGACATTTTATTAGCCCTCCACAGCACAGTAACCTGCACCCCCCCCAACACACACACACACACACACACACAAACTCAGGATTTTAGATATCATAAATCCAATCTCTCTCTTTTTTAAGAGACTGATAGAGTTAACTCCAGAAACACTGGCTCAGCGAATCCCTGTGCAGCACACTTCAAAATCAATACGAGCAGCTTTTAAATGATATAAGAGTTATCAGCCCCCGGATACGCACCAGTGTGGAATCAGATAGGCCTTGAATTTATTATATCTGACGGTGTCAATCGTGCATCACCTCGTGGACACATTCTGAGCCAGGATTTCCATACTCCAATCGCATTAAATCTGAGACCTTCCATCCTGCTATTACTATTGGACAGCTGTGGAATGACAGCCCTCGGATCTGAAAGAAGCATCTGAAGAAGTGGCGTCCGTGAAGGTAAAAAAAAGGTGAAAATGTAATTTCATGTGTTGTATCTTCAGGCGAAATCCTGCAATAAATGGACACTAGGCTCTACCCACCATGTCAACAATGAACTGCACGAACCTACACATCACTGTTGAAGTGGCAATCTCAAAGGATTCACGTTAATCAATGTCTGTTAAGTCATATCTATTACAATATGAGGTAACACAATTATGAGGGAGCAATACTTCTGGAAGATCTTGCATTTCAAGTATTATCAATGTTATGAATTGGGTGTCGGCGGTGAGACTGGGAAGAATGACTGCTTCTCGCCAAAGGTGTTGCTAAACAGACTGGAACGGAAATCTTTCACAATGTCACTTTAATAATAAATGTTTTGAAGGGAACCATGATGTGCTCTTCATGAAAAATGTATGAAACATTAAAGCTAAATATCTGCCATTTGCAAGTCACCCTCAATTTAGACCAGCGGTTCCCAACCCCTGGTCCGGGGACCCGTACCGGGCCACAGAGCTGTTACTATACGGCCGTGAAATGTCTTGTGTTCCCATCAGAATCATTTTCGGCACTGTGATGGCTTGGCGGACAATAAGTTCCTGACACTGGTACCCAACCGGACTGAACAGTGCAATGCACAGGGGCCGTATGCAGGTTAGGTACAGCTGCAGCAGTACACGGAAATGAGCAGACCTCAGCAAACCTCCATGAGACGTTTCTTTACGGGTTGTTTGAGTAAGAGAATAGTGATCAACAAGTGGAAAATGCAACAATTGTGATGCTGGTGGGGGGGGGTGATTTGTTGCAATGGGCGATTTGGGGGCGCCAAACCCATTATATATTTTATGTGGAGAAATGCTTGCCAACAAAGCAATGAAGCCATCCAAGCTCCAAAGACACTTAACTACTTACACTTACACTTACTAACTTAACTTAACATTGCGTTTGTTTTGGATGCAAAATTGCATATTGTTAATGGAACCACAGGAATAACAGTTGACAAGTCTTGTGTATAGCTAAAGACGAACTGTATCAATATATTGTCAATCAATAATCAGTTTATGATCACATTCAAACTATTCTGTTCTTGTTGGTCTGGACAAGTATTATATTGTGTGGTTTGGTTTTAGATTTGACAAAATTTGTAAAGTGTGATCTCTACATTTACTTTTAAAAATGATAGGCTGTAATCACTGGGTGAGTTGCTTATTGAAATAACGTTAATGTCTTTAGCAATAAAAAGGGGCCAAAATGTCTCATTCTGAAGCGGTCTGGCAATTGAAATAGGCTGTTATTTTCATAAAATGTATATTAAAACTGACATAAATTGCCAACCGGTCCATGAGCTTTTTTTTAATGCTTCTGCTGGTTATGCAGGAACCCCTGATTTAGAAAGTTGTATTGTGATGTTATTGCTAGCAGGGGCTTGTGGACATACGTGGATTATTCATGGTTTCCTGCATTCACAAAACAACCAAATGAATGCAATAGGAATTGTGTCGGCCTGACGACAATTCTTTATGAGACACGCCTTGATGCAAGATAACACCAGAAGTTTGAACGCACATCAAATGTTATCCTTGTCCGGTAGATGGATGTATAAATGGACAGCAAGGACAGCACAACCCAAGTTGTATGCACAGGTTATAATAGTGACTTACAGAATGTGTTTGTGTGTGTCCTGTGAGTGCCCTTGTAATTTACCAAGATATACTGTAAGTCACATCAAAGATTTGTTTGCAAATATATTAAATGTCTCCAACAATGTTGTACACAATGAGATGTGTCACTGTTAAAAGAAAAAGTGATTTTCGTATAGGTCATGAACCAATAAATCATCAATGTACATCAACATCTCATTGCCATAAATGAGAGATGCCATTGACATAAATCGCACAAAACAAGGATGGATCAGCGTTACAGCAAGGTAAACTTGGCTAACTGTGGAGCTGGTGGCGACAGTAAAACTAATATTTGCCATGAGAGTTTCATGGAATTCACTACAGAACACATGAATCTGCTCTAAAATGTTAAACTTTAGATGGAACTGAAACAGTTCCATCTGTTTCATCTGTGCCAAAGGATATGGCTTTAATTCTAATCTTAATCATAACATGTGATACTACATGTAATACTTCATGCAGATATTAGTTGGTGAGTACTCCTATTTACCAACTGGACTGACTGATTTTAAGTATTATAACTTATTCGTTAACTTATTCATAAGCTGGCTAGATATTTCCATCACTCAGAGATCTGATCCCTGTAAGTCAGATGGTTCCTAAATAACCAGGCAAGATAGTCTGTGACATACAGACGGTCACTGAGAGGTCTTAAATGTAATGTCTGGAATTTAAATCATCACTGTAGCCAGACTCATTCATTTTCAATTCTCTGGCATTCCGTGATACAAATCTGTTGGACATTTAAAATGTATTAAAATGACATCATTGAGATAACACATTGTAGCAGTGTGAATGCAATTCTGGTTAAAAATGTGCAAGTATGAGTATGTTTTATTTAAAGATAAGGAATGAAACATGGGGGAACTACTGAATCACACTGATTCACTGAAAACCATTGTTCTGTTGACAATTGTGCATTAAAATAGACTTAGTGTTCAAAAAATATTCATACTTGTCAAAAATGCTATTCATACAGACGGTCAACTCTTCTTTTCCTTAAGAGATTTGAAATGGTTTAATTCAATTTTTTAGTGAAAGTTAAAATAAATTTAAGTATGTCAAGTTGAGTATCACATTTTCAATAAGTTTGACTCTTTCTCCATCAAACATATATTTTTGTCTTTCTGCAGTCATCCCAGATTAACAGAGGAGAAGGGTGGTGCAGGTGGGGGAGCCAATATATATATATTTTTTGTTACTGCATAACAACTGCGGAAACAGCACCAAGGTGGCGATGTCAGCCCCAGGGCGGGATCACAGTATCACAGGCTCCCTCCTGTAGGGGTGAGCTAATGCACGGGTCAGAGGAACAGATGATCAGAAACACGTGTGGTGGCATCCGGTGAGGAACAACCTACTCCTCTTTCTGGCGGCTGCTTCCTAAACGTCCCGTGGAAGTTTCCATGTTGTGCAACGCTTAATCAAACATCAACCAGGAAAGGAAATCCAACTGACGCAGAATCCGAAGCAGTGATACTAAGAAAGGCCCCAAAAGAATGCCAAAGACCGCCCCCACCTCATCTGTTGGCTAGCCAACCGTGATGTCACAGCGACCAGCTGTGGGGTCAACTACAGCGGCAGGTAATGGAAGATGGCTTTATTGGATCATGCTGTAAGTCAGATACTTTTCCCAGAATTCCTGGATTGTTTATGTCCTGTACTTCTTTACATTCCACTGAGGCCTCTTGCTGGAGCAGATGAAAACAATTAGTGGGGCTTCGAAGAGGAATACAAAGTGATAAAACAAGGATATACTTGTGGCATATTTGGTCATGAAAAACGTTTTTGGTTGCACCACTGAAACTCTTGAGCTTTAGTGAACAACAACAACACCTCACCACTGAGGTGACACTACACAGGGACAAGCCAATACCAAGTCAGCAGTTTGTCTAAAGCAACAGCGGCTGTGCATATCAAGCCTGCAACTAACATCACACCAACAATGCACAATCTAATTCCTGTGTTGAAGGGAAACACTCACCCCACCATTCCTGCTGCATAACTGCTCTGAAATTTCCCGCTTCGACTACTGCAACTCGCTCCTAGCTGGACTCCCTGCAACCGCGATTAAACCGTTGCAGCGGATCCAGAACGCTGCAGCACGCCTTGTGTTCAACGAAAACAAATTCTCCCACGTGACCCCCCTCTTCCAAGACCTCCACTGGCTCCCTGTAGTGGCTCGCATCAAATTCAAGACAATGCTACTGGCCTACAAAGCCGTCAATGGAACTGCCCCTACCTACCACGAAACATTAGTGAAACACCACGCCCCTGCTCGAGCACTCCACTCAACTACCTCAGCTGGTTGACTGGTACCTCCATCACTAAAAGGAGGAAAAGGTTGGATGGCAAAATCACAACTCTGTTTTGGCACCGCAGTGGTGGAACAAGCTCCCTGCCAATGTCAGGACTGCAGCCACTCCCCATCTTCCGGAAGAGACTCAAGACCCACTTGTTCAGGGATGACCTGAACCCTGCATAACCCTACCCTCATGCTCCTATCTGTTGTACGTCTTGGCACTTTAATCGCTCTTTGTAATTTGGCACTTTAATCGCTCTTTGTAACTTGGCACTTAGTCAAAGAAGTTGTATACTAGCAATGGTTAATCTAGCAATTGAAATGCTTGAAACATGTTCTGGTGAATTTCTTACTGTATTAGCAGCAATGAAATGTTTCACCTTCTTATGACAAATGTACTCTTTGTAAGTCGCTTTGGATGAAAGCGTCTGCCTAATGCCCTAAATGTAAATGTAAATTAAAAAAAACAAAAGGGACCTTCGTCCTGTTTCACAGGCTCGGTCCCTAATAAAAACAATATAAAGGTTTCCAGTAAATTTCACTGAATGGACAGAGAGAGCCAAGTAGAACTGAGGACTAGAGGAACAGGAAAATGATCGACCATTTGACCTATGAGTTTGGGGGGAGTCAAAATCACAGGGATATGTTGATGCTTCAACGCAAACACGCACACACACAGACAAAGACAGAAATGTGTGTGTGTGTGTGTGTTTTCCTTTCAAACGCTTGCTTGCCAGAACATCCATATATATGTTATTTACTTTTTCTTCAGACATGGTGGTCTACCTTCTCTTTGACGTCAGCTCTCGGCTCACTTTTCAAACTTTGGTTAGATGACCACAATTATTGCTCAAAGCTGTTGTTGTACATTACAGCTCAAACTCGGAAGTTCCTTTTACTTATTATGTTCATACTGATTACAAAATAATTTAACAGTTTGACTAATACGTGTGAATACTTATGAATATGAATATGAATATGAATTGTGAGTATTTTACCGGATGAATCCCTCTGGCTGCCAGCTTTGGTAACCTATGATGGGCATTTATTAGTGTATTTATCATGATGTTGTATAGGCCAATGAATGATGACTGACTGAAACAACAATCACATCCATATGCCAGAAATGAAAACAAATGATACCTTGCTACTCTGACAATGGCTATACTAGCACCAACTCTCATTCAGCACGGCTTGCACAGAGCAACTCCTTCAGAGTAACAATCATAACACCATGGATGCAAAGGCCAATGCCATGGCAGAATGGCCTGTTGGTGTCCTGCTGTAGTGTGTACTTCTGAGGGGACTTGACAACGATCCAGCCTGGATGCAAGGAGGCATTCATCTTCCAAGACAGCCGTCATGTTAGCCCCATGAGTCCCACAGTTGGCAACATTCTGCACAGCCCAACAAAGACCACCTCCCTACCCACACGGGCACCCATGCGAGTGCACACACACACACACACACACACACACACACACACACACACACACACACACACACACACACACACACACACACACACACACACACACACACACACACACACACACACACACACACACACACACACACACACACACACACACACACACACACACGAGATGTGTGTAGGATAAGATAGACCTTTATCAATCCCCAGAAGGCAATTCAGGTGTCAGCAACAGCATTGAGAACTAAACACATGAGAAGCACAGCTACATTGAGTAGCTGGCCCTAGCCCTTAGCTACTGTTAAAGACAATTAATCTCAAAAAACTGATCCATCTGTGAATGTAGAAATTCTTTTAGCATATTGTCAATTGAGCAACTTGATGCTCACTCTTCCCCATCATTATGTATCAAACAACCATCCATCTGTTAAGTGCCTGTAGCCTGCACTGTCACAAGGACCCTGACAACCACAGAAATATCACAAATGGATATAAACAGTAAAATACGAACGTAGAGATTCACAACCATGTGTTTGAACCACAAAATGGAAGTCAGAGCTCATCTGACTTTCTGATCAAATGTAGCATCTTAACCCAGCCGTGTGGATCCCACATGCAGCTGGCCCATCCCTCTTCCCATCTCTGGATGATCGATAAGGTATGAGGCTTTCGGTTGATGAATGCTGTTGATGCATTTCCTTCACATGAAGGGGGCAATGTGGTAAGTGATGCCATTCTCCATTTGTTCAATACACAGGCTAGTACTGTCATTTGGAATGGAACACGTCTTTATTGGGCGACATTACTGAACATGTTCATTAGTTGGAGGCAGTGAGAGAGAGTGAAAGAAAGGTAGGAATAATGTCAATAAACATGGTTTTCTGTGAAGACAATTGGGAATTAGCTTTTGGTCAGAAATCATTTATGTTCCATGCTGCTATAAGGATTATCTAAAGCAAATCAAATGCCGCTCAGCATCATGAAAATATGCCCATATTTTCTCCCTTTCACATTGTTGAAAGAGGTTTGATAGGGCGTGTATAAGGGAATAGACAAACAATGCAATGAAATGTATCCCTGGTGTAGGCTTGCACACACGCACACACACACACACACACACACACACACACACACACACACACACACACACACACACACACACACACACACACACACACACACACACACACACACACACACACACACACACACACACACACACACACACACACACACACACACACACGAGAATGAAGATGCACACAGACCAGCCACATCAAATGCACAAATACACCAACACAAATATGAAGTCAGTTGTGAGAGAATACATCTATACATTCAATTAATTAAACATGCAAACCAACCCACACAAAGAAATGAATAAATGCATGCATAAACATACACCCACCAATGATTACCTCAATCTGCCTACATTTGAATAACCTTATTATAACCTCCTCCTTATTCACACACCAACATTGTTTAATACAAAGGACGCAATCTTTCTCTCTGCATCCATTCACCAGACTGTCTGCTTCTGCTTTCCTGAGCAGAAAGCCCCTCAAGCCCCCAAGGTCTGCTTTTCTCTCTTACACACACACACACACACACACACACACACACACACACACACACACACACACACACACACACACACACACACACACACACACACACACACACACACACACACACACACACACACACACACACACACACACACACACACACACACAGGGAATTTGTGAAGAAGAAAAACAACAGTGTCTCTTTTCAACATAAACAAACCCACAACCATGTCCACTAACATCATCCAATGAACCTCCCCTGTGTGTTATTTGCACCGCACAAATTCTGGCCTCCCACTTCTCCTTTGCCAAACAGTGTATGAGCAGGGCAGGGTCATACACCTGTTATACACCTGCAGAGTCACAGCATGGGCTCCCCTGATCAAAGACTAAGCACACATCAAGTCAGTTAGTGTCTATGTCTTCACTGGCCTGCATAGAGCTCAGTCCCTTTGTGTGTGTGTGTGTGTGTGTGTGTGTGTGTGTGTGTGTGTGTGTGTGTGTGTGTGTGTGTGTGTGTGTGTGTGTGTGTATTAATGTTTCCATCTATGTATATGTGTAAGTGTGTGCATGCGTGTTGGAAGGAGATGAAAGGCATTCTAGAAATCCCAAGGGTACACTGAGGCCTACAGAGAGCCACAGGCTGCCCCTCCCCTCCTGCTCTCTGGGCAGGCTCACATCTACTAGCTTCTGTACCACTACACTAGCTTCTGTACCACTACACATCCTCCCACACGTAACCTTCACTTGGAGCTATTCCACTCAAATTCAAGGCTCAATTTGTACCCGCTGCTGTTATATTTTTAATGAGCAAATCATGTACATTTTCTGAGACGTTTTCCCCTTCCAGGACTTGAAAATGCATCACCCATGTCTCTGTGTGTCTCTGTTTGAGACACAACAGAGAGTGAGGAGACACTCGAATGGCCTTGGTTTGTGTGCTGGTGCTGTTGAGGTCATTATAACTTTGGTTCAAGTCTTCCTTTTTCACTAAACTTGTCAGTTGCTAAGTATGCCAAGAACAGTTATGTTGCAACAACTTCAACTTTCTTATGGGAAATAGTGTTTGGTTAAGTCAATCAATAAGTCAATCGTCAATAAAACAATTATTTTGAAATACTGATGTGTAAACTGACCAATTCACACAAACAAACAACTGAAACAGATTCTTTACAAATGTTACATTCCCAAGCTACGACTTTATGTGATCAGATACATTTATAGGATTTAAAAATTAGTTGCTTTCTCACTTCTGTAACCAGACACCAAATATCTGCAACCAGTTCTCTACACTGCAGCTCCCATTTTCAAATCATCTGACACACACACACCCTGTGTAAACGTGAGGTTAGGACAGGAGGGTAGAGAATGTCTGCTTTTAATCAGGTCTAGAACTTGCTGCCGAGGAACTTCAGAACTTTCGACATGAAAATGTCTAACACGTAACCCTTGTTCTCATTAGCGATCTACGTGAATCAAACCACAAGGAGAAATGACCTTTCAACACTACAGTCCCTGTGAGACCAAACCTCTTCTGAAGGATGGGAGTTAGCTGCTCTGTCCATTTACCAGCATGTCTGATTAGATTATTATTGTTGTGCTTTGCTAGTAACAAAGTAAAGTTTATGTTTTTTTCACCTCAAGGGTTAAACCATGAAGTGAGCAATGAGTATAAAACCTTCCGGCTCTTCTATAGCAACACTTCCAACACAAAAACAAGGACAAACCATGCTCAAAGTGGCAGGTGTGCAGCTCTCTTGGTGTTCACTGATATACAGTATGTAGTACTCAGGCTAAAACAAACACAGCCACATGTGCAACAAAACTGCCAATTCACACTGCCATTCATCCCTCTATCGCAACCAATGAACTGCAGGGCTGTTCAAATGTTTCCAAGGCTGCAGTCACATGGTCAACTGCACAGAGTCTTCATGGAATCATAATGTATTTTCATTATACCAACTACCAAAATACCAAAAATACCAAAAAGTATTTTTACATTATAAAGACTACTTAGGATTTGTACATGCATACATGTGTTTAAATTGGCATTACATTGTTATATTGTAATATTGTTACATGTTGTAATTTAAATAAAAAAAAAAAGATATTTCTTGACTTTCTGTTGCATGTAGCAGCATGTGAGCTAGAGAAATGAAGAAGTGACCTAAGGAAGGCAAATGGCAATAGGAGTGATGTGAGTGGATTACATCTGGGGAAATCACTTCTATTACCCATTTAGAATGAGGATATTGATGAGGGACATTTGTTTTATCTTAACCACAAAGCTGGTACTGCGGTGCTCTCAATGTGTGAGCCTGAGCAGGCAGCAGTTCACTTATGGCTGAAGGAGTCAGTAATGAGAAGGGATTTCTGATTCTGACACAGTCCTTTTTAAACTAATATCAAGTGTATTTTAGGCCAAATCATGGGTTGCACAAGTATTAGTACCATACCAATAGAGATGTTCTTCTTTTGGTGCATGGTGGTGGTCAGTCTGAGAAACAGCAGTGTGTCTATTCTTTCTATGGGTGTCTCTTTGTTCACGCATACTGTGGATTGCATAACGATGTCGCTGCCTGACTCAAGGCCTCCACTATCTGCCACTGGAGCCATGTGACACCCACACACAGCCAGACACCACACACACACACACACACACACACACACACACACACACACACACACACACACACACACACACACACACACACACACACACACACACACACACACACACACACACACACACACACACACACACACACACACACACACACAATAATTAGGGCAGCTCTAGCTGGTTTAATAGACATCCATCCTTAGGCTGATAACACACATAAACACGCAAACCCATACAGACACACACACACACACACACAGTGACAGAACAATGCTTGGTTAGTTTAAAGGGAGTCCACATGACTAACAGTACAACAGTAAATGCCTTCATGGCTCGCCTCTGCAATAGAAAGGAGCAAACATGTCACATCATTACGAGTCAACAATAATTGCTGCTGTTGTCGTTGTTGTTGTGGGCCAACAAAAGAAATGCAAGAGACATTGTGGTGATGGTTCTGATAGTCAAGTGTGCAACGTTTGCACTTGACTGCAGTACTGCATGGCAGATTACGTAACGTCCTTTATACGCAGACTACAGTATGGACAATGAATGGAATATATCGCTAGGTAAGAAAAGGTTTTAAAATAGTGTCATTGAAAAATGACATTGATGGAGATGGAGGACAATGGGAGGACTAGGAACATTGAATTGAATCATTGAATCTGGAATTGTTCTGTTCTTCTGAGCAAGGGAACACTAAAGTATGTGGTTGTCATTAGTATATGATTTTAAACAAGATAAATATAAGCCCTGCTTTCTTAGGAACACAGCAATTCAACACTTTACAACAATACTATTTTGTTTAATCCAGATTACAGATGTCTTAAACCTCATTTGATGGATTCTGTCTATTGCTAAATTACCCTTAACCACTTATTACTAGGAATCTACAGGAAAAAGGGCACATGCATCCAAATCCCAGGAAATTAACTTATGTCTGGTAACATGGTATGTTACATGGTATGTTGGGTAACATGGCTTGTATTTTACAGCCCAATTTCATTAAATTCACAGCTTCAAACTTCAGGAGCTTGAGAGGTACGGCAGGGGACTGAGTCCTCTCACTGGGGTCAGGAGTCACTAACAGCATGAGAAGGCAATCATGGTCGAACTAAGACTGCTTGTGAAATGAACACAATCCAATTTGTACTTGGGCTTAATAAAGTCAACATGTGGTTCCCCCAAAGCCTTGAACCCAAAGCACAGGCTAGAGTATACTGGGTATTTGTAGGCACTCACACAAGTGTGCCTCGAACTCATGCAAGTCATTTTGGGATTGTTGATGAAAAGAAAAGAAGCTTTGAAACCAACAACTACAGCAAACAGATGAAGATGGAATCTGGAACGAAAGCATGTCTACTCAGGTTGGTGGTGAGAAACACGTTTGACAACATCCACCCAAAGGGCAAGCTTTAATTCAAGCACAAAGCATTTGGAGACCTAAAAGACTGTGTACTTTTAGAAGGTAGTAAAAGGAGAGCTGTAGAAAACACAGTCACTCTTTCTGGGCATGAATGTGAGGCCACTGTAGTCAATATTTTAGTTGTGACAAACCTTGAAGCAAGATAATGTACTGCTACCAAGAACAGCTCAATACTAGTTTGAGATAACAGAAATGTCAAGGATCTTGAAAGCAGTTTTGTTGTTGGCTAAAATGACTCTTCAACCAGTTCAGCACTGAAAATCTGCAGCTGCTAAATGCCCTAAATGTTAATGTAAAATGTAATTATCAAACAATTTAGTTTTATTTAAAAAAAAAAAAAAACCCAATCTTAAACCTTAAGATCATCAGTGGCTTAAACATGACAATTTATTGACAAAGATTAAACACGCTCATCAGTGGATGCATTAGGTGGTGAATTAAAAGCAACACCATCAAATGCCCTGTGATGTGTGAGTCCCATGCTTCCAGCTGGACGGTTATTGTAATGGGCAAGAACAGGATCATCAAGACACCTTGAAGCAGTGCAAACAAAATAAGACCCAATCAGATATGCTCATAGTGTGCTGTCCCAATACATAACCTAGCCAGGTAGGGGGTTGTCCCTGTCTGATGCAGATGCATTTCAGAACACAAAATAAATCCACAGAATAAAAGAGAAAAGAAAAAGAAATAACAGAAAAGAAACGCTGATGACAAATTGTGAGATAGTGATATCCTGATAGCCAAAATTAAAGGGAAACTGGAGGTAAAAGACATAAGTTATGGGAGTAGCAGTGTAGGCAAGATAGTCTGCCAAAAAGCTACTGGGTTGAATTTGATCCCCAATGTCCGCAGTCTACCTGTAGGCATCCATGAGTTAGCTATCTAACTCCAAGTGGCTCCATAATAAGGTCACTTTTGATATCAGTATGTACTACTAGGACTGCCTTGTCCTCTTACCTGAGAGGCAGATGAAGGTCATGTAGTCTCCCTGGCCACCGGTGGCCAAGAAGGGGATTTTCTTCTTGGTGCGGCGCTTCACCTGCACAGCGGCAAGCATCTTCTCATCATTGGGCGTGAACACCTCCTTGTTGATAGCTGACTTGGAACTCATCCCTCAGGGTAGCCAGGGGCAGGTGTGGCTGGGAAACCTTGGAACCACAGGAGGACCAGAACCGCTCTGCATCCATTTGGGGAGGGGAGAAATACAATGTTTTTTCAGGAAAGGGTGTCATCACTAAAGAACTAAAAACCTGATGTACCCCTGTCATCATAACATACATGAATAGTTCTAATTGATAATAACAGTACATGAAAAATTAACCAGCCAAAATCTGTCAGATTTAATGTACTCTTTGATTCCCCAGCTTTAAACCTCTCTCATAACAAATAGAAGTGCAGTAGAATGGCAGAGCGAGTACGTTGGCCTGAGAACATTTCTATCCTCCATCTTAAAGAGGACCGTCTGGCCAATGTCTTTGACAATCATGAAAAAAATAGAATACATGGCCAAACACTGCCAAAACACTGAGCTCTGTTATTCTCACCGTTCGGCCACAGAAAGTTATTGATGAATGACGCATTTATCAAGATTGATTGATTATTACATGAGATTTATTGTTAGGGAATGTCAAAAGTCAAAAATAAGTAAAAATGGCAAATTGGTTAATAGGCCAACTGTGTGGAGAAGGGGAAAAGAGTGCTGATTGTAAGTGTACCTGCTCAGGGACCGTTGGACACATGAATGTGGTCAGTGTATGACTCTACCCTCGTCAGCAGCAGTACCAGAAGGTGGGGGAACACTTCACAGGGTCACCCAACTGAGGCTCTCTCTGCCATCCCTAATCCGTACAGAGAGCCCCCAACCCTCATTCATCCTCCTCCTTGACTCCACTATCCAATGTGCATTGGAGAAGTCCCCAGGGACCTGTCACCAGGCAGAGGGTAGCCCAAATCCCCCTCAGCAGGCCCAGGCAAAGCATCACGGGGGACCACAGAAACAGGGTGTGTGAAGATTGAAGGGAGAAAGGATGGAATGAAGGAGTGGGAGTGGACGAGGA
The DNA here is from genome assembly GCA_036785325.1 of Urophycis tenuis. NCBI lineage: Eukaryota > Metazoa > Chordata > Actinopteri > Gadiformes > Phycidae > Urophycis > Urophycis tenuis. Next base: position 1,223,171 of record JAXIVH010000047.1, on the reverse strand, counting down.
GGCGATGGAGCCATAAGGAGCCACAAGGCAGTGAAATGAATCCAGCAAGCAACAATGCTGCCTGGCTTCGGGGCTGACTTATGCAATGCTCCCCGAGTGAGGCTGGAGAGGACGGAGCAGATGCAGCTGTGTGAGGGGGAAGCAAAGGGGAGACCAATACAGATATATCCCTGCTTAGCACCCCATTTCCCTGCTAGCACTAGCACTTCATTAGGCGTGTGCCTGTGCCCCAGCTGACTGCAAGGGGAACAGAAGTAAATGCTCCCTGGCTCCGCTCCTGCCCAGGGTGTTAATATGGAGTCTGTTCTGTCATTCATGGGCCCTCCGGAGACATCTTGGAAGAGGGGAGTCTTCAGCGTGGGCGGCGTGGCTACTTTATCCAGCGCCACGGCCACAAGTTTAGCCAATCCAGGCTCTCCTCGTGGGGCCACAGATGCTAAGACCCCCGGCAGTAGCCAGGGCCTGAAGGCTGGGAGAGATATTCAGAGGCTTGGTGTGGACTATGTTGGCCACAGTAGTCACAAGCAGAAGGACCCAGAGGGAACCAGAGGTCCACTCAGATGCCTATTTTACATCCCTTAATCTCTTTCCAAAGTGTAGGAAATGTTGAACCAAACTGGTGGCTGAAGGAGCTTGAAAAGAGCCATTTCAGGAGGAACTACCCAGTATAAATTAGTCTGTCACTTTGATAATTACATTGCTGGCACAGCTAGGGGAGATTTTGTAGACGGTGCTTTAATAGGAGTGGTTCTCAGGCAGTGATGTGAAGTGCACTGCAGAGTGCCTAGTCAAACTGAAGGACTACAGGGGCTCGACTCACTCTTCCTCACATTGTTGGCAGTCCCCTTGATTCTAGTAACTTTTCTGTGTGTGTGTCTGTGTGTGTGCGTCACATGGAAAATCAGCATTCAAGTGCCTCATCTCTCATCCACATACATGAGAGAGCACACAGCAGGGGAACTAAGCTTATCGCAAACTCCACAATGGATACCTATGTGTGAGTGTTTGTGCATACATGCCTGTGTATGGTCATGTGCAGAAAGCTGTAATTAATTGGATAGTCAGCGCAGAGCAGAGGCACTCTGGCTTTATCTCCTATTCCACTTTAAGGATACAGAGGAATGTGCTGGTGGCCAAGAATTTAATTACCAACAATGAGGCAGACAGCAGACATTGCACGGCCCCCTCATATGAATTAGGCTAAATGTTTGTGTTAAGCTTCCATCTGTCCTTTTTTTGTAGTACAAATGTACATTTCTCATCTTGAACATACACTGATTCACTGATATGTCCCCAATAGAAGGTTTGCCTATTCAGGTTAACAAGGTTTGATGATCCCTCCATTGAAAGGACCACAGCAACTTCTCAATGTAAATGTTACAGTGTACCTTGTGGCTGACCAATAGGAGCATGGCTCCAAGACTGAATGCAATATAAACAGAAAGGGGAGACCTGTCTATGTCTGGCAGAAATACAAATATGATTCAGAGAAGGCTATTGGGAAACGGGATTATAGCAATAATACTCAACACGTAACATCTTTCAAAAAATTGTTTTGCCTCTTAACAAGCTATGCAAGATGACAGTAGTTCTGCATAGTGTAACACAGTTTGCCATCACACACACTAAACAATTGGATTATATATATATATATAATGGCATGCCGTTCAGGAAATTAATCTTTGAATATATTGAATGAAACTTTGAATATATGGAGTGAACCTTGAATATATTGAATGAAACTTTAAATATATTGAATGAAACTTTGAATATATGGAGTGAACCTTGAATATATGGAATGAAACTTGAATATATGGAGTGAAACTTTGAATATATTGAATGGAACTTTGAATATATGGAATGAAACTTGAATATATGGAATGAACCTTGAACATATGGAGTGAACCTTTGAATATATTGAATGAAACTTTGAATATATGGAGTGAACCTTGAATATATGGAATGAAACTTGAATAACTGGAGTGAACCTTTGAATATATTGAATATATGGAGTGAACCTTGAATATATGGAATGAAACTTGAATATATGGAGTGAACATTTGAATATATTGAATGAAACTTTGAATATATGGAGTGAACCTTTGAATATATTGAATGAAACTTTGAATATATTGAATGAAACTTTGAATATATTGAATGAACCTTTGAATATATTGAATGAAACTTTGAATATATTGAATGAACCTTTGAATATATTGAATGAAACTTGACTGACGTCAGGCTTCACGGCAGTGCCTGCGGCCATCTTGTGTAACTTGTGGATGCTGCAGCTAAAACTGCGTGACCGCTCGCAATTTCGTTGCAGCAATTTTCAACAATGAGGACATGATAAACACACTGGCGAATGCGTAAATCCTCCCGATACCCCTGCCCAATTGCCCGTTCTTCTGACGAAGAAATTCGCTCCCTTTTTAACCGTGGCAGACCAATTACAATGGGGCAGGCAGCTGCTTATTGGGCCAAACTGAGCATGCCTTCAACCTCACAGGAGTGCCCCACAACAGCCCCTATGTACAATCTCCGCCCGTACACAAGAAAGGTAGGTGTACGGGCACAAGAATGGTTAGCTTGATATAGTTTTCAGGTGATTTAATGAAGGTAAAACACAGTGAATGGCAGTGCGTAATGGCACTGCGCTCTGACGCGGCACTTCTCCGGGACTGGAGAAGCTGCTGCGGCTACACGGATTTCGTGAACTGAAGGAGAAGCTCTTCTTCATTGTTCAGATACAATACGAATCACCCACATTCATAGACCAATGCAGGCTGAATATTTATTTTAGTATTAAACGTATTTGATGATCGGCAACACATTGTCAGCTTTGGGCACGTTACTCACACAGCGGACTGCGGACGGACAGTCAAATGCATAGTGAGATTATTTATTATTATTATTATTATTATTATTGGGACCTTGTGGTCTTTATTTGTCATTCCCATGTGACATGGGAACGAAATTCGTTCTCTGCATTTGACCCATCCTATTATACATAGGAGCAGTGGGCTGCTATGATCAGCGCCCGGGGAGCAAGTTGGGGTTCAGGGTTCAGTGTCTTGCTCAAGGACACTTCGACATGTAGACAGTTTTGGAAGTGGGGATCACATTTATGCCTTACGGAGATAATTACTATGGAATTAAAAAAAAATATTGCTGCTGTATTAATCAATGTAACATATAAGATTCATAAAATATATTCAAAGTTTCGGCAAATCTCATTATGCATTTGTCTTTCAGGCCACATCAGGCTGCCTATTGGTTAAGTTGGTTAAATTGGAGAAAAGTACTGAGCAGAATGTTCATCTCTGTTTTTGTTCATGTGTAAACACATTTTGACATTGTTTAGCACTGATATTCAAATGAGTTAGCGTTCAATATAGGCTACTTCATATGGGGTCACCTATATCCACACGCAGAACAAGCCTTCAGTTAGCAGTCAGATCAGTACACGTCTGAGGTGATCACAAGGGGAACAGCGTTTCAGTTCACACCTGCCATTCAAATGCATCTTGAGTGACCACTTGATCACATCTCACATTCCTGCTCAATATGCAAACATACATCATTTCCATTTGCAAAAACCAAATGCGTTATTTTAATTTGGGAGGCAGAATGTACTTCCACATGCTTAGCCTGAAAATGGTCTATTCCTAGGCAAACCAAATCGCCCAAGGTGTTTGACACACTCGTAATATATCTCTAACCGTCTTTTCAATATTTTCAGACTTTGTGGACAAAGACAGCTTATGCCATTTTTTAAACTTTTTTTATTGCATTTTTTTCATTGACTTCAATATTATGTCTTGGACACGCAAAAGAGTCCATACTTGTGCTCACTGGGAGGACGCCAGTAGTGCAGGCCTTCCTTCTGTGTGGCCCACCACGTACACACTGCTAGAAGAATGAGGCCCTATGGCCTCTGCATGTTGTCTGAGCAATCTGATTACCTCACTGCGTCTCTTCACACCTGTACTTACAGTGGTCTACTGCTGTCACCCTAGATGGATGTTGATACCAGGACCTCTTTTTTTATCTCCAATTGCAGTCCAACAGGCGGACATTTCCAAAGAATTCATCTCAACTACGCCCACTTGCACGTCTTCTTGGTAAACTCATATGTCAACTTGGTCACCAACATGAGAGTAACTGATTACATCAAACCAGCTACAGAACACAGCTTCACGCATCACAACTTCAGACAAACATCAGACTGTTACTGCAGCACTATAATAGCACTTGGGAGCGAGCGGTGATCCCACACCAACACAAACACAGATGGTGGCTGTTAATGTTCCTAAAATAATGGAGGCAGGATTGTCTGCTCTGTCTGGGTTTGTGCTAGCTGTTTGCTGATGTTAGCGGTTGTCTCAGTCAGCCATTAAACTGGCCCCACTATGACACAGCTTCAAGAGGATGCACTGTCAAAACTATACACATGCTTTGTATAACATAAATTATTCTGAGGTCAAAACATATACAGAATTTCACAAATATATCACATTGAGAGATTTGTATCAAGACTTGTCGGCAAATAATGATATAATAAATTAATGATGAACTACATGTGAAAAATGCGTTGTTTTTCTCAAAGTAATAGACAAAGGGATTGTTCCTTTGTCACAGAAGGAGCACAGGTTAGTCATCGAACCGGAATAGTAAGAATACTAAGTCTGTAAACTTACTATTCAAACAATGTGGTGATTAAAAGGAACTGGTCTATTGCACACAGTAGCAATCTAGTGGATGGCTCCATACCGGGGGGGGATAGACAGCAGCTGGTCTCATTTATTCCCTGGGTTACAGTGTAGTAGTGAGGCATGGACCAGCCATGAATCAACCAAAAGTGTGTACCAAGCCCATCAATTATGTCATTCTTTAATTGCCTGGTGCCTTATAACAATAAACCTTTGACTGAGCTGCAGTCCAGCAAGGCCTGAGTGGGTAACAAGGTCATCAAATGGTCATCAACAGATATAGTACAGATATATGGTAACTAAAGAAAAACAGACAATTAGTTTGATGACATTATGCCAGTAGATATACAGCTAGACTAGACTCTCAAGATTCTGGTATATCAAGGATTTGGCCAGTCTGTTAAGAGCCCATGGTAAAATTAAGTAAAATGAAGACCCCAGGTAAAATGTTGACAGTGGATATGCCCATGCTCTTTTTATTTTAGGCTGTATTCATTAAATAGCAAGTATGTTAATAATACAGTGTTTATGTACCTATATGTAACTTAAATTTTTTGCACATCAAGGGATGGAGTTTAAGAGAACCCAGTCGGAATAAGGAGGACATTTTGGGGCATGATTTCTTTCAATGGTTTTTTGTTCTCCAGCGGTGTGTTTGGAAGGGAGTGTCCTTCTTGGGCAAATTACCAAATGGAGATAGCAGACACAGTGAGCATTATATTAAACAAACCGCTTTAATGACACGTTGTAATGCAACAAAACAAAAGAGTACCCAGCCTTGTGATAACTCTGGTTTCATATTATGGCCTCAAAACCACACACGCAAAGCCACATAGATTCAGGTTTTTTTTTTTTACACCAATACAAATATACAAAACACAAGAACATTGGAGTGCAGAAGACAGAGTGCAGCAGTGGGAAGAGCAGGAGAAGATAAGCATCACTCCCAGCTGACAAAAGACTAACTTTCTCCAAGATAGGAAGCCTAATTTTAGGTTTGGGTGCACAGTGTATATAGTATTGAGAGGAGGCACACAGGACGTCTGCACGGTTCATGGTGTTGCCACTTGTTACCATGCCATGATATTGGGTTTTTTCATGGTGAAAATGAACTGGCTGACCTTTAAGTGCTGACATATAGAAGATTCTAGGTGTGGTGGTGTTGGGAGATGATGGTTAATTTGTGCCCAATACAATTTAACCGCAGCATGTTAAAGCATCCATATATGTTCAATGTATCCATAGCAGAATGCATGTGACATGCAGAGAGATTTAACATTGAGTTAAGTGTTAACTGAAAATAGCCAAGATCACTTTTTAGTGGTCACCTGAATTCATCTTTTTAAGCAGACCAATGAATAATATCACAAAGTAATGTATTTCAATCACACAAATGACAGCCCTTCTACCTGCTTTCATTCATATCCACCTCATCTTAGAATAAATCTCAATGCATCCACGTCACACATTCCACATATTTAAAAAGTTTAAATATGTATAGTATACTTGATTGTTAAAACGTCTGTGTATTCAGTAATGTGTATTCAGTAATGCTGCCTAGCTCTATGTGGCTGTTCCTCCATATAGAGCTGGAGCACCGCCACGCTGCTTGTCATTGGACAGTGAACACCATGGTGAACACAGTGAACACCATACACCATGGTGAACACAGTGAACACCATACACCATGGTGAACACAGTGAACACCATACACCATGGTGAACACAGTGAACACCATACACCATGGTGAACACGGTGAACACAGTGAACACCATGGTGAACACAGTGAACACCATACACCATGGTGAACACAGTGAACACCATACACCATGGTGAACACGGTGAACACCATGGTGAACACAGTGAACACCATGGTGAACACAGTGAACACCATACACCATGGTGAACACAGTGAACACCATGGTGAACACCATACACCATGGTGAACACAGTGAACACCATACACCATGGTGAACACAGCAGACGGGAGATGGACGGTGAGGCAGCTCGTGGTTCAACTGATCCACGACGTGGTGACGTCCTATATTGCACTCCACGCACACTGAAATGTGGTTGTGCACTGTTGTTACTGCGTGACATCTGGGATCACAAGAACAACAATAACTAGCATGATATTCATACTGCATTTTGATATGGGCCTAAACTACCGACACGAAAGCGGAGGCGTCATTTAATAAATCCAAACGACATACTTACCCAAACAGTTAGTAGGCTACCGTTGGATGCGTGGTGACAACACACCCACACGCAACGCACACAAACACGCCACTTCGCTCCACAACTAATGCCATTGTCAACAGTCTACGTGTCGAAAACCAACGGGTATTCACTTTTCAACTTTTAAAGTAATCCATATAAAACAACACGCGTTGGAAACCAGATAAAGACCCGGTATAAAAGGACCGACTGTGTCGTTCGCTCACCTCCGTTTCAGCTACGTGATCCACGTGTGGTTTACGCGTTGGGCCGTTTCTCCAAGCAGCCAGTGGGACAACTCTTTAACAGCTGATATCCCTTCTGTTGTGTTTGAATCAAAGCGACCTGAACATCGCGACCGTTGGGCTTCCTGGACGCCGCTCGTCTCTGAGCCGCGGGACTTTGTGGAGCTCCGTCTGCTGAGGGCTCTCGCGCCACAACCGCTGTCTCGGAGGAGCAGCAGCAGGTTCCAGACTGACGGACCAATCACAGCGTAGCGCTCTTACTCACAGAGCTGCAGCCCCACCGTCCAAAGTCTACTGGACTTGTGAAAAATACTACCACCGTTATTTTGTTTGAACTTGGATTTTAGCAAAAAGGCCTTCTCAGACATTATTCCTAACCATGTCCAATTACACAATAGGATTTACATGATGGCACATTATTGTTGTTTTGTATAGTTTTGTTTTCAGTCAACTCTATCTGTAACAGTTGTGTAAGTCCTTTATTTGTCGATGGTGAGTGTCGATGTGTGTTTTAGCACATAGGCAGGACTTGTTGCCCTCAAGAATGTGTTCCCATAACCATGCCAACCCCAAGTAGTTCCACAGGAATGTGTGTGTGTGTGTGTGTGTGTGTGTGTGTGTGTGTGTGTGTGTGTGTGTGTGTGTGTGTGTGTGTGTGTGTGTGTGTGTGTGTGTGTGTGTGTGTGTGTGTGTGTGTGTGTGTCGGATTCCATGTGTTTGTGTTGAAGTTGTGTCAGAAGTTAATCACTTGTTGTGCAGTTTATCTCAATTTGAACTCCATGGATCTTCTGGATTTCTGGTCAATGTGCACTTTGTAGTGTAATTGGTTTGTGTTTTATTACTCCAGTTTGTTTTAGCATCACCTTCAGCCATTGATTTCCAGAGTCCTGTTTGTCGGCCTGTGGTAAAGTCCTGCTCAGGACTTTACTACACTCTCAGACACACACACACACACAGTGACACGTGTGCTCTGAAATCTGCAAGAACACACAGTATGGAGGCATGTCTTCAAGCCACAGCTTGTTCCTAAATGCACTTTTCAGGTTATGAGTCACTTTCCCCACATTTAGAGGAACAGGAAAAAGGCTCAGGGAGAAAGTGAATGAGGCTGGGGGAGGGCATGTTTATGCACAGACACTCACACCTACACACACACACTGCAAATGCACACAGACTGACACACACACACACACACACACACACACACACACACACACACACACACACACACAATGCACACATGCACACAGGCGGATGTACACACAAGCAGCACACACAACTGCACACACAACCTACTAGGAGTGTGCGTCGGTGAGTCTAGGGATTGGAGCTCCTCTGCCTCTGGCATGGGGTGGACCGGTGCCACGGGCTCTGGCGCGGGAGCCAGCCTGCGCAGAGGGCTATGTGGCTCTACCAGGCTCTACCAGGCTCAACACCCATGTGGAGCTGGCTTGCTCCACTCACCCCAACACCCATGTGGAGCTGGCTTGCTCCACTCACCCCAACACCAGTATCGGTTGCTCAAAACTAACCGGTATGACTCATACCTCGCACTAGACACTGCAGATGTGATTGTGATTATGTGTTCCGCAAGTGTCTCTCTCTCTCTCTCTCTCTCTCTCTCTCTCTCTCTCTCTCTCTCTCTCTCTCTCTCTCTCTCTCTCTCTCTCTCTCTCTCTCTCTCTCTCTCTCCCTCCCTACCCCTTGCTTTTTTCTCGGAAAGGCAGGGAACTGTGTCCTTAGATATCTTCTCACTTCTCTAGCCTTGTTTCACAACTTGACCACACTACATTGAGAGTTGTTGGAAGATAGTTCTATGCGCACCTTTAAAAGACATATTGCATACATATTACTCATGGATTATGGCACCCATTCTTTCATTGCCATGTTGCTTTATTATTGTATATGTTATTCTTTATTTCACTGTCGTAATTGTTTTATCACAGAGCTCATAATTCATCATCATGTGTCATACTACCCCACCACACACACACTTTTGTTTCCGCTATCCAAAGTCTACAAGAGAAAAAAGACTGTTCTGCTTCTGCTGCTGCTGTCCATCTGTCTATATGCCAGCTTTCACACCACACCTCTGTGTATCACATGCCTCTATATCACACATACCATAAAACTAGGTAAGCTGTTACAATGCACTCCAGTGTGAGAATGAGAATTATGAGTCACACTTGTAAACAGTGCCTGATCCAATCTGCAGGTGTCTATTATAACACATATGAGGTGTGCCAAAATATACGTAGTATGTTTATGTGTTATATGTCTATATGTATTTCTTTACCCATGCCATATATATAATTACATTTTTCCTTCAGTTGATGACGTGACACAAGATCCATTTCAAAGTTTAGCCAGGAGGATTTTCTCACCAATGAAGTTTAAGATTCAAAACGTGTCTTGACAACAATGCTATGATCCAGGGACACCAAGTACTATATGTATCCTACAATGCATCAGATAAAAGAAAGATATTAGCAACTATGTGTGGTTAAAACGTCTGGTCTGATTCAAGCTATTGTTTGTATCTCCTTTCAGTCACCCTGGCAACATGCTGTGACATGGTGGTTTGTATCAGAAACATCACAATACTTCTGGCATGTATAAGCGCTTTAATCTCAAGGACACTGGTTTTTGAATTCAGTTTGAATTAAAGATGAAGACACTTTGAATGTGTCATCTTTATATCCATTAGAAGGACGTATTAATCTCACTCTATTTATACATAATGGAAATGATGTGTTAATGGAAGGGTCACATATAGAGTGGCAGGTAAGAGGCCATATTTAATGAGATCTGGGGCTTATTCCTCACAGAAATCAAAGGATAGAATGCTGAATTATGCAGATATTAGTCTAGGGTTAGGGTTAACCCTAACACTGATCATGCATAAATGAATACCTTAGTTAGCATGATCAACATAACCTTAGTTAACATGAACACCATTGGTAAACATGAACTGAAATTGATTACTGGACTATTACAACTGTTCATTACTTAATTGTTTACTTAATTGTCTCCACTGCATTGAAAGTTAAGTGTTACCGATTAAATTAACTGCAATTAAATGCTAGTTAGGTCATGACTAGGCCTCCTCCCATTTGAATATGGAGAAAGAGAAAGAGAGAGACAAAGAGACAGACAGAGAGAGAGAGAGAGAGAGAGAGAGAGAGAGAGAGAGAGAGAGAGAGAGAGAGTGAGAGAGAGAGAGAGAGAGAGAGAGAGAGAGAGAGAGAGAGAGAGAGAGAGAGAGAGAGAGAGAGAGAGAGGAGAGAGAGGTTAAATCTCAGTGCACCTGTGCTATTCTTGTGCACTCTTCACAACACCTGGCAGGCAAGGCATTTGTACAAGAGAGGCACTGCTCTCAAGTATGTCAAAAGAAATATACTTCCTTGTGCTTAATCACGCTTGAATAAAATCAATTCCTTTTTTTGCCCCTTTTAGTCCTTTGTTTGCCAGCCATTGTTAGACAGATAGGCTGGTTGCCTCCCTCTCTGCTACTGTCAGCTGAGAAGACAAAAAGCTGAATACAGTCAAAATGGAAAACAAGAGGTAGAAATGTGTTCATCTTGTGCATGGAAGGAAGGCTACAGATCCACCTCCTTGAGTCTCATTTCAAAGGCAATTCTACAGCACACAGCTCCGGTAGTTAATACCGCACTGAATTAACACAATGTCCTCCAGAGTGAATTCAACCGATAAGCATGGTAAAGAAAATAGAAGGTGACAATACTGACAATAGTAACAATATTGTGACGCCACTATACAGTGAATAACATTACAGAAATAAATGTAAATGAATGAATGACAGTTTCTCCTCACTTAGCGACATTTGTGTCATGACTAGATCAAGATGGAAAAGTCATCTTCCTCCTGTTCCTCTTATCAACAGGTAGCAGCTTCACCATTAGTGACAGCAGGTTTTATAAACAAATGAAATAAAGGAGTTAATAAAGAGTAGCTACCTGGATGTGTGTTGGTGTGGTGGATGTGGGTGTGACTCATCTGCATGGCTTCCACAATGGAGCCATGCACCATTAGACAGAACAAACACAGCCATCTCCCACATCGGCTGCTCACTTCACTTCACTTCACTACACTGCTGTGTGTGTGTGTGTGTGTGTGTGTGTGTGTGTGTGTGTGTGTGTGTGTGTGTGTGTGTGTGTGTGTGTGTGTGTGTGTGTGTGTGTGTGTGTGTGTGTGTGTACATTCACCTGCTTAGTTCATCTACAGCCTATTGTCACCAAACTAATTTGATATGGAGAAAAAAAAACAACCATGCTACTTTAGTTGAAAGCGACTTAATACCATTGAACAACTTTTACTGTATGATCTAAATCAGACAAACATTGCAATGTTACTACAAGTACATGCACCCAAAGGTGCTATAATGAGCAAATATGAAGAATGATTAGGCCTTAACTGTAACGTACAGTGAGTGACTCTATGCTGTACCATGCTGTCACTCTCTCTCTATGGAATGAGTAGTCTCTCTGCCAGATAGCCATCAGTGGATTCTAATTCAGATGATCAATAAGCTATAATCCCTGCAGGTATCACAACCCCATCAATGTTACCTCCCCAGTCTTTGTTGCAGGGAGGGCATGCACTGTTCATTCACACACTGATCTGGACCCTTCAGCATCCCACTTTAGAGAAATAACACAGGATCACAGTTGAAACCAGAAACTTCACAAAAGAACTGAAGAAACACAAGTTTCAAGTCCTTTATTGTCAAATGTGCAGCATCACTTAGTCCTTCTGTACAACATGGAAGGAAAATCAAAGGAAACAGTTAAATAAAATAAAATAAAATACAATAAATACAGTATAACAGTAAAATCAGCATCACAGATCTAGTAAGAGCAGCAATGGAGAATGATCTGAAGCAGCATTGGAGAAATATAAAGTGCATGAAAGCATGTAAGTATTTACATCAAACATCAAATGAGAGTTGTATACATTTGTGCAGGAGTAAAGTGCATGTGCATATAAAACACAAGTGTATTATAAGGTTTGGTATAACATATGAATATTGAAATGATGAGGTTTGGTATAACATATGAATATTGAAATGATGGGGTCAATGGTTAGATGGGTGACATTGATGCATAGGCATAGTTATCATAAAACATAAGGCAGCAATGGGGGGGTCAGAAGGGGTCAATTGATTGATCATTGATCATTGACCTCATTGATTAAAGAGCTATATGTGCATTTTCATTTATCCTGAATTCAGCCACCTCATAGAAGACACTAGCAAAGAAAGTAATGCACAATATAGTATGAACCATTGTATATGAGGAGGGGATGTATTAACCTGATTAAATCTTTAACAACAAATATAAGAATTATGTAATAATATGCATCTTTTGACTGACTTGACAGACTTCATCTTCATTCACCCTGTGTCTGAACATCTCTCACAGGAGCCTTGTGCGTGATCTTTCCCTTGTTCTTATTGGTCTAGTAATACAAAGCAGCAAAAGTCCACATTCTATACCTGGCACAGATGGCCTCATAGACTTCAGTTCCCACAATGCCGATGGGACAGACAGGGGCAACCGTGCCACACATCAAACATAAACAAAAGCATAAACCCTTGTGAATTCAGTTTGTCAACGGTTTCTGTGAACCACTGCTTGAGACTGGCTGGGCGGCTGGGATGCTCTTCCCAGAGTGGGAATGATCCCATCAGAATGATCCCATTTGAATGATCCCATTTGAATGATCCCATTTGAATGATCCCATTTGAATGATCCCATTAGATGCAATGATGTGGGAGGCTGAGAGGAGCCGGAGGACAAGTGGATCCCCTTCAATAAAAAGGACTCCAACCTGAACAGAAGTGATGCACACTAATCTATGCTCAGTTTACTGAGCTGTGCACGCCTATCATGTGCCACGGAGTAGACACTTTGTTATCCAAACAAGCCACTTACAGGTGAGTGTAAGAACAATTGAAGCATTTAGAGAGAGAGAGAGAGAGAGAGAGAGAGAGAGAGAGAGAGAGAGAGAGAGAGAGAGAGAGAGAGAGAGAGAGAGAGAGAGAGGGAGAGAGAGAGAGAGAGAGAGAGTCATACCTCTCGCTATGTCTAAGCGTACACTTTAAGTTAGAGTAGCTACAAAACTGCTGGTAGATTGTACTTATTTTGTATAAGGGCAAAGGTATATCGAGAGGTGATGAACATACACACTGTTGACTATAAGTGTGCTGTACAGAACAGCATGTTAACATGTGTGTTCTTCACACATTTCTACTGCTTTGTTTTCTTCCATGGACTCTTGAATATATCCTGATGGGCTCTGGCATAGCAACTAAAACCATGGTGTCATCTCTGTTGGAGGCGGGTGATGTTCTCAGTAGGCCCTACCCAGGATAGACCCAGAGACCTTCTGAGCAGTATTCTAACCTCCCCTCCTGTACTTTGGGAATCCACGTCCTGACCCTGAAGGAGACCATCACTTTGTCCAAGGTATCTTCAACAATGTCTTTACCTGTTCAACAGCTACTTCAAAGGCATATGAGTTGGGCTCATTTTCCTGAAATTATTGTAAGTTTGAGACATTTCCTTTTGGAACTTTAATTTCAAAAGCAATGTCATGAATCACACTTGTTAGGGGAACTCAAATATGTTGTTTAGGACTATGACAGCCCAAGCTTGAAGACAAAACCAGAATATTCCTAATGAATGATTGGTTGTGCTCTGCACATTATACATTTCAGCAGTGTTGTGACGTCTATCCATCCCAAAAACATGACATGAAAGCAAAGGAAAGCTTGCTTGCATATTGCAAACACATGTGCTCTGTGTACGCACAAGTGTCAAGTGTGAGTACGCACACGCTCTAAAAGCTCATAAATGAAAAAGATGACATCAGCCTACAGCCAAAGTGGTCCTCCTTTCCAGTATTGTGAAAGATTGAAAGAAGTCAAGTTGTTTTATGTTGCAATATCTTCCTGTTACTATTTTGAAGAAAACAAACGCACAAGAATTTTTTATGCCTATCATGATTGGTCGTGTCATTCCTCCACCCTGAATTTGTGAAAAGTAAATAACTCCTCGGCCAGAAAAGTTCAATTGTTACAATTGTTTTTGTTTACACACTCATCCCTTGTTGACAGTTTTACAAAACCCTGCATGTATTTTTCCAGTTGACTGTGAAATAAAGCCTGCACTGTGCAGCCTGCCAGGAAGTGTTTGGCTCAGTTGAGATCTACTAGGAGGGAATTCAACCAGCGCATGCATTAGGAAATATACAAGACCACTGAGCAAGCATCTCAAGGCTATTGGCTATAAAAAACTTTTTCACACAATCTTTTACAAACAATCAAATTACCCACAAAACAATGTTTTCATTTGAATTTTTTTTACAAAATGCTTTTATTTTAAAATCTTTGGAATCCGAAAAACATTGTTCATCACATGTTTTATTATTTCATACAATTAAATATATCTAATGTCTTGAGCACCAAACCTAGGTTCACAGGAAGGGGGGCTATTCTGCAAAACACCTGGGCCAACAGGTTTCCTCCTTACAATGAAGACTACATTCCATTGTGTGTGTGTGTGTGTGTGTGTGTGTGTGTGTGTGTGTGTGTGTGTGTGTGTGTGTGTGTGTGTGTGTGTGTGTGTGTGTGTGTGTGTGTGTGTGTGTGTGTGTGTGTGGTGTGTGTGTGTGTGTGTGTGTGTGTGTGTGTGTGTGTGGTGTGTGTGTGTGTGTGTGTGTGTGTGTGTGTGTGGTGTGTGTGTGTGTGTGTGTGTGTGTGTGTGTGTGTGTGTGTGTGTGTGTGTGTGGTGTGTGTGTGTGTGTGTGTGTGTGTGTGTGTGTGTGTGTGTGTGTGTGCAGCCATCAACAACTCACAATCCTCCCAGTGGTGTCAACGTGGCCTTGCCTCTCCTATGGCAGTACATTAGGGTTGATAACCCACCTCTAACCCACCTCTAACCCACCTCTAACCCACCTCTAACCCACCTCTAACCCACCTCTAACCCACCTCTAACCCACCTCTAACCCACCTCTTACCCACCTCTAACCCACCTCTAACCCACCTCTAACCCACCTCTAACCCACCTCTAACCCACCTCTAACCCACCTCTTACCCACCTCTAACCCACCTCTAACCCACCTCTAACCCACCTCTAACCCACCTCTAACCCACCTCTTACCCACCTCTTACCCACCTCTAACCCACCTCTAACCCACCTCTAACCCACCTCTAACCCACCTCTAACCCACCTCTAACCCACCTCTTACCCACCTCTTACCCACCTCTAACCCACCTCTTACCCACCTCTAACCCACCTCTAACCCACCTCTAACCCACCTCTAACCCACCTCTCCACTCTGCATTCTGTTGAGATCCACCTCTCAGCTGCAGTGATGTCATCACTGGCTTCCAGGATGGAGACGTCAGGAGGAGACTTCAGGAGGAGACTTCAGGAGGAGACTTCAGGAGGAGACTTCAGGAGGAGACTTCAGGAGGAGACTTCAGGAGGAGACTTCAGGAGGAGACTTCAGGAGGAGACTTCAGGAGGAGACTTCAGGAGGAGACGTCAGGAGGAGACGTCAGGAGGAGACGGCAGGAGGAGACTTCAGGAGGAGACGTGAGGAGGAGACTTCAGGAGGAGACTTCAGGAGGAGACTTCAGGAGGAGACTTCAGGAGGAGACGTGTCTTAAAGGTGTTAAACAATGATGCAGGGAACTCTCATTGGGATCGTAATAGGAGACACAATAGACACAATAAAACATGCACACATTCCTTCTCTAATACTGTTTTTGTTGGGTGGAGGGTGCCAAATTACATAACGAAACACGTTTTACTCATGATTCACACATCTGTTGTGGCTGTGAAATATGGTGAGATCAAACACATTTGTTAAGATCTGGGTGATTTTCTGGCATGGTTTAGACTATTTGCTTGTCCTAGCGACACACATTCTCTTACTCCCTTCTAAATGAAGCCAGATAGGGAGGGGATTCTGGCCAGTGGTGAGGCCCCACATGATGGGTCGATTAATTCAATGGACTGCTTTGAAACTACACTGGTGTGTACAGTAGAGGCCGGCGGCGAGGAGAAGAATTGAAGACATTATGTCAGAAACAATAAGAGAACATCCAACATCATACATAAGGCGGGCATTTAGCAGACGCTTTAGTCCACAGCGACTTACACTGGGTACATTTGTAGGGTTCGACATGTGGACCGTTGGAGGAAGGGGATCGAACCGCCGACACCGCTCTACCCACTGAGCTACTGCCGCCCGCATGGTAAAACATGACCATGCAGGCTCAGTTTCTGCACCATCTCAAGCCCCGAGAGACAAGTTTGGAGTCAGTGGCAACTCAGAGGGTTGCCATGGCTACCATCGCTGGCCCCCACTGACCCCCGGGTGAGACGCATTAAGCAAGTCATTTGCTTATTATGTGTCGTATGTTTCTGATAAATTACATTTGGTACTATTCATTTATCAATAATTCATCATTCAATAATGGGCCTACATATTTTCCACAATAGTTCATGTGAAAGAAAGCAACAAACGAATAGCCAGCCAGCCCTATGGAACACTGCTGGGGACGCCGCTGCTTGGCACGAGGACCTCAGGGAAACAGATGGACACTGTTGGACAGTGGCCCCTGGTGGACAGGTAGCTACACTGCAACACAATTAGACACGTCGACGTGCAGGAAGAAAGCCTTTGTCTATCTATATACAATACAATAAAAACCCAAGAAATAAAAAGAGACAATGACAGGTTAAATAAAAATTATTTTTATTTTTTAAAATAAATGCATTTTTACAGTCAGCACAACAGGCCATGCACTGCTGTGGTGAACACAGGAACAGGCCAACGAATACACGACCAGAGAGAGCAGAAACACCATGGGCCAGGCTCGTGGTCCTCTTCTGTTCTGTCGAGCGCTTCGTCTCAAACTCCAGTCCCCATACCATCATAATCCAATGGCGGGCTTATCAACTGTGACAAAAACCTGAAACTTAACGTGATACATTTTCAATTTTAGCGAAGAATATTTGAAAGCGAATGCATCTAAACATTGATAGTTCATATAGTGAGAGCGAAAGGCTCTGAAGGCCACTAACGTTGACTACAATACAGAACGACAAATTATGTTTGGTAAGTAGAGACGACAGGACCAAGCACAATTAAAAGGCTGGAGAAAGATCGACATTTGCAAAATAAAAACGATCAACAAACGTAGTGATGACAAACAATCTTCATAAAATCCTAGAAACCTGGAGTTTGAGACCTCTGTCATCTTCATATAGATTTATATATTTCTTCATCTGAGAACTCAAAAACAAGACATTTGTAGGCACAGAGGTTCTACACAACAGCCCTACCCCAACGCACCCCGTCTTATCTTTTATTCCTGCAAAACAGTACACCTTCAAATGATCCAAAGAAAGAAACAAAACGGCAAGAAATTAAACAACTGTACAATTCTATAAAACCTGTTTTTACATTAGTTACAAAAAACTAACACTTCATTTTACTGTTCTTTCACATGAGCGAGAAATGAACGAAAAAATACTTTTATATATTCCTTCTTCAAAAACCTTGGGTGACCTAATGCTGGTGCGTGATAAGATAAAATATAATAATAATAATAATAATAATACTATACGGTGTAAGGAAAAACAATGGCAGTTAAAAGATGAGGGAAATGGCGGCACAATGTTATACAGACTGTGGGGAGCTTACATGCACTGAGCAGACATCATAGTGCTTGAACAACAACACCACATGCTATTGGTAACTGACATCTCCAAAATGGCCAGAGGAGCGAGCACAGGTTCTTCATACCACTCCCCACATACACCTTATATTACCTCATTACCTCATTACCTATGGCCACCATTTCAGATTTTGCAGTAAAAAAAAAAGAAAAAAAAAAAAAGATATTTGACAAAAACAAAAAGAAAGCAAACAAACACTTTCAACAAGGAAATAAATGCTGTTATTTTGATTGCTCGACAGCTGAATTGAGCTGTTGTGTAAGAAATATTAAACCAGTAACCACAAAAACAATGTGAAGCTGCATGCTAGTGTCATGGACCTTTTAGTGTTTTTAATAACTTCTTTCCATCGTCAGTCTGGTGAAACTGAAAGGAGGGCAGGGCTCGGTTCAAACTCTTCGAGTGTTTTTGTTGCCTTGAGACGAGTTACAGTGAATACACCGTTCAACATTAACACAGACGTTCCATAGAGACCAAAAAAAACCCTTCAAATTCCGACTACAGCTTATTCATAACAAGGATTCTTGTCTAAACGGTAGAAGTGCTTACATGTGACTTCATATGAGCAAGAGATAACGTGAAAAACATCCTTCATAGAGTGGAGGGTCAGGCGTGTGTGTGTGTGTGTGTGTGTGTTATATTCTCAGGGTATTATTATAAGAGGTTGAAATCTGTTCCCTTCAGTCCAGTTGAAAAGAACAAAAGAGAGGGAGGGACCGATTGGAGAGAGTGGACAAAGATTGGAGAGAGACAAAACAAAGATAGTAAGGAAGTCTTTGGCATGGAAAAGGATTCGGGCCAAGGGACAGGGTGAAATGATCAGGGCAACCATCCCACCAATAAAAGGCACAGGAGAACATCAGGTGAACACAGTGGAGGAGTTCAAACAATAAACATCTTATTGTCCAGAAGTTGTTAAGGCATGTCCAAGCAAAATGGAGGTTGTGATGGTGGCAGTGGTAATGGAGTTTGTCCCGACTGCATTCAGCAGAATCTTTAGTGTTTTAACAAACAGGATGTCAGGGTTAAGTTGAAAACCAACCAAAATAATAAAAAAATTGGTGTGTTGGCCATAAAAACAGCAGCAAAGCTTACTGCCAGACTCTGTAAGCGCCATCACAAACAAATCACACACGGCAGGAAACAACGATACATCTCTGAACATTCTCCCCCCCTCCCATCATGTTGACCTCTGACCCCTCAGACCCAGCCACTGGTGAGCTTGTAGAACATCTCCTCGTCCAGGGACTCGTTCTGGTCCTTGGCGCGCGTGGACAGGAAGATGTAGCCCCCGATGAACTCGTGCACCACCTTGCAGTCCACCTCGGCACAGATGAAGGCCAAGCTGGGCTCGTCTGCAAACTCCACCGTCACCTGGTGGAGGAGGAGAACGGGTGGATGTTAGGGGCCTGGACGTTCACAAACAGAAAGTGTTTGTGTTATTAACTCAATATTTGAATGGTGTCATTAGGGCATTAAGAAGCAGCGATGTCCCTCAGCCATTAGGTATCACAGCCTGAACCTTTCTGTTGGGGGTCAACACCCTAGCCACTATCACTATCACTATCACTATCACTATCACTATCCTGCCCCGCAATTCCTTCAATGTGTATTTTGGATCTTTTGTCAACCAATGATAATGGGTTTCATTGGTGACAGAGATAATCGATCGACTGTGGCCCCTCGACAATAAGAAGCATGCGTATTTGAGACAGTGTGAAACAGAGGGAGTACTCCTACCATCTTGATCTCCCAGTTGACGTTCCACTGCTTCATGTTGCTGAAGCGCCAGGTCTTGATGGCGTCCCCGGTGCCGGCGTCCATGCGGATCAGACGGTTGTACGTGATGCCGATAAGCTCCTCCCTCTTCCCGCCCTGGAACCTGGAGGTCAACACAACCAGGAGGTCAAACCTTCAAACCACTCCCCACAGACATGGCCAGTCACAAACATCAAATATGTATCAATATTCATGTCAACTGGTAATAGAGGGCTTTTGGCCATAGCAAAACCATTTTAAATAATTAATTACTTTATTTGAATCTATTTGAATCGAAAAAATGATCACACAAGTAAAAACCACATGGAATTTAATGGCGTTCAAACAAGTGAACTATTTCAAATCAGAACCGTTACCCTCAGTATGTACTGGTGCTTAATCTGCCTAACGACGGCCTCACTACGGACAGGGGGCGCTGTGGGGGTTTGAGTGGACGTACTTGGCCAGGAAGTGTGTGATGCCGAACTCAGGCAGCGACTGCCAGGCCTGGATGAAGCGCATCTTGGCCTCGATCAGACTCATCTGGGCCACGTTCTGGTGGGCCTCCAGGATCCTGGCTGAGATCTGACACACACACACACACACAGTATGTATATATGAGGAAGTTACTCAACACAAACGCACCCAACAAAACACTGTGGACCCTAAAATGAGCCCGGCGAGGAGAGGCATGGGAGAGAGAACCCGGTCTGAGGACAAACACGTGACACACACAGAGCTACACAGCATGGACTACAACCTGAGGAGGCAAGTTAGGGTAACAGTGGCATGGTTAGCACTGTTAGCACTGTGTGTTTGTGGGATTAAGGATGGAACTACACACTAGTAACACGCTATAGTATAAACACACACACACACACAATGTAATGTTAGAGCGCTACTCCTCCCCAGACAAGACACACTAGGACGCAGTGCAAGTGGCTAACACACAGGGAACAACTCACTTACCAAGTCCCTGATAAAGCCTGGCTGGGGAGGGGAGGGGTGCATACACAGGGAGAGGAAGGAGAAGAAAAGAAGGAGAGAAAAGGGACAAGGAAAAAACAAGGAGGTAAGAACAGCGCTGAAGGATGGCAAATTGTAAAAAAAAAACAACAAAAAAAACAGGTAAACATGCTGTACATGTACACAAAACCATGACAGGGGAGTTGCTGTGAGGCTGGAGGGCTGGGGGGTGGGGGGGGGGGGGGGGGGGGGGGGGGGGGGACCGGGTGCAATGTTTGAAGAGAAAAGAGGGGGGGAAACGTGTCACAGTAGGAGTACAGTGTCTGCCAAACACAAGGGTCAGGGGTCATCTGGGTGAGTCCACAGTAAGCAGGACAAACCCTTAAAAAAAACATTTTACATTTTAGGAAAAGGGAAAATAATTGAATTGGTTAATAAATAACACAATGGACTTTCAAATACAAAAAAGTCACATGGGAATAATTGTAACTGACAATATTTCTATGGTGGCTCATCTGTGACTCCTAGCTGTTGCTCCTTTTAGGACCACTAGATGGCGACAAACACCAGCACCGTACACACTGGAGCCAGGACGACCTCGGTATGAGCAACTCTACAGCAGTACAACAGTATGACGTCAGAGGGCCACCGTTATGTTTCATTTACAACAAAAACCAACGACAACCCTGTACGCTCCAAATGTCAATATGATTGTTATGAAAATGAACTACAAATATGACAAAGTGTTCTCTTGGAACTGTGCCACTGAAGTAAGCTGGCGAGTTGGGGTGGGGTGGGTGTGTGCTTACATAATACCTGCATTATGAGTGTGAGCAATAGAGAGGGGTTGGGATGTATGGCTCCCACAGCTGACTGAGAGAGGACTCATTTCCCAGACAGTGTTCCCGCTCAGCATGTCCAGTGACGGCTCATTTCCTGGCCCGCCACGCCCACTGCATGAGCACACAGCAGCACACAGCCCTGAACACCCCCCTGTTAGGAGGGGGGTTTACAGCACCCCCTGTATGGCGGCCCACCCTCAGACCACCAAATGTTCCACTCTAACATAACAATACTACAAGTGTTCTACTCTAACATAACATACTACAAGTGTTCTACTCTAACATTACATACTACAAATGTTCTACTCTAACATTACATACTACAAATGTTCTACTCTAACATAACATACTACAAGTGTTCTACTCTAACAATAACATACTACAAATGCAACTGCAAACGCAGATATGCCATTGTACTCTGAATTTCTCTGGTGCCTTTTAAAAATGTTGTTATCACGATAAAAAAAACAAAAAAAAATAATAAATGATTTCTATTGGTCTGCTTCACTCTGCAAACATTTCCTGTTTGATGAAGCATCACGCGTGCTCGGTCGTCATCACAATCTGCCATCTCTCCGGCTAGACCTCCACACCATATTGGGTTATGGTTAGAGAGAGACCCAGACTACCACTGAGTCACACACACACACACACACACACACACACACACACACACACACACACACCACCCCCCCCCCCCCCCCCCCCCCCAGGACCACTCCTGCAGATCTTAATCCAACCCAGACCCTCCGCCCCTGTGCTGCTTCTACTGGTACATCCTCAGACAGGTTCATACTTTATGTATATGTTCAACTGTATATGAGAGAGAGAGAGAGGAGAGAGAGAGAGAGAGAGAGAGAGAGATAGAGGTAGTAATAAATAGCTAGGTAACAAATAGTGAGAGGGATGGAGGGATAAAGAGAGAGAGACAATGATGGGCAGACATAGGAGTGTGAGAACTCAAGTCTGGCTGGGTGAGGGAGGGTGTGTGGGTGGAGTTCAGGGTGGAGGGTGAGGAGGGTGTGTGGGTGGAGTTCAGGGTGGAGGCTGGAGGAGGCTGAGAGAGGCTGCATTCCAACCCAACACCGCGCCGATGCCAGGAGGCACCCATCTGGGAAATATCAGTGACTCCTCCACCGCGCACCACCTCTCTCTGCGCCTCCTCTTCAGGGAATAGATCAACAGCCTTCCCCCAACACAAAAACACACCTCCTGGAAGGATAATCCTCCCTAATCACTCACCCAGGGACCAGCCTCTCCACACTGCTGTTACCTTCTCCCAGTTACCCCTGGAGAGCAGGAGCCCAGACTGCAAACCCAGGCCTCTCCTTTGATATGCTGCCATCTCACAGCAGAGGTAGAGCCATTCCTACTTTAATCAATTCAGGCGTAAGACCTCTAAAACATTTTGCTTTGAACTTCTTTGTTCTTTGAAAGAGTTTATCCAGGTTGGTGTATTTTGTGCATGGCTGTACATACATTGTTTATACAGTGCAATATACAGTATTGGCCGATGTTGCACTCTGTTATGATCTTAAAAATGTATTCTGATTATATTGAATATTCTCATTTGATATGCAACGTTCCTTTGCTGTTGTAGTTCCCGTCATTTCATTTTTGGCATGAATGAAGTCTTATCCCATCTCACTGTGTACCCCTACCTCCCCCTAATAGTCCACGTTCCCGAGCTGCTTGGTTAAAGCACACTGGCTCTCAGCGTTACCTGTTTGTTCTTGTACTTCTTCAGGTAGCGAGGGGACACCAGGCACTCGGGGTTGATGTCGGTGGTGATGGGCTCGGCGATGTACTGGGGGTCAGGGTTCATGTGCTGCATCTTCAGGAAGGACAGGATGTTCTGCACCTCCAGGTTGTAGGAGCTGTCAGCCATGGTCTTCCCCTTGAGGCCAGGCGACACGCTGCCATCCAGTGGGCGTACTGCTTCTCCTGTGTGGTGGTGGCCGGAGTATGGTGTCATGACCATATGGCAACATACAGACACAGGAGTGATACATACGTTTCTCCATCATTAAGATACTAAATTATGTTGATCCAACAGGCATTGCATGTACTCAAGTGTCATGGAGAGTGTGTGTGTAATGTCATTTGTTTGTGTGGGGTTTGTCTTATACAAGTAGATACATACAAGTGGTTAACACCCAAGTCAGAAAGAGGCGGGGGCTGAATAATCCCCAAAAGGTGCATCTGAATGAGTTCTCACCATGTCACAGCGCAGCCAGATCTCATTCATGCCGTCCGCCACAGGGATAAGCAGCTTGATGTTGAATTTCTGACCCGAGATGTTGACGTCTGGGTCACTTCACAACCTGCACACACGGGAGCCAAGGTTCAATGGGGGGGGGCACTATGATCCTTACATACTCACGCATTGGAGCCAAGGTTCAATGGGGGGGCACTACGATCCTTACATACTCACGCATTGGACAGAACAACCTGCAGTCTTGTCTGTGTGTGTGTGTGTGTGTGAACGCAGGTCTGAGTATGTGTCATGTTACATGCATACAGTATATATACATACATACTGTATATATATATACGTATATATATGCACACATGTGGGTGTATGCATATGAGTGTGGGTGTGTGTTTCGTGAGTGGGTTTGTCTCTGAATGTATTCATGAATGAGTGTGTGCGTGTGTCAAGTCAATTATATTTGGCTTCCTGTGTGTGTGTGTGTGTGCAGCCACACCTCTGAGGTTCATCTGGAGAGCAGGGGTGCCGTGCGCCTCCTCCTTGCTCTTGTAGCAGGAGACGGTGATGTCCTTGAAGGTGCACCAGTACTGCTTGTGGCTCTTCAGCGTCAGCTTCTTGGGCCTGAAGGAACACACAGCAACACACACACAGTACAGGAGACCATCAGCCTTCACATGACGCACAAAGACAAACACACCATGGCCTCTCTCTTTCCCTGGTCCAGAAGAGACTGATGAGGAGGCACAGGAGAAACAATGATAATGAGGAGGTGGAGGAGGAGGAGAAGGAGGAGGAGAGAGTACTAACAACAAACAAATGTAAAATAGGGTCAGATATCTGCACCCGGCTCTCTCACTAATAAGAGGCTTTAGACTTATAGCAGACATAGCTATAAATAAGCTATATAAGATAATAAATAAGATATAAACTAACCTACTAGTTTAGATTTAGAGTAAGTTAACTCACAAGGCCCAACTACCTCATCAACTGATGGTGGGTGGGGGGATATTATCTCTTTTCATGTACTTCTAGTTTCCCCAAAATTAATATTTTGTTGACGTCATTGTCCTGCAGAAGACATTGCTCCAAATTAGCTCAGACAAACCAGGCCAGGCCTCTCTCTAGAGATGGGATTTCAAATATAACATGCTTTGGGCAGATGTGATCTTTGCACACATGTTGTTGCTAGCAACAGAGAACAAGTATCACTGCAGTTCAGGGCGAGATGAGATCACAACTCTGGACTCACTTGAAGATTTTGACATAGTCAGCTAGCTCCGGGATAGAAGTGATGTCACCCTGGAAAGCAGAAGGACAAAAAGAAGTTAGGTTTATATGTTATTTTGAAGTAACCAAACATAGTTGTGCTCCCCACATCCTGAGTTTCAGCTGCTGCCGAATGTTTTATGAAAGTGTGTGATGTGAAAGCCCCCTGCTCTACTTCCTGTGATAAGCTGAACCACAGGCTGGTTGAACAATAGTGTGGATATCAGGCTGCCTCTCTTCAGGACGTATCCCTCAGGGTTTCAGCAGTGCAACAGCTCACACCCTTTTGTCCGCCTGAGATGACCTCAATAACGGTGCAAAATGTTGCACCAGTGGTACAAGTCACTGGGTAGCTTCCATTCCCAGTGCATATGTGCTGTCAGAACTCTTTAGTGTGTGCGCGCGCGCGCACGCACGCACGCACATGCACATGCACACGCACACACACACACACACGCACACACACACACACAAACACACAAACGACTTGGTGCATAAAAACTAGATGCAAAATAAACACGGCACACACACACATGTGCACACGCTGACGTGTGGTCACACACAATGCCACATGCACACAAAGTAACACATACACTTAACTTGTTACATCAGAACAGACGAACCAAATGAACACAAGGCCACAGAATCAAACAATGACCCACAGTGAGAACACATTAAAATAACAATCAAAGCACGCGCATGAGGACGCCAGGATGGAGGAGGGGGTCCTCACCAGAGTGTTGGAGGTCTTGCCTCCCTCCAGGGTGATCTCCAGGTCCGACAGGGCCGCGTCCACCTCATCCACCTCCTTCTCACTGTTGTTCATGTGGTGGTCCGAGGACATGATGGACAGCTTGTTGATGTGGTACTGTGTGGGACAAAGAGGTGAAGGTACAAGTTTGAACTGCTACTATTTATACACTTTTCAGCCTTGAGTTAAGATCCACGGCATCGTGAGCAGCACAACCACTTCACAATCCTGCCCATCCCTTATTTATTATTTATCTCAATGTGGTGCCTGACTTAGTCACACATGTGAACCAGTGTGTGGCTACGCTGACTATTGACAAAAATGTACTCTAGCTCAAAGGCGTTTCCAGGGACAGCATCACCATGGGGATTCAACCCATGGTAGTTTAGTGAAAACAACAGAGGAACCTAATCATTGGCAACCAATGATGTCACCAATTATAAAAAATAAAGTGGGTTAAAGAAAGCTTGAAGCAAAGAAACACTGTCCTTACAATATATAACTGTCCCTCACTAACACATCATTTCTAACATTCTAAACATTTCTAATCAACTTCCTGTCACGTCATTTCATTTTTTGTACTCCACAGTCCTGTGGTAAATACTTTAGTGGCTTGTGTGGAATTCAATGGAACAATATGATGTCCAAGTACACAATGTTAAACCACATTAAGCAAAGCTTCCGATTGCATTTGGACAACAAGGGGCTGGCAGGAATCTCAGACGACTAATTAGTGAGAGAAGGGATTTGATGGCAGCAGCCTTTTCAGCACACATTCAAACTGTCACATGATAAATCAGCTTTTCGGTTTTGTTTTTAGTAACAATGGAAGTACAGCATCACTGGTGGGAAAACGCCGTGGCTTCCCCCTAGCCATGAGTCACGCACACTAAATACAACTTGTTGACAAATGGAATTTATAATGTAAATCATGTACCGCCACCCTGTACCACCACTACCTCCCCCATCCATGTTAGTATATGAATGAACAGCTGCAGAGAGAGAGAGAGAGGAGATGAGAGAGAGAGAAGAGAGAGAGAGAAGAGAGAGAAGAGAGAGAGAGAGAGAGAGAGGGAGAGAGAGAGAGAGAGAGAGAGAGAGAGAGAGAGAGAGAGAGAGAGAGAGAGAGAGAGAGAGAGAGAGAGAGAGAGAGAGAGAGAGAGAGAGAGAGAGAGAGAGAGAGATTCTTCCTACATCACTACACTGGAAGATGGTGGATGGACTGACCTTGACCAAAGAGGAATTGTATTTATAATTTACATCCTTTTGTCGCTCCAGAACAAGCTTCTCAGCTTTGACATATTTAGGTCAACGATCCTCCTTTCTCAAACACTTTTCCTCTCTTACAACCTAACTTCTGTGCTTCGTCCTAATGTATCCCACTAAAAGTGTGGATATCAGAGAATTATATTTGTAAAAGAAAGGAAAAAAAGAAACGCATTGCAAAAGTATCTAAGGTTACAGGATCAGGGCCAAAAGGGTTCTGAATACTTTCCCCCTCCAACCATCCCTCAATGTTGTGCGTGTTGGTATGTGTTCTTGAAGTAGAGAACTAATAAGATGGTAAACATATCTTAAGATGATACCACACATACACACTCCATGGCTTTCTGAGCAGGCCTAATGACACAACAAACTGCCCCCTACGTCACATGTTGGCCAGATAAGTGCCAACGGCTATGGAGCTGCTAAATTGACATGTCCAGGTGACAGCCTGGTAATCCTAGCTAGCCAGCTACTGGATGAGCACAATCATTTGTCTTATTTTAGACCAGGGTATCCTTTCTTCCTCAGTGACATGTAACCCCCAACCCCTCCTACCCAATGCGCTACGCAACCCCAACAGTGGCCATGTTATCTTAGCTAGGTTGCCAAGGCCTGGTGCTAGTCAACTGAAAAACAGTGTTGTTTTTTTGTGTGGGGCTTAACTAGCAGTAGCTAGTTAAGAGTAGATTGTAGATTTACGCCAAGCGGGTTCCTTTCAAGCTTGGGGGGCTGGGTTTGGTTGGTTGGGATGGGTGGTCCGGGCTGGGGCTCCCCCTGCGTGTCTTCCTGAGGACTGAAGATGCTCTATAATTACTCCGGGGGTGAGGACAAGGTGGCGTCCCCTGGTCTTGGCCCCAAGGCTTTACGAGGGTTAGAAATAGCAGGGGCATCAACCCCCAGACTGAGAGGGCAAGCCAGTGGGAGGAAGGGGGCTTAAGTCCAGCCTACCCGACCCCCAGGCCTTCCTCTACAATATATCTAAACAGTAGCGCCTTCCTCCTAGCCCTCTTCCCTCACACGGTCTAACATCCACATAAGCATGGCAGTTGAAGAGTGGCAGTCTGGCTGAGGCTCTGACGCCGGCTTCACATTGGCATCCGAAATCAGCTGCGATACGACAGCGTAACGACCGGAAGTCATTCATTTCCTATGGAGATACGGATACCGCATGTGATTGGGTCCGAACAACTGCAGTGCGGAAAAAAAAACGAGTCGTTCCGCTCGTTCCGCCATGTTTTTTTTTTTTCCCTCCGACAGTTTCAACTTTGTTGAACGACGTCCGCTAGGGGCGCAATGCGAAATACGGAGCTGATGTGGGATGCCAATGTGAAGGCGGCGTTAGCTGTGGCCATGTCTGGTAACAAATGTGTAGCAGGAGCTCAGCATATTAGTTGTTTTTTTAAGTGGCTATATTAGTAGCTACGGTAACATGCCATGGGACCGGTGGCTTTGGTTTGGCAACATAGTAGAGTTACCGCGGGATACCATCAGCAGATTGTATGACCCTGAGGAACACTGTGAAGCGTCACCACGATAACAGACAAGGGGTTCCACCAATCAAGTCATGATTTGTCACCGCTATACACAGCAAGGAAAACGTGTATGCCCTGAGCCCCTAAACTTGCAGCTACCGAGCTAGAGAACTAGGTCTGTGTTGACCTAACAACAGAGATGCTGCGCCCAGCGCAATCTTACATAGTTTGTTCAAAGAATTCTGCTTCCATCAATGAATGCAGCTTTGTACGTCATGCATTTTCTAAACCTCTATTAGCACCTTTTGCAACTATGTTCATTGGCCAAGTGAAAGTGCAGCAGAACAGGAAGCTAAGAGCCTGGGCTACCAGCCCAGCCAATTCATTACGCTGTGGTCCAGAAGGTAAGCAGCCCAATCAGAAAATCATATAACTACTGCAGCATTACAAACTGCACAGCCTGACCAAGCAATAACCAACCAAGCTAACTGTGATTCTATATGCAGACATACATGACCAAACTCAAGTACACACACAGAAAACAAACAAAATACACACAAACTGTAATAAAATGAAAAAATAAAAAATAAGATAAAAACACACACTGCTTTCTTACCTGCAGGGCAGCAAACATCATCATTTCCTCCTCGGTGCACTCAATTTCCTCCAGCAGGATGGCCCACTTGGCCTGCTCATAGAGCTGGTTGACCCGGATGGCGTCGTACTGCAGGGGACATGAAGGTGTTCATCCATACAGCAGGTCTGATACAACCACTAGGGGTGACCTCCACTCTGTGACCACTGACATCTTTGATAGGGATGATGGGGGTGCTAAATGGATACAATACAATACAAGGTCTCCTAGAAGGAAAAGCCCAAGTCATGCAGGTCACAAGGGGTGTTGACTCCGTCTTCGGAGTGCAATGTGCTGCGTTGTGTTACTTTTGCTGTTGCATATGTTGTATACTGTATATTGCTTTCAATACATATCCATATTGGTTGTTTGATAACTACTTTGCGTAGTCACAGTGGCACTGATCCACTATCATTTTCTTTACCAAGTACAGCACCTTTGAGACCGTTACTCTGGTTAGTCTAGAAGGATACACAATATCCAGCCCAAATACAAATACTGGGAGTAATCAGACAGAATGGAGCCTTCCGTCTCCAGAGACCGGCCACTGTTTGGGATCATAACGTATGACATTAATTATGGTATATTGCATTAGTCTATATCGTAGTATATAAGGGTAGCAGTAGCCTACATATTCTCTCATACTGAATGCAATATTGTCGTCATATTGTAAAAGGTGAATTTGTTTTGAGAGGCAGTCGTTCCTTTCTAGACAGCTGTGGGAAGCTGATCAGTGGTCTCGGCCCAGACAAATCAGATTTGACGAGTCAAAATCTTATTATTAGGACCCCCCTCATAACACAGGCCCACCCAGCGCAACACAGGAGACCATGGCCCAGGGGCTGCTACAGGTGGGGTTACCTTGGGGTTGAGGTCGAAGAAGCTGTGGTACTTAAACCGCAGCAGCAGCACCTCGTTCTCCTTCACGTCCTGCTCCATCAGAGACCTGGAGGAGTCCAGCCAGCTGGACACCCAACACACTGTTACCAGCTGCTGGAGACCACAGCACACACTGGCAGGCTGAATCCTGCACTCGCCTGCTTCAAGGCACTGTATCATCTGCTATACCTGTCTATGCTATATCTGGTTGAATGCTGCAAACTGCATTTCGTTGCATTGTACTTGCAATGTGCAATGACTATAAGTTGAATCTAAACCAATAATTTTGAAGTCATCAATGATTGATAAAACATACATTTTAACATGAGTCAGAGAGAGCGTAGTAATGCTTGGCCATAAATAATTAAAAATGTCATCATTAGCAGTAGATGGGTTGTTATTTGTAGATGCATATAGCCTATTCAAATGCCCTCTTGTAAGCATACATGATGTTAACACTTTATTTGCCCAACAGACAGTAGCTACAGGCCTGAAGAAGAATGTCCACATGAGTACGACTCCTGGAGAGGTGCTGAGAACAGCTGCTTACCCCTGGTTGATCTTGGCCTTGTCTAGGAGGGACTGGGGCTTGTAGAGCTTCACCAGGATGTCTGGGGAGGAGATGGGCTGACTGACGGCCAGGATGCTGGGGTTCCCCTCGGACAGGGGGCTGTCGCCGAACCAGGCGGTGGTGGGGGACAGGGGGCTGCCATCCCGAGAGTCATAAGTGGGGGTCATGGTCTTGCTGTACAGACCCGGGCTGGAGTAGATGCTCCCTGAGAACACACACACACACATCAGTCAATCACTTGCTGCTGTTCACACTCATGCACAGACTGCATGAACTACCTTGAAAGGGACCTTATTTTACTACCATGAGCAATGTTGATTATCCCTTACAAGCCACTTAAAAAGCCACCAATAGTGACATGAAGAAGAAGAATGGCATTTAGCAGACGCTTTTGTCCAAAGCATCTTACAATCAGTCCATTTGTGGGGTTGACATGTGGACAGTTGGAGGTGGGGATGGAGCCGCCAACCCTCTGGTTAGTGGACGACCGGCTTTACCCACTGAGCTATGAGCCACCATCCACATGGTATGTCTGGCCAGATGTATAGTGGCTTGTATTGGCTAATCAAACCTGGTGGTAAAATACAGGTCTGGTTCATTTACACACATCACATCCATGTCTTTCAGTGTTAAAATATCTTCCAAACAAATATTAATACCAATGCAAAAGAAAAATGCATATTGCCACTTTTGAGACATTATCAACACAGGCTTTTGCAAACAAAAATATATTTACACAACAGCACGCACGCACGCACACACGCACACGCACACACACACACCGCAGCCTAGCCAGCCTAGCTAGCCAGCGATCAACAACACATGACTACCAGCCAGCAAATATGCGGATAAGTGGTTTCAACTCGGTCCTCACGCTGTTGGCTGGAGTAATGCTTTTTTTTCAGCATGCAGTCAAATGCACCCAATGATGAGGGCCACCCACTTATACACAGGCCACCAAACCCTGCAGGAGGGCATGGGTGCACCGCTATGCACAGCATATCCAGCCACACAGATAGAGGGGGGGGGGGGGGGGGGGGGGGGGCGGGGCAAGATCCACAGGATGTTGGTGTCAATTTGTTACAATGTTGAAAATATGAACACCATGTCCACTGCAATTTGACACGGTACCAAAATAAATTCTGTTAAATGTGGAACGTTCTGATGGAGTAATAATATTTTTTGTTCTACTAGTGATGCTTGCATACATATCCAGGGATTGATATTGTTTGTCATCCATGGAAAGATAAACCAAGAAAGAAAACAAAGTTGCATTTCCTGTTCCTGTGTTTGGCCTCTTATGCTGTGAAGTCCCTTTCTCCCACCATGGTCTGGGACCAGGGTAGAGAGCTACACTGTGGCTGCTCAACGCTAAATCTCTACTGAAAACAGGAAATGAGTGGGGGGTTGTGTGTTTGTGGGCGGGTGGCCGGGGTCATGTGAATGAGTCCAGGCTGTGAAGACTCATCCTTGGTGAAGGAGGTGGTTGTTTAGTGGTTGTGTCCCCGGTGCTGGGTTCAAGAGGTCAGGGAGAGCACTAATGGGAGAGAGGACTCCCATGTCCCCCTATGGTCTCCTGAGGAATCCCAAGTATCCACAGTGAGAGTGGCTCCGGTGGAAGAGGGAGAGAGAAAGTAAGGCGGCCCCAACAAACTAAAAGGGCTAAAAAGGCATCCCTGAATGCTAGCCTGCCTTGACTCCCCATCTCCCTGCACATTGAGGAGACACTGAGGGTGAGAACGGGTAAGGAGGGCTGGGACCATCTTTGACAGAAGGCCTGGATGTGTGAGACTTCTAGACAAGGTCTGATAGTCAATGCTGAGTGCTCAATGACAATTTCAGATAATGGATTAGATGATGTTTAAGAAGACAATCATGAACATTTTTCCTTTCATCTATGATTAAATAAGCCACTTGTTAATATTCAGTAGCCACTGTCTGGTGCTTGGCTTTGCTGAATCTGACTTTGAAGATGATTGATTGGCAATTGGCAACTTGAATGAATAGCATACCAAGTGGTATTTCCACATCAACTGAATGACATCTCAGATAGCTAAAACAAAACTAAACTATGGCCTCTTCCCTTTAACAGTGATCTGCTGTCCAGTAAAAACAGTCCACAGTACCAGTGGAGGGGCATGATGGAGAACACCATAAAAGCCACTGAACTTTAGCACTAACGGGAGGCGAGGCGGCCATCATGTGAAAATGTGATCAGTCAGCTGACATCCTGACAGGAAGAGGTCAGGTGACTGCTCTGCTGCCGGGGTGATGATATGGTTGTAGCCAGTCAGCTGGCCTGGGAGCTGGGTTGCAGTGAGGGTAAGGGAGATGGAGAGGGGATGAGGCGGAGCAGCGGGGTGAAAAGCAGCAGAGAAGTCAAGGACAGAGATAAGGGAAGGCTTACCTTTGACAGGTCCGATGTATATTATCTCAGAGGCTAGGACAGAAAGGGAACCAAAACAGGAAATAGGAAGAAAGGACAAAAAGAGACAAATGAAGGAAAGTACAGAGAAAGAACAAAAACACATCAAGACAGATGATAGAATTAACAGTTAACTGGAGACGCTAAAGGGAAAAAGAGGGAAAGAGGAGGAGGAGAAAATAGTGGGAACACAAGGAAATATAAAGAGGTCTACCAAGATAAAGGGATGTGTGGCGCTTTCATTTTTAAAAGGGCACATGACTCAGTCTGCCCACAACGCAGGCAGAGTTAGCGCCGTTTACACCCACTGGCACATCAGACATTTTCATTCACCCATCCCTGGTCACCCCACACAACGTGACAGATGATGGATCCCGGGCAGCAGTGAGGAGGCTCCATGTCCACCATGTATACATACATACCGCAGCATGGAAGTCAGAAATGTTGCCGGCCATCCAAGGAATGTCATCAGTGTGTGTGTGTGTGTGTGGAGGTGTGTGTGTGTGTGTGTGTGTGTGTGTGTGTGTGTGTGTGTGTGTGTGTGTGTGTGTGTGTGTGTGTGTGTGTGTGTGTGTGTGTGTGTGTAGGTGTGTGTGTGTGTGTGTGTGTGGAGGTGTGTGTGTGTGTGTGTGTGTGTGTGTGTGTGTGTGTGTGTGTGTGTGTGTGTGTGTGTGTGGAGGTGTGTGTGTGTGTTAAGTGGAGATGTGATAGGCCCCAGTGGGACCCAATGAACCCCATCATGACCATGAGCTGGGCCTCTCATTCTGACTCACTGGGACAGCTGGGGGTGGATTAAAAAACATGGCTTTCCCAAAGCAATGACACACTTTACAAAAAGGAGAGTTGGTGCTGCTAGATATGTGAGTAGGAAGGCAGGTCTGAGTGAAGGATGGCTTTGGACACACCGAATGAGGTCAATCACGACAAATCATGTTTAATTATGGAAGGAAGAGGACGGCTGTACAGGGACAGGCCTACGGCTCTATTGCACTTGGCTGTGTGTGAACAACATTGAGGCTTCCTTGTGGAGCTCCGCTGCCCTTGTGATTCCCATCAGACGTCCCGGGTGAGGGGACAAATCCTGGGGGGCTAGGATAAGACGCAAGGGATAGGAGGCCAGGACCTCTCCCAAAACACCACCAAATAACTCCCCACAATCTGCCCATTAAATACACACTGTACCATGTGATCTGATAGGCCCAGAGCAGGAAGTGTATGCATGGTGTGTGTGTGTGTGTGTGTGTGTGTGTGTGTGTGTGTGTGTGTGTGTGTGTGTGTGTGTGTGTGTGTGTGTGTGTGTGTGCGTAAAAAAAAGAAAAGAAATGGAAGGGCAGTGTACAGTAAACAGATTTTGCACATTCCTTTAGCTAGCTGGTGTCCTCCCATCCTTTACTAGCCCTGCAGTCAGCAGACAGCAGTATGGTCTGGGGGGAAGGAGGGATTTTGGTCAGAGTGGCTGGTGAGGGTTACATTGTTATGACAAAAAAAAAAGTGAGGTGTGATTGTGTGTTGAGTGTCCGTAAATAAATATAATTCAAGCTTACTGCTTCAACCTCGTTTCTTCTGTGTAATTATACATGGAGAAAGACTGGGTCAGGGGGGGTTGGCGGGTTCAGATGTCTATAGGGTGTAATCCAAGGTGGCCACTGACAGGACCGGGGAGATCCGATTGGGGAAGCAGAGGTTCCCAAACCCGGACACAATGGGCGCCATTCACCGCCGCTCTGTGGCGTGAGCACCAGCGGCTGGCGCTGACCCCCAGACCGCCATGTGGCGTCACTCGCCATCGCCGCTCGCGTGTCCACGGTTCCCATCGTCAGGGGAGGGAGGAGGAAGCAAGGGAGCAGGGAGGGAGGGAGGGAGGGGAGGTCAAGAGAGTATCCTTCTTCCACTTGTCCAGCCCTAGGTTTTGGGCTTGAAAATGGCAGCGTGACCAACTATGTGTGGAATGCAAGGCATTCTGGGTCGGCAGCAGCGAGGAGCCGGGGGCCGGTGCACAGGGACCCACACTGGCCTCAGACTCACACGTTCATATTTGGTCACTGCAAACACACTGCTGTGATCTGTGTTTATCTGGCTGGCGGGCGCACCACAGAGGAAAACAACACGAGAGAACCTGCTATTCAACCTGCTCCATCTAACATTTAAACTGCTGAAATAAAGTAGAGAGAGAGAATATCCCAACCTATATCCCTGGTTGCCAAATGTTTTGGTCATGCCTTATTACTTAATCATTCAATTAAAAAATATGACCAAAAATTAAATAAAATAAAAAAAATTGATTAAAACATTATTCTATTGCTTCCGCTAAAACCACCAGTCCATTAGATTCTCCAGTTGGAAATCCATGGCAACGTCTGTTACTTATAGCTGTGGTCTACGATTGAGAAATAACATAAGCCCTGAATGCCGTAATTGACCAATCAGAATTTAATTTAACAAAGCCGTGTATTAAATCTTCCTACTTATTAATAACAGGTTAGAAATCAGGTAATGTCATGACAATGTTTTTTTCTTTCTTGTTTGGCGTTCCAACCAGAAAAGTGTTACCTGCTCTTCAATGGCGCTCGTTCTGCGGTGCAATTTCATTGAAACACAATGTACAAACCTTAACTTAGTCTTATTGTGAACTCGTGGTGGGTCTCGTTTCCAATGAGTGCACTCCCACCCAGCTCCACACAGCTCCACCCAGCTCCACCCAGCTCCACCCAGCTCCACACAGCGCCACACAGCTCCACACAGCTCCACACAGCTCCACACAGCTCCACACAGCTCCACACAGCTCCACACAGCTCCACACAGCTCCACACAGCTCCACACAGCTCCACACAGCTCCACACAGCTCCACACAGCTCCACACAGCCACGCTGAAGGCTGTGATGACGTCCTCTTTGGTTCATGTGGAGGAGGCCACCATACATCACCACCGTGTGCATTTCACGTTGTGTCAGTAGTCCATGTGTTGGTTTACAGCCCTTGTCCGCAACACATTTGTACTAGTTTGTCCCGCCCATTTTTAATACAATCTGCTACAGTACATAAATGATCCCTTCAGTCCCATGTCACTGCAGTACCCAGCAGTCCCGAGACGAAACGCAGGCCTGTAGGAGAAGGCCTTGTTCAGTTTAAATCCCCTGTATTTATATCTTAATGATGCTGTTGAAATTGAAATGTCTGATTAATTCAAAATGCTTCTTGTGTGGTCAGGAATTTCAGGGTAACTCACAATATGGACCAGGCTGTATCTCTCTCTCTCTCTGATTCACTGTCTGTTTGTTTACTTTAAAATGTGTTCTGATAGGACCATCTGTAAAAACATCATGAACACATCGTTCACAGCGTTAGCTCCAACTGTCGTTGACATAATCTCTTAGTGCCCACAACTTGAGGTTCCACATCAACATGACCTGAGATGACTCTGCTCTGGCAAACCAACCCTCCGTGCTGATGTGTGTGGTTGTGGAGTCCCACGTGACACAGTGAGCAGAGGGAGTCCTCCAGCCCACCTCACCCCCACCTCACCCCCACCTCACCCCCACCTCACCCCCACCTCACCCCCACCTCACCCCCCACCGCCAGCTCACCTGATCCGGGTGTTAACAGAGGACCCTCCAGCTCCAGGGCCTCCTCCTCTGCCTCCTCCAGCTTTTTCTTCTTCTTCTTGGGATCACGGGGCTTGCGCAGCAGAGATAGCTCCTCTGGGTGGCGGATATCTGTCGACGGGAGAGAGGGGGGGGGGGGGGGGATTGAGTATCTTATGTGTGTGCCAGAGTTGATGTCACATAAAAACACAAGCCTGCCTAGCAACCAGCCGTGGGTGGTGGTGGGAGGGGGGGGGGGGTCAGATGATAGGCCTGGGTGCATGGATCTTGTGTCACGTTGTCAGAGGAGATGTGATTTACACACATTGCAACTGCCGGCTTGGAATTAGCCGCAGGACAGGGAGTGCGACAGGGAAGAGATGAGGTAAACTATTCATGGCGAGTGGGGAAGAGGAGACAGACGCAGATGAAGGGTAACAATCAAACAGCTGCATGCAAACGACGGGTGATAATTTGCAGACCCCTTTTTCTCAGGACCCTTGCAAATCTTGATCGAGCTGTAATCCCTGGACGAGATGGGGAGGACAGGACCTCAGTCTAACTCTCTGGTTCTCTTTCTTTCTCCATCTGTGTCTCTCTAGCTCTTCCTGTCTGTCAGCACATTGCAGCCCCACACACAGACACACAGACACACACACACACACACACACCACTGATAGCCGCTAAATAAATAAAGGTGCTAGTGACATCAGTGGTGCCATTATCTAAACACTGCTAACATTCAGATAGCCAGGATGCTAACAACCAAGTAAACAAATCAGATTCAAACTCGCACTGTGTATGCGTGTTAATAAGTATGCTGTTTATGTGCGGGTGCGTGCGTGTGTTCACCTCAATGTGCGTTCGCATGCACCCGTGCGTGCGAGTCAAAACATTTAAGATACATACTCCAGATTTGGTATGATGACTAAAACAGAGTCAGCCCCCCTCCCCTGGAACTCCCCCCTGCCCCTCCCGGTCGGCCAGGGAGGCCAGGGAACCATCACTCAGTGGCGGCCATGACGCTGTAGGACGTGCTGCGGAGGGAGGGGAGGCCTGCTGCGAGCCAGGCTCTTGTCAAGAGGCCTGGATGGAGCGAGTCTAGGAGCAGCACACGCATGCCTCATATGGTCTGCCATGTATTCTACTGGTGGACTAACTCGGGGAAGGCTGAGCGGCAGAAGGGGCCAATGTATTTATTTCATTAGCATGCATTTGACTTCATCTGCGGTAGACAGCAGTGGCAGCAGAGCCCCCTGGACCTTTGTGTTGTTGCTCATACCTCATGCTCATTTACAACGTCAAGGTAGAGCGTATTGTGTAACTGAAGAGATGAGACTATGAGGGGGGCAGAGACGGAGAGAGATGTGGACAGACAAAAGGACAGAAAGGAAGGCGAGAGAGAGAACTTCTTGGCCTGGCAAGAACTACTTGTTTAGTTTGTGTTACTAAAGCAAAAGCATTCCACTGGTTTTTAAGGACAACCAGATGGGAGCTGGCTCTCCTTCCTCATGCTCCTCCCACTCACTCTTTCCCTTCTTCTCCCTCAGCCCTCCGTCAGCCTCTTCTGTTCCGCAAGGTGCGATGCCTGTGCCCTTATACAGCCATGCAGTCGTGCTGCCTAGCTCTAGCGCTGTCAGGCTGCGCAGCCTAACCAGTGTGTGTGTGTGTGTGTGTGTGTGTGTGTGTGCGTGCGTGTGCGTGTGTCTCGGTGAAATATAGCAGAGGTATGTGGCATTTTACTACGATGTCAAACAAACCAAGTCACTCGTATGATTTATTCCTGATGATCTCACAGCAAATACCGCCAAGAGAATCAAAAAGCTCTGGGGGTCTACGGCGCAGGAACAAAATGTGACAACCAAAAAATGTTTTACTGAAAAGATGTTGATTATGCAACACAAATTTTACTTGCATGTAACTTATAACAATTCACGCTTAAGAAGGGTTTGAAATCCAGCATGCATACATGTGTGTTCTATTAAATTGTTAGGATTGGTTTTACTGATCCTACTGATCTTGAACTTAATTTTAAGATATTTTATTAATTATGAAGGTTGACAAATCTAGATCAACAAAAAAACTGTTGCAAATGTTATAATGGCATATTGGCAAATGGCATGTTTTATTGCAGCGATGGTTTGAAGTGTCAGAAAGCTTTCCTGAGGAGCTATGAGGAAGATAAGAGATGAATAACACAGTTATACATCAGCACAACCCCAGTTCTGACGAAGCACACAAACACTAAGAACAGCTCCACTGCTAGCGACCTGACCCGCCCAGCCAAGAAGACAGATCACTGCTGTCAAAGCAATTTGTCTTGAGTTTTGCTATTTAGCCACAATTTGACGTGTACGCTGGATGGAGGGGTCTGCTGTAGGATGATAATCCAACAAGTGTGCAGGCGGGTCGCTACTGTATCCTCAGCTCTCCAACATGCACCAGAACCTGTTCAGTTGTGGCCGGGACTGACAGTGGCAGACAGTTCAAGACCTCAATACTAGAGCTAGCTTCACTTCCATAAGCAGACGCAACACAGAAAAGGGCCTCTCTCGGGCTCCTCTCGTCCTTCTGTGAGCTGTGGCGGAGATTGGGCCAGCATCCAGGCAGGAGGGGGGTTGACAAGGAGCCAGAGAGAGAGCCTGCTACGATAGCGTCCACTCGTTGGAAGCGATGATTCACCAGAGTGAGCGAGGTTAGCCGCAGAACAATCACACACGTCGTCATATTCTAATTTTACAGTGCCACGGTTTACACAGTAAACGTGGCCTAACAGAAAGAAGGGGCAGACACCCTTACATGGAGGGAAAAGAGAAAGAAGTTGAAGAGAAGAGGTTTGACTCAATTGAATGTTGCGGTGACGACTCTTAGAACAAGCTAATCGGTCAGCTAATATCCTGGGGAGGTGGATCGATACCTTGTTTCCTTGTGGATTCAGTAGCAGTCAATTGCTCAACAAATTAGAGCTTCAAGTACAAGTAAATGATACTGCCCCAGGAGGATGTGGATAAAGAGTAGAGCACCTTGTTGAGGTCCAGAGACAAATTGACCATCAACTTTAAAGACAGCCCCAAAACTGAAATACTTAATGTTTATTTAACTCTTAAACCAGCCAAATATCTGAGCACTGCTTGTCCAGCAAGCTGTTAAAGGCTACAGAGGCTACACTTCACATGCCAATCACAACGTCTAACACTCTTCAATGTAGGGAGCTGCAGCTGAGATCATGCACACTGCGGCAACACCAGTGGAGCCATGGATGTTGATGGTTCTTAAATCAGATAGACCACATCCACCGTGCCCCTATGAACCCTTCAACCCTCTTGGTTAAGGTTGTATTCAGGAGGATGGAGGTATCCCCTCCCCAAGACCAGCACTCTGGCTAGGTTTGTCCTTCTACTACTTCTCATTACCCTTAAACCTACATCAAATGACGACCACTGCAATGTCCATTTTCTCTTTAACTTTGACAGAATTGGATCACGCACAAGGCACTGCTGATGCAATTGCTTAATTTTACAACATAGGTTAAGGGCAGATAAGGGAATGTTCATGATTTTCATCAGTGATGATTGTCAGTGGTGACAAGAAGTTAATTGGTAAGATAGTGTAGTATATGATGGGGCATTCATAGTCATTGGGTACGGGTATATTTTTCCCATTAGGACTTGGGGAAAGTACACCATCGTAAAGGGCTGGTGCTTTGATTTGAAGCAAGCAGAGTGCAAACACAGCCTAATGTGCTGTGACTCACTGATGTATGAGTGTGAATATAATTCAATCTCCTAGAAGCAGAAATGTTTCACTAAACGCAATGCAATGCAATGACGGCCAAGCAAACCCCTCGGTTTGACAACGGACCATCTTGCCTGTTAGACAGTTGAACATTGTCTGCAGGATTAGTAGCACACCATTTGTAGGAGGTCAATACTTGGGACGTGGAAACCAAACAAGAAAAGACTTGAGTAACACTCTAATCTTGTGTCTAAACGGGATAAGATTTTGTTTTGGCATACACGTTCTGTTCTGTGTGTTTGACATGACACATAAAAGTCCAGGTTCTAAGGGTAGTCAATGAGACACTTGAGTTCAAAACTAGAGAAGAACTGAGTCATTCCAAATATTACAGAACGTTTGCCTTCCGTTGAAAATATGCTATTCTCTTGCCGAACAACCTAAATGGACTGTGTCTCTTAAGGAATGGCTGTCGTCAATGCAAGGAGAAAATACAATTCGTGAGATCCATTTCATTTCATTTTTGAAGCGATTTCCCAAAGGTCTTGTAATTGTCCTGAAATGGAGAGGGACCAGTCATCAACTGCTTCAAAAAGTCATTCCCTGTTTTTGTGAAAATAAATAAATAAATAAATAACATGGGACCAAGAATACTCAGAACATCAATCATGATCTTGAGTCAAACTGGGGAAAGGAACAGGCTGGTTGCCCAACTATCCAACTGAAGACAGAGGAAAAAACTGTATCCTAATAAATCATCTTTCAAGCTCATCGCCTCCCATTCTCTCCCTTGTCTGGAGAGAAGGCCATGTGGACAGACCTGGTTTCATCTTCCTGTCTCTCTTGACTCTGTGCTGCGCTGCTCCTAGACTGCCAGCAGAAACCACAAAGAAAATTGTCTGGCTGCACTAGAGCTGCCACTAACGATTATCTCTCTTTTTCCATTAATCCATTATATTTTTGATGAATCATTTTGTCTATAAAAAAGGTTTTGTAGCCATAAATAATGGAACATTTTCCACAGCCCAAATAATGCTCTATATCAGCTTGCTCTGATCGGCAAGAAACTCTAACAAATGTGTTGTATATCCCAAATTTCTGAATGTATTTATTTGTCACACTATTAGAAGGTAGCAAGTGACTGGTATTTGTACTCAAAATCACTTCATGATAAATCTATAATCAAAATAAAGTAAATCAGAAAACTATATATTTCTCTTGGCCAATTGTTTTAGCACTAGACTGAACCCTAATGATAAGAAGCCAAACAAAATGATTTCACTACAGACAATGTAAGTCACTTGAGACACCTATCATAAAAATAATTTAATAATAAATATTGTAGTGACTCCCTCGTCAATAAATTAAAGCCTTACTTGCTGAGGTCAACAAGGTATACAACTAGAAAGTACTAGTAAAAACAAAATGCTCTACATAGCTACTGTAATTCATATTGCAACATTCAGGCATGTGGCAAGTAAGCCAAAAGCAATTTGTCCTCTGCTATGGACATAAATAGATGTAATAGTCCAAAGAAGCAGAGACACATTCCTGAAATGGACAAGCCAAACGTGGAGCTGTTGGTTTCATCCCTGGCTTAAACAAAAATCATCTTTTTGTTATTGGCTCATTCATTCAATAGAACTGTATAGCAGGCATTCTCTCATTCTCTCCAGAAAAACCACCATTCCAAGAAAATAAAGCTTCCAAGAAAACAGAGCACTGAAACCATCACTCATTTTAGCTGAGTCAAAGCAGGCTGAATCCAGAGATTTGATTCAATACAGACCATCGGACAAAAGAACTAACCCGTGTCCAGGAGGCTGTCCGTGAAAATGGGTCCTTATGATATGAATTTGGACAGCTGCAGGTCCTCCCGAATGACTAAAGGGGAAAGGGCAACGGGTGAGGTCTGGAGCCAGTGCAGATTTAGGAAAAGTAGGTCTTAACAGGTCAGGGGGTCACTGGGCTCCGGTGTGTGACCTTTTTAACCTCTTTGACGGGACACAGTTGGGCCAATGATAGAAAGTATCAACAGCAAATAGTCCACGGCCCCTTGGCGACACTGGGGTTGGTTCAATACTTACCGTTACGTTGTACTCGGAGAGGAGTGAGAGGGGATATGGGTATATATACTGTAGGTGGCAACAAGAGGTTTCACATAAGTTCAGCACCATGTTACTACCTGCCAGCAACAACTTTGATGCATTTGGGAGTGTCTTTCTTATGCTGCTGAGTCAGACTGATTATCTCTACATGCTAAACAGAGCAGCTATACAAAATGAGTTACACATCAAGGACACCTCAATGTGGTCAAGGGAGGTGAACACAGCAGAAAAATATAAAAATAGAAGGGAGGAAAGTCACGAGGAGTACGGCTACAAAGCATAAATAGGGTTTATCCGAAAACAGCACATAGGAAGTTCTGTGAAATAATATTGTTGTATTTATTTCTAGCTACCAAATAGTTTCAAATGCAGCTAATCATAGTAAAGCACTCTGTGCCTCTTGGTTTGTGCCTGAACCATTTCAAACACCTATGACCTTCCCACTGAACCATTTCAAACACCTATGACCTTCCCACTGAACCATTTCAAACACCTATGACCTTCCCACTGAACCATTTCAAACACCTATGACCTTCCCACTGAACCATTTCAAACACCTATGACCTTCCCACTGAAAGCGGAGGGAAAAAGACGAGCGCTGACACTCACTGAAGGTTTTGCAGATGTCGGAGACGGCCTTGAAGACGCGGTCTGAGAAGTTGACCTTGACCTTCATGTGCTTCAT
Source organism: Urophycis tenuis (assembly GCA_036785325.1). Classification (NCBI taxonomy): domain Eukaryota; kingdom Metazoa; phylum Chordata; class Actinopteri; order Gadiformes; family Phycidae; genus Urophycis; species Urophycis tenuis. Next base: position 1,180,071 of record JAXIVH010000047.1, on the reverse strand, counting down.
GTTGGGCAGCTGAAGGCGCAGCAGCTTATGCTGGGGTGTGAAGAGCAGCCTGGCGTCTGCCTGGATGCCATACTTGTCCAGCGTCCAGTGGGTTTTCAACAGCCAGGTTTTCTTCTTCTCCCACCAGAGAGCATGGTCCGACCAGTCCTTCTTCACATCTGAATACGGTAAAGAAAACATCATGGGGTTAATTCACTACTAGGCCATTGTGCAGTTATGTACAATTTAGTAATTGAGCAGATGTGTATGATGTTTTTCCAACTTTTTTGATATACATCATTAATAAAAAAAGGGTAGGGGTTGGGGCACCAAGACATCAGGGTCCAACTCCAGAACCTTTCATCTGGGAGTCATACGACCTAAACCCTGGACTAAACTGCCCCCACACCCTGCCCAAATACAAATGCAAACAGCTTGGATATAGTCACGGAGACGCTCTACAAGGGTTTCATAGTTCTATCCTTCCATCATACTTCCCCTTGTGCAGATCATAAACATTCCTTCAATAGCCTGCAAATGATTACAGACAAAGAACTGAGCAGTGACCAAGGATCCAAAGGCCTCAACGTAAGAAGAGAAGCCCCTCCATGTGTCTTACACTATAGGGACCTGACCTCACCGAATATGTCCCTCCCGGGTGGAGGATTGTCTTTGAGGTGAGCTGGAGGAGGCATGGGGATGGCAGGCTTGCAGAGAGACCCCGGGAGCCTCAGTGGGGTCATGTGTGTCTATGTGTAGGTGGGTAGTGATGACCAGGAGTTTGAATGGGACTGCAGTTTGTGTGACACAGATATCAGGTTCGTCCTTCAACTCTTTGTTCAGGTGTCACGCGGGATCCCTTTAAAAAGCACCGCCATGCCACCCTAAACCCCAGTCCACCAGCCCCTGGCTCCATGGGGGAGACCCACACAATGAAGATGTGTAAGATGTGCGACATTGACTTATGATGGGAAAGTGAAAGCCAAAGAGATTTGAGGAAACTCAACGCAGCTGGTCAATTTGATCTTGCTCCTGTGTGGGTGTTAAGGTGATGGTCATGGGGGAAAGAGCAGAAAATAATTAAAAAAAACCTTATCCCTAAGGGAAACATTATCTTCCTATCCTTAACTCTAATGCATTTTGAGTATGTATTTATCTGCCTAATGAGAAACATTTGTTTTTCATACTCAAAGGTTGAATACTAATCGGGCCCTCTAGCTCAAGGTCTAGGTCTGCTACAGTGCTGGACAGAACCTTCTGTACACAGCAGACAGTATATAGTGTGTATGCAGCACCATATATAATGACAGTTTTGACCTATATTGAATTATATTTCAATATACTGTAGGTCTACCACCAGATGCAAGCCTTGTGGCGGTCTGCGAGGGATAATGAATATAAGACTATGTGTTTGATTCATGTACGTCATCCTACAGCTGTGATGTCATCAGCGTCTAAGGAGGAAGTTACTTCCCCAGTCTGTATCCTGTTTCCTCTCTTTGCCTGTCGACACCTCTTGCCACCTCTCCTCAATTCACTCTGTAGCTCTCTTTCCCTTTTCCTCTCTCTCTAACTCAGAGCTTTTACTTGCTGTGTCTCAGCAGGTCATTTCATCATGGGAGGTCCATCGTTCCACATCATTTTTACTTCCATGTTTACTTCGGATGAGGCCCATCGACACACAATGCATGCGTGGACACACACATTGACAAGACTAATCAGGACCATTGCTGAAGATCTAGTCACACGCAGAATGCTGGTGTCTAATAATGCAATAATCAATGTGGTTGTACATTGCAATGGGACGAATTATACATGCATGCAAATTCAATGAAAATGTCTATTCTTTTAGTTTCTAAGTGTCTCAGCATCCAATTACCTTAAATGCCTTTTGTTCACAAATGAGCAGGTAGGATTCATTGCCACACATTAGTGCTATATCTTCCCCCTGTCAGAAAGCATGGTTCATGACCCTGATTTTAAAATCATCTGCTTAATATTCCAGGGCCATCTCTCATTAGTTTAGTGCTTCCTCACCCATTATATTTCCATCTATTTATTATACAGGTTTGGACAGATTACCCAAGGGTCTATGGAGCCATTAGAGCCATCAAGGACATCTGTATTTCCTGTGCTTAAGCAAGCTAGTCAGATAGGCCAACACAACACATCAATGCATGTTAGCTTTCTGTTTTCCCTTTGCTTAGGCACATACACAGAGCAAATGACATGAAGCTTGAACGGGCTGGGTGTGAGTAATGGAGGAGGAGGAGGTGATGTGGTGGGGGTGGGTAGCTTGTAGGTTACCTTGTCCTGACCTCTTGTCACTCAGTCAAACCGCAGGGTGTCACAGAAACAAACGCTTGGCAACCTTCTGTGCATGTCCCGTCATTGTCTTCTTGTTTGTGAGCTAGGCGCACAACGGTGGCATCATGTATGAATGGAGCTACAGTGTGTTCAGCAGATGATGACTGACAACAACAGATGTTGGTAAATAGGGACTAGCAAACAACAGCACCAGGATGCTAGTAAACTAACCTCACCTCTCTGAGGTAAAAGAGATTAGCCACAGTGATTACAGGAGACGGTAAAAAGTCAAAGACTGGAGTACCAACAGCATCTTTAATGCAAATGTGACCCCCCCCCCCCCCCTTGTCCCTGGCCCCTCCCCTCACAGGACAGTGTGAGCATGATGATGTTTGTTGAGCTGTTGGCTTGTCAGACCTTTTAGTCCTGGGGTAAAAACTTCCAAGCTTTCTATAATCTTCTCCACTGGGATGTGTGTGTGTGTGTGTGTGTGTGTGTGTGTGTGTGTGTGTGTGTGTGTGTGTGTGTGTGTGTGTGTGTGTGTGTGTGTGTGTGTTTAGTAAGCAGTATGGGGTCTTTCTGTCATCAGTGTGCTGATATCTCAGCTGTGCTCAATATAACTCCATTGCTGCATTCTACAAACAATCTCGACATCCCAGGCCATTACCAAAGTCCAAAATAATGAGAGGGAACAAGAGAGAGGAAAAATGGAAATAGACCCAAGTGTATTCTGGTCTATTTTCTCAGTTTTTCCCCTCATAGGACAGAGTCATTTTGGGTGTCTGCGCGCTGAGCTAGCCAGGGGCAGACAGCTGCCAATATTTGGTAGTTGAGGTCTTGACCACAGTTCCTGTTCTACAAGACGTTCCGTTACCACTGGTTACCGCCGTGTACGGAGCTACGTGCACGAGGTACGGATCGTGCTTGTGAGAACCGAATTATGGATGGACATCCACTTTTAAAGCATGGATGACGAGAACCGCCTCAAACCCCTCCCACCGCCGGAGCTCATTGGCCATGGGCACCGCCGCCCCCTTCCCGACTCACTGTGATGTCAGGCACCGGGCGGACGACCTGATTGGACAAAGGGGATGGGGGCAAATCCGGTTGCCCTCCCTTGGGTTCTTTCAATGACAGGCTGGTAATTTAATCGGCCCAAGTGGAAGGAGGGAAGGGGCCAATGGCATCTCTCTCTGGGCTAAAAATACAGCTCCGGTCAGGTCTGACGTAATGCAGCAGCAACATGAAACATGGGCCTAAGTAATTGGCTGCGTAAAATATGGACGGTCGGGTAGTGATTGTGTCAGGCAACATGGAGGATGGAGGGGGGCAGAGATTATAGAGGGAGGGAGGTGGGAGGTGGTGGGAGGAGAGGAGGGGAACACTGTGTTTTTTTATTACCTCTGTGGGCACGTGAAAGAAGACCCGGCTGGTGCTGTTCACTCACGTGTGCACATTAAATGGGTGTGTTGTTCTAGCCATTTAATAATCTGTTGGCTTGGTGCTCTGTGTGCTAGCACATCTGTGCTCATTCAGGTGTGTGTACATGTACATGCGGTCTAATAGGCTACATTAATCCTCAAAAAATGGCCTACTTTTCATCCTCCCGTCACCACGCCGCCCTTGTTCCCAGCCGCTTGCCCTCTGCTCCACATTGGGTGCCACGGCCAGGACATTTTGTTTTTTTATATTTACACTGAGAACAAATACATATAATACAACTCAACAAGAACTGCTACACTATCCTTAAATTACAGAGGACTTAAGTGAAAAAGTGTATTTTGTAAAGGAAATGGTAATAATGTGCTTGCACTATAATCAGAACGGTTGGAAAGACTTTATCTGGCATTTTCTTTTTTCTTCTTTCTTGGACCCTCTTGCTGTAGCTTCCTCTTTGGCACATTCTCTCTCCCTCCTCCCCCCACCTCCTTGACGCCAAAAATTGTTCTCTTCCATCCCTCCTTTCATAGTCGGCAGGGTATCTGGTGTTTACGTTAGAGCCGATGTGTTTATGGAGGAGAAGGGAGGGTGGACTGATGGGTGTGGGGGGGGGGGGGGTCTTCAATGGAGAGAAGCGATGCGGAAAAGATGGCGATGAAGGAGCGGAGTAGAGCAGAGTGACAGCCATGTGTGTGACCCTGTGTGGGTCCATGGCCATCTGACAATACCAACAGGATTCAAACTGAGACTCAAACTGATCATCAAACTGAACAACCAAACTGTGGATGATTTTGAACCAGACTGAGTTTAAAACACCAAGCTAAGAGTCAATAGTCTGGCTTTTTGGTCAACAGCCACTAAAACAGCCAAGGGCTTCCATATTTAGCAATTGTTCATATTGCCATTGCCTGGCGGTGACTGTGTTGGACAACCACAGGACTGTTAATTACTTGAAAGGTGAGGCGGGTTCTCGGAGATCAAAGATACCGACCACGTAGACAAGAGTTTAGACCAGGAGACAAACTGTCACTGCACCTTGTATCATTTGTCATTGTAATGAGACTACTGTGGTTTAGAGGGTGAGTAAACCCCATTCTACCAGGACGACTCCTGCCTACGCGTTTCCAAACATGCTTCTGAGCTGTCGTAAAGGTTCTACAAAAAATGGACACCGTGTGTTCAATAGGAGTGTGAGGGGTGTTTCCAAGACCTGTGCCACACTGGGTTCCAGCCAGGGAGCTCAATAGATAACAACTTTCACTTTGGAAACCTTTTTATCCGGCAGCAGCAGACTTCTTGACTTTACAGAGAATTTCCCCCATTTAGCAACTTAATATGCATTAGTCAAAAACAACAAATATTCACCCAAATGAAACCATTTTCAACTCAAAATGTTGGGGTTTACCTACCCTTTAGTTGCTTTATATAATATTTTTAGTCAGGGTAGACCAAAAAAGATCCATGTGCAGCACTACATGAACAACTAAAAGATGAACTATATTTTGACCATCACTCCTATCATCACTCATTCATGTTCTGTGGGGTGATACATGTTTCAAAGAAATTATGTCTGGCCTGGTGAGCTGGTCAAGCTGTTACCAGGGCAACTCATCTTAGGTCCCGCCAGAGTGACCGCACAGTCATGGTGACCGTGTTTAGACACGCAACAAAGAAACAGAGACACAACAACACACATTGCAGCTTTAGCTGTGATCTTGGCTGGCTTTTCTGTCCTCTCCCTTTATCTCAACCCCTCTCAACAGCTCCCTCCCTCTCTCTCTTTAATACTGTTAAGCCATCTTCTAACTCGCTCGGTCTCATCCCCACACATATACAAATATAGAGTGAAGGTTAGCATAGACAAGCCATGACCCAGGAGACAACTGCTCTGCATTGTCCTAAAATTAGATCTACTGTATAAATGGCTTCTGGGCATTTACTTGTATCTTACACAGTAACAGCTGTCTGTAGAGATCGATGAAAACACCACAGATTTCCATCATATGACTGAAAACAAGATCAGTTAGGCTGGGCTGTGGCGGGGAGTGTGAAAGGTGTCATGTCTTGCCATTGTAACAGAGGTGAGATTGAGATCTGACATGGTTGATGTGGAGTAAAAAGGTGGTGGGAGACAATGCACACAAGAAATCGCTGGCAGGAATGTGAGAATGTCACCCAGAAAGAAAAAAGAGCTGAAAAACCTGTTTCTGCACTGATGATAAAACAAAGTTTGATAGTTGAATGAAAGATTATTCTGTCACAGTTGATTCCATTCACTGCGTACATAACACACAAGGTCACAAGAGTCTCCCTACATGTAACACTGGATCAATCACACATTGTGTACACATTGTGTACAAAATGACTTTGAGATGCTGCTCCATGATAAGTCCTGTAAATCATTGAGTCGTTTCCTTCATCAAACATTGACAAGTAAACAGATAAGCATGTCTGATATATGCAAATAACAACCCAGAGAAACACATCCCTTTGAAACAAACCCCCTTGAGAGAGCACAACGTAAACCTGCCAGGTAATGCACATTTACCTGAATCAACAACACAGCAGACACTCAATGGAGCCAACGAGGGCTGCTTAGGCTATAAGCAGAAGGTCATATGAGACCAGCGAACTCTGACCTCTTTCAGTGACGGGCATACAAAGAGTTCTGACCTAGGACAACTTCCTGCTGGGGTAAAGGCTGCCCATAGACACATCAAGGGACTGGCAGATTCCTATAAGAACAGCCATAATCTCTCCTTATGGGAGCACTGTTCAGTGCTCACACAATCACGGGGTGGTCTGACAGTTTTCTTAGGCCTATGTGTAGGCCTATGTTGTAGCCATGTGTAGCAGTTTGAAAAGTATTAAATGGAAACACACACACACACACACACACACACACACACACACACACACATATACACACACACACACACACACACACACACACACACACACACACACACACACACACACACACACACACACACACACACACACACACACACACACACACACACACACACACACCTCCAGCTTCGGGATTATAGAAGAAACCAGCTTCATCCTCTGGGATCAGGCCAGCTGAGACCACTTAAATACACAACAACACACGACCCCCTTGTGTGTGTTTCCTTCAGGCACAAGCAGCCAGCACTGGAGCCTCCAAACAATTCAATTTAGGGTTCAGTTGAATGAGGAGCTCTTGAGGATAGTTTGCTATAAGGGCTAGCTTGGGTAGATATCCCATGATGCCTGCGGAAAACTCACTTTGACATCCAAATCGTTTCTGATATCAGTATATAGTGGTAAAGGTTACCTACACTTGATAATGAAGTCTCTGCCATCGGTGCATCCTAAATGATAGCCTTCTACAGTTCCATTACATCTACGTATAAAAGGACCATTATTCCTTCTAGGTGTGCTTTGGTGGACACTAAGGCACACACTGAAGCCATGTTTGATCCCAGCAGTTACAAACAGGGAGGGATCTCCAAAGTTCCAGCTGTAGTAGGAAAGGCCTCACCAACCAACAACCAAGACCTCCTCCAGAAACTCATAGTTTGTATCAATTTGTGTCATAATCCAAACACAGCCAAACAAGGGGGTGGCACACCCTCTGCCCTGATGCAGCCTCATGCAATTAGGTGTCCCTGGCCCCGCTGCTGTAATGACGTTACAAAAGGGACTCTCAGCCTTGGACAAATGGAGCATAGAGACAGAGTATCCATCCAGCCCCTTTCCATCCATCCATTCTGCCAGATGTCCCCCCTCCCCCTGAGGAGATGGGATGGGATATGTAGCCTCATCGGCAAGCAACCTCGCTAATGCCTCTGACGCTTGGGGAGTCCGCTTAGCATCCAAACCTCAGGAACACATCTCTCCTGGGAGAGGGAGCAGGCCAGGGAGCTTTCTCCAATGTGCAAGTGGGCTCTACAAGGGCCCACTGCCAGAGTAAACACAGAAACACTGCAGTCCATACGGTCCTACAACACCGCACCTCTATAGTAGCGCATGACACAGTATTAGAACATGGACAGAATCAGTTGACACAGGCCCAACAGATGTGCGTGGAGAATTTTAAAAACACGTTGCAAACACTGAAAACTGAGTGTGAAGTGTGAAGAAATTACTTAGACGCTCCCCATCTGAGACTTTACATTGATTCCAAATAGTTCTTTCATGAAGCCTAATCTTACAGGGGAAAAGAAATAGCGTGACACGGCTGTGTGAACTGAGTGCCACTTGATAGCTTCCAGTCAGTTTAAAAACCTTACAGGGTGACAGGTTGGAAGGGCGGGGGGGGGGGGACAGTTGAATAGCATCCAGTCCAAGCAGCTAAACAAAACATAAGATCCTTTTACTACCGACCCACAGGTGTGTGGTGTTAAAAGAAAATATTGCAGCACCCTGACATCTTCCCAACTACCCTGCATGGCGGCCACCACAGGAAGAAAAGGGACTCAAAGAAAAACACAGAAACTTTCTGACTCCCAAGGGGGCCATGGGAATACTTTGCACTGCGTGCAAACAACTCAATACTTCATTTTGAAAGGCAAACCAGATTATTAAGGAAGAAAAAAAAGCCGGTTAGCAAAAGAGTCCGTTTAAAGTGGTTTGGACTTTAGGTTCCTGTGCATCCTTAGGTCAAATTGCACAATTTTTGTAATTCCTGCATGTATGCATGTGTGGGTGTGTACGAATGGCTTAACAGGAAAGCTTTGGCCTGGGCAGGACCCCCTACTTACACTAACTGCTTCCTTCTGGCCAGATTAGACCGCAGGGCTGATATGTAGTCAGTCCGGTCATCTCTGTCTGTGCTGCAGTACAGTTAGAAATCAATGAGTCTCACAAGGCGAGGAAATGTCCAACATTGATAAACTGTGTATACAGCTGATGAGAAATCTAGGGTCTATGCATGTAATGCATTTGCGGCAAAACAGTGAATACCGTATAGGTTCCCAATTGCCCAAGAAGAGGATACAGCTTTATCTCATCACTCCATCTTACTCTTTGAAAGGTCTAATGGACCCCCTTTCCCTTGTCCCAGTAGGAAAGCATTGCAACTTCAAAAGTCCTGAAATGCACAGAGAGCAACAAAGAGAGCAAGAGAGCAAGGGAATGGGAGGACGGAGGCACACAAAAAATAAAAACTGGCGGGAAGTTAGGCATCCTGTGTTAGATCACGTCTGTTTCCTAATGAAACCTGTGCTCCATTGTCAGAGGGAGGCGATCTTCCTCTGGCCCTAACCCATGCATTGCTCACAGCAGCCATGCAGAAGTTACACATGTAAAATACGTCATTCATTAGAAGTGACATCACACTCGTTCTTCAGAGAAAATACCTAAAAAGTCCCCATTGCCGGGAATGGCTAACAAAAGCTATGACTAGATCTACCTCTTGTATAAAAGTGGCTACTTGTTTGTCCACATAGTGTACATCTACCATGTTACACATGTCACCATAAGGAGAAATACACCATTCTCCATCAGAGAGAGAGAGAGAGAGAGAGAGAGAGAGAGAGAGAGAGAGAGAGAGAGAGAGAGAGAGAGAGAGAGAGAGAGAGAGAGAGAGAGAGAGAGAGAGAGAGAGAGAGAGAGAGAGAGAGAGAGAGAGAGAGAGAGAGAGAGAGAGAGAGAGAGAGAGAGAGAGAGAGAGAGAGAGAGAGAGAGAGAGAGAGATCGATCCTTAACATTTTGAGATATTAAAATCCATGCAACTTCAGGGAATGTGTCATCAACCAGAAACTTAGAGATACTGATGGACGTTTATAGGATGTTTATTTTCTTGTCTAAATGGCAGAAGCTTTTAGAGAGGAGCAATTTAGAAGGAAGCACAGTGGCAGTTGTAGATCAAGTAATGAAAGGATAACAGGGGAGGGGGAGAGGGATGGGATTCGGGGGTCAATCAGTTTCCTTTAAATACTGCTCTCCTGGAGAGATGCAGGGAAAATGCAGACTGCGATCGGGCTCCAATCAATAACGGAGTGCTTTCCTGGCATTTGTCTATTTAATCCATTATAGAAGGCCATGCAAAGGGGAGTTCCGCTTTAAGGGAAGAGAACAGAAGGATGGATTGTAGGAAGGGAAGAAGAGCTATATGTTGAGAGAGAGACATGCCAACCAATTTAACCTTTCTGTGTGCCAGAGCATGCCAAAAACCCATGTTTTTGGCAAAAAACTAAAATGTTCATGTCCATAAAGAGAAATAGCAAGCATATTGACATAATAATCATCATCACATATTATTATTATTACTTGCATTTATATAGTGGTTTTCAAGATATAGTAAGCGCTTTCCATAGTGTGTGTGGTTATGTCACCTCATCCAATACCATGTGTAGCATGAACGGCTGCCAGTATGCACTAACCACAAAGTAGTATTGTCTTAGAGGAATGATCTCACAACACACTCTCCCCTAAATATCAAGCAAGCGGTATTACACCCATACATTTTCCGCTCAATTAAATATAGGCTAACTACACCAAAACTGCACTGCGATATACAATGCTAGGACTATAACTCCTATAGCACAGCACATAGTGTTGTACAATCTGCCCAACAGTGTGCAGCCATGTGTAAAATCTGTGGTTGGGGTGGGTTAATGTTTACAATGGAAAATAACCTGTTGGCTCCAGATGGTGGGGAAAGTGTCTGAATTAAACGTCAACATGCTATGTAAGAACAGACTAGTTATAGTCACTCAGCTCAATGTAACATTTTAAGTGCTTTATGTTGAAGATGAGGAAGAACGGGGCAGTGACAACATATGGTAGAAAGATGGTCTCTGAAAAGACAACAAGTGCTGGGGATTCACCCACATCCCATTCTCTACCTCATTACGACAATACCCAATGACTTGGTTGGGTATTGTTGGGTATTGACCGAGGTCAACAATCACACATCACCTTAACCCAAAACTCTCGAATCCAACAGAGATTCATAAACACATTAAATGAGGTTGAGCAGAGGTCTATGTGAAAGAGGAGAAGCTGAGCCCTTAACTTAAAACCAAAACCAAAGTCAATCAACTATCGATGTACTGTATAGCCTATGTTTTTAAAAAGACACAAATAGCCATTCCAAAAAGGTAAAAAAATAAAAAGATTGATTTGGCTACACCAATTTCATAACACAAGGCAGTCAGTCTTGATGTGAATCTATTCCAAGAAGCCCAGACCTTGCCCCAAATGAAACAGTTCCATGTGCTAAACAGAAGCCATACACATTGGACTCCATACAATGGATAGGGCCAGGCCTTAAGTGCAGCACCAATGAATGTGAGCCATGCAGCAGCAACAGCACATGAGTCTCGATGCAGCAACGGCACAGACGCCCCCGCAGAACAAAGACCTCAATTATGTGGAGCGCCAACAGGAGAGCTAAAAACAGGGACCGTGGTGCGCTACGAGGAATACTTAGCATTCATGCGCCGTTGGCGTCCACACTACCCACTCGTCATTCCCTCCCAAAAGAGCACCAGCGTCGCCGCCTGCCAGAAACGCCCGGCGCTGACCTCCCTGGCTGTCCTCCGTCTAACAAGGCAGCGCTCAAGTGTGTGGAACAGAGGGCTCTTGTGCCCGCTCACACCCTGCACTTGTCCAGCACATAGTTACAGTTACAGAGGTGTACGTGAGACAGTGGGTGGGAGGGGTGGGGAGGAATAACAGGTCAGGGTTCCATTCATTCTTTCTGTACACCCTATAAGCCTTGGTTCTGGCTGGGCTGGTTCTACCTGCTGACAATGACCCAACACAGCCACAGGCTGATAAAAGATAAAGAAGGCATGGAAAAAGGCAGATAAAAAAGGCATGGAAGTAAGCATACAGGTTGAAGTTCAAGACAAGGCTCAATTGGGCCACATCGACGCACATGGGAAAAACAGTAAATAGTCCTACTTCTAACGGATATAAAAACTGATAAATTAATGACCATGTCTAATTCATCCTATGAAAAGACATTTAAGAGAAACACGCAGCTTACCGAGTTTCTCCACTAGCTTGAGCATGACACCTCCAATGTGGATCTCCCCGGTCACCCTCAGAGACACGTCCCTGTGGAGGTCGGTGACGTGCATCTTCAGCTCCCACGTCCCGTCGGCATAGCAGCCATCGGGCATCCGGATCCCGTCCAGCGCCATCCTGTCAACACGGACCACAGACGACCAGGAGGTCTGGTCAGAGTTCAGTGACATCAAGGTGGCCGTGAGCCTGGTGACCTTCTATTATACATAGCGTGTTGGATGGATCCAGTGCGATCCTCATCACTTTCAATTCGTATGTCTGCTGAAATAGATAAATGGGCATGGACAAGCCTCTAGTGTCATATTAGTTTTACATTGCAAAAGTGACCTACATATGGCCCGCCGAGCTGCAGCCCTCCGTTACAATACAGCCTTCTGGAAAGTTGGTGTAAAGAGCGTTTAGCGATCTACACGACCCGCTGTAGGTCAATACCCCCAAACAGAACAAAGGGGAGACCCGGTGCTAAGTTCTACAACGTTTTGGTGGCTCTTGGTAGCGAAAGGGAGCCTGTTCACCTGTTTACAAAGTAACGGTGACCACAGTCTTACAAATAGGAAGAAGTGAATGAGGTAAGCAGAACCGAGGACCCATGGGTGCACCACGTCGCTCAGTCAAAGGAACTCAATTAAAACGTACGATTTAAAAGGTCAGCAAAACATAGACGGTGGTAAATGAAAAGCGACAACCCAGTGAGTTTTAATAGTCCGTTTCGGAAAATAAAACGATCTATTCTTGTCAATGTTTTCACATTTCATAGCGCCATATGAGTACGAGGTTGGAAAACGTAAATCAAGTCCCACTCACCTTCAGAAATACACCAACCCAGAGAACAAAACCGCAAAAACCGTCGACGTCACGATATTCAACAAGTCCCGGTTGGTTTCAACCATGTATAAAGACCTTTTTAAAAAGAACAAACCTAACAAGTCGCCGAAGTGAAGTATCCCAAAGTGTTTCCTCGGGCTAATGGAGTCCGTCCTGGTCCTCCCTCAACAGCACGTCACTGCTCCAGTCTCACAGTACTGGGACCTTCTCCTCTCCCTAGCGGTCCTACTGCTCCCTACACTCTCTACCACAGTCTCTATCTTTATTCAAATAACATCTCAATGTCACGCACAATATTGTTTAGCCCAAATCCAGAACAGTGGGTTTATTCTGTATTCTCTGTATATCAATGTAACGCACTTCTTTGCCCAGTGACCCGTTTGTAGTTTGTAAGTAAAACCTTGCCATTAAAACCGGCTGTAGTGATTCGGCCTATTCCCAACAAACTATATTCCTAAAGAGGAGACAATTCAGCCCTTTACATCTATAAGAAGACTATGAACTACCTTTTATGGAAACAGTAACGCAGCCTGCGTCCGTTACCATGACGTGGTCTTTTGCTTCGGGATTATAGGAGGTCAAAAATAACTGCAGGACTTCAGACTCAACTTTAATAATCTTGCAATAATATGTTAAGTTTGAGTAAAGCTGCAGGTCTAAAGTAAATCACTGTATTTGTACAGACAACATAAAATGTTGTCACGGTCAACTATCGAACGACACATCAACAGTGTGTGGAATTTCACAGTTGTCTTCTTTCCCCTCCGGAGATCCAGAGGGTTTGTAATGTTCTGACAGAACAGGCTCATGGTGCGCTGCGTCAACAGCTTCGTATCTTTTGACCAAACAACAGAACATTAAATAGAATTTGGCCTACTACTGATATAGGCCTATTAGCCTATTCCTTTGCTCAGCAGAACAGTACAGCCACCATATCAACTAAAGGAGGACCCATCATGAATCATCCAGGTTTCTGGCTCCGTCCCGCGGTGAACTCCAGAAGCTTGCATCTCAAGAGCTCCAAGCATCAGCTGAGGAATTCAGGACATCAGACCAGACCACGGTCTCCATCAAAGCGATTTATAACCTCTCCTCTCTCTCACTGCTGCTCTGACCCCCTTGTCAGAGTGTCTGGCGACAGATCCATTGCCTTTTATAGGCCGTGTTTTAATTGCAGGGTAAACATGAGAGTCAGTAGGACATCGCAGGGTCACCAGACAGACGGAGAGCATGGAGCTGCTGTGGACTGAAGAACGGAGGACTGCAGGACAACAGAACGAGCGAAGGACAGTGGGGGAGTGGAGAGTGACTATTCAGTTATACGAAAAGCAGTATCTCTACGAATATTGGTTTCTACATAATGAAGAAAGAGGCGTTTTCCCAATGAAACAAAACAGCGTTTAAGGACGTAACACATGAACCGAGGTCCACGAGGTCCCAGATCAGCTCAACTTAGGTTCGCGCTCGTGTATTTGTTTTCGAAAGAAAAGTATCTCACTGTTATTATTTACTTTTTTTTTTTAAAGACTATGAACAGACACAATGTAAAAATAGACAGCAATGTAGCAGATGGCCGATATATTGCCTTGTTTTAATTATCTAAACATGACTACCATCTGCTGGCGAACCTCTAAAATCACTATGTATTATTTACGCGTATCATTTCTGCTGTAACAGGCACCATCTGTGGCCGAGGCTTCTGCAGATGTTTATTAACTGCGTTAAAGCATTCATGGCTCATGTTGAAACCACAACGGCCTGTGAATTACAATAGAGCCTATTCATGATCTATCAATGCACTTCATCTGCAATGGAGGAGTGCACTGGAAAGAATGCAATCCTTTCAGATTAAATAACAGCTCTATTGTCTGTTGTCCAACAGGGAAACGAGAAATTGTCCCTTTAATATTATGAGAATATCTTTGTCTTAGATTTCCATCCTGCTCATTCCAGAATGTCAGGGCCCAGACTAATTTATCTCTGTATTACACAATGAATGGAAACTAGGTCATAACTTTCCAAATATAAAAAAGGAAACAGAGACATTATATGGAAAAAAAAAAGGTTTTAATAAAAAGAAATAAATACAATGCTTCTGATGGCAGTTGATAATAAAACAGGCAATGGTTAGTGCACAGCCCTGGGGCAGGGGGCAAGCAAACTAGTTTCCTCATCCTTTCAAACCAATAATCATCAGTCATGTTATAAACAAATAAACTGGTTTAATTCCTTGCATGTTGTGGTCCTGGCAAATGATGGACATGGCCTTGCCTTAAGCAAAACATACACCTCCTTGAATGCAATGAAATGCATTTTTAACTAGAAATAAAACAAGCAGAACAACAACATAAAACATTCCAATGTTCCAGTTCGCATAGTGACTGGTATGATCACAAAGCTGGGTACATTTGGTAGCGCTTTATTAATATAAACCTTAAATTAAACTCAACTTGCGGTTGAGTTGGGTCAGTCCATCCATCCTTCAGGGTATATCCATGCACACCCACTCGGCACCACTTCAACATGCACAAGTTGACAGTGGAATTCATTATCCATGCGTTTTCACTTGAAAACGCATGGAGGAGGATGGAAGTGTTGAGATTGAGCAAAAAGTCAAAAAAGAGTCAAATGCTCAGTAAGGGGAAATAGCCTCCACTCTATGAGAGCAGGCGGTTCGAATGATGAACCCTGGGCAATGCTTTGTTCCAAGAGCTAGCTGAACAACAAACAACCGGTCGGTTATCACTTAAGTCATTCTGTGACACCCTTAAATAAGTAAAGGGTTTTCTGCAAAGCCTGTTGATGCCAACTTATTCAGATAACATCTTGTTTTTCGTACAAAGCATCATTGGTGCGTTGCGTGACACGTGTGAACCTCTGCCTCGCAGGATGAGTTGGAGCTGGTTTCTGTCGATACAACGGTTCCTCATGTGAATTACCTTCACGCACACACGCATGCATGCATCTACTATCAGACACTATTTGAGTGCTTCATGGCTAAAGACAACTACTATATAGCGGCAGATCAATCGTGCACAACAGTAGCTTATGCCACCAGGTCAGGTCAGGACAATAGAGAGATGGGGACATGAAGGCAACTTGAAACTGAATACATTCCCGTCATCACAAAGTCTGACATCATAGTCCCCATCACAGAACAATGTGAGGTTAGTCCCAGTTTCCAAGAACCAATTTCTATATCCCTATAAAGCTTTACATTGGAGGTCCAAGAAAATAATTTGGAATACAGTGTTTTGTCAATCTTAAGGCAAGCTTTTTAGAACTCCATGGTAGTTATCAGGACATAAATTGCACATGATTTTGTCTATCAACGCTTTGTGGTTCTGTTCCTCTTAAGTAATGATTATCTATTATGATGTGCTGGATGTGGACCACTCTAGGCTGGTTCCTATGTCAGTCTATTTAGTATGGGTTCAAAGGAGCACAGCTTCCGAGCATGCCTCATGTCAAAAGCAAAAGTGTTAGGACTATATTTTCAAGAAGCAGTAGCCACAATATTTGCCAGGAACGGAAAAATAAAAACCTGCTTTGCAAACATGCAATCCATATATTTTTTAACATTATATACACAGGTTAATATTCACAGCCGGCTATAATGTTGATTTAAAAAATATCTTTTTCTATTTAGAAAAAATACATGTTTTTCCAGAGGTCCGTCATGTCAATCATATAACTGTAAACGTACGTTTGCAGAAAAGGTCTCCTGGTGATCTTATTCTCAACAATAAATACTCTAGAATCTAGCTCTACATAATAAATGCCTTTTCCAATAACTGAAAAGATACTGAGTTTACCAGTCAAATAGTTCAAAGAACTATGAATAATTGACATTTACATTTGATTTACACATGTCCTCTTAAATAATTAATCTCCAACAAATATGAATGTGCCTAAACAAGGAGTCTTCATCACTTTAGAGTGTGTGAAGTTGTTGAAGCCACGGCGAGGCCAGTTAGTCATAAGAGAATATGACTACAATAAAAGGGACGCGTTGGGTTGTATTACTGTCTCTGTGTCAGAATGAGGTTGACAGGAAGGTTGTACTTTTCTCTTTTCAACAACAAAAACAAATATTACATGTCAAGTCAATGGTGCTTAGAAAATATGAAATGTTGTACTTATGGATTTGCTGTTCTGCATTCAATGCTTAAAAAAAATTGCAAGGCCAACGTTTGGGTGTCGCATTAGAAATAAGAAAAATAAAAAAATCCCACTTTCATGGAAAATTTTTACATTTATGGCAGACTTCCTGTAACAGTGAAATATATTACTTCTTTACACAGACGATTGCATTTGTTCAACTGGATGACAAATGCAGTAAAATGGGTTCAAATAATAGAATTGTTGGTTTGACTACTAGAAATACTGCCATTGTGCGTTTTATGTTAGGTAAAAACAAGAGCAGTATTATGTTAAAGGAGATGAGAGAGGGAGAGAAAGTGAGACAGAAAGAATGACACAGAATGAGACAGACAGAGAAAGAGACAGCTTCAGTTTGTGGGACCAACCTTGCCAAGCTACCAACATGTATAGACCATGTTCTCTATACAGAACACTACTGGTCAGAGTGGCACAACATTTACCTCCTTAGGGGTACTCAGTTCGATGGTGTCACCCTTGGGGTGAGAACGATCCTGTAGCTATTATATAAAGAACAAACAATGTTCTGAGTGTGTGTGTGTGTGTGTGTGTGTGTGTGTGTGTGTGTGTGTGTGTGTGTGTGTGTGTGTGTGTGTGTGTCTGTGTGTGTGTGTGTGTGTGTGTGTGTGTGTGTGTGTGTGTGTGTGTGTGTGTTAGTCTAGCTCCAGGTCGTTGTTGGTGGTGCCTGCAGCAGGTGGGTCTTTCTGTTTGTATATGAAGGTCAACAGGAAGAGTGCCACGTCGTGTGAGCACCAGTAGCCTGTGTGTGAGGTCACCGCTGACCAGTAGCGGCTCTCCACCAGGCCCTCGCGAAGCTCAAAGTCGATGCGGCGCTCCAGCTCCACTGTAACACAACACACCACTGATGGAGCTCATGGTACTTCCACTCAATACGGACTTCATAGTCCCTATCCTTTCTTCTGGTTCAACCACCCATGACATTCATTGGTCAACACATTGATACTGAATCTACAATAGCCTAATACCCATATTTTGGCATTCTGATTTCTCAACATGTGCAATTTTCACATATATGTAAATACCATACTTTTTTTTAAATTGAACAGAAAAGGTAGAAGATTGTAGTTTATATAAATCCAACATTACAGTTATACTGATAATTAATATCGTCCGTAATTATCTACTGATATGACACATTGAAAAACCAAGGAATCAAATGTGCTGGACTATGTGGTCTTTGACTGTCTAGACTACAGCCAAAGTCGGTTGAGGTGAACGTACATGATGTGTCGGCGATGGTGGAGGGGGACTGGGCCATCGTGGAGAGGCCGTACGCCGATTGGCTGTCGGCTTTCTTTGGCTCCTCCCCCTCTGCGGTGGCCGACCCTTCCTCCAATCCCAAAGACACAGAGGGCTGGCTGCTGGAGCGAGAGAACCGAGAGAAGAGGATGCCCCCGATGCCCTTGCCAATGCTGGCCGCTCCTACAACCAAGAGGAAAGATGAGAAGAGAGAGAGCGGGCCATAATTATAGAAAATAATAAATATAGACATAAAACAAATAAAAACACTGCAAATATATTCCGTAGACATCCACTACTTGACTTTGACATGAAATTCCCAGTTGGGTTTAATAAATGTATGCTTAAAGCTTAGGAAGATGGTATGATGCAAGCCTCAATGATAAGGGTCAATGTCAGGTTCAGGTACAGACAGGTCAGAGCTCCCAGGTAAGTTAAAGCTGTGGTGTCTTCAGTTTGGATTGTTGCCTCTGACCGTGTATGAGGTTCCCATATCGAAGGTAGAATGACTAAAAAGGTTCATTAAAATGGCTTGGAGCCCCACGCTGCCTGAGCAGTGTGGCCTTGTATGGAAAGGGCATGTTGGAGATGCTGCTATCTAGTCTGACAGAAGAATACATGTGTGCTAAGGTTAGACTGGAAATGACCCTAACTCAGTCAAAGGATCCAGTGGTTAGAGGTGCACGGTTAAAACTTGAAGGAAGTGGAAGCCAAAAGAGGCAGTGCAGCAAGCCCAGGCAGCCCTTAGACACAGGGACATCGTTGGGCAGGTTCAGCATGCCCGTAGAAGCCAAGCGTCCATTCACTTCCATGGGACTGCATGAAACAGTTTTTTTGATTGCCATTTCAAATGCCAAAATGGCCTGGACGCTGAGCTTCCACATGTGGATAAGTCGAAAGGCTGAACCTCTATTTTAGCAATTAGTCACGAGAGGATGTGGATTATGGTGATTATCGTGATAAGTCCCTCGGCTAGCGCCTCGGGACTTATCACGCCTCTCAGCCGTTCTTTATTTTCTCCATAATTCACACCGTCGAGTGACTAATTGCTATTCTAAAACTGTTACCAACGCGGCAATATGAAAAATCATGTAGCAATAAAAACGATTCCGTTTCACTAATAATTCACTAGATGCGCAACAAAGTAGTTCCCAGATACAAGGAAGTAGTTCCCGGCCAGGTTGCAGAAACAACACGTCGCTTGCAAGCAATCACTTTATTTTTAATGGCCCCTTTCCACAAGCAGTTTATCGACCATAGTTAGTCCATCCAACAAATCGAAGTTAACTTTCCATTCCATAACAAAGCAGAAAAAAGCCGGTTCCGAGTTTCTTTATTGTCGTCGTCGTTGCTATGCGCGGAGTGATATGTGAAGCGGTCAGCAGCAGCGTTGGATGGGGACAGGTGTACTTCATCGTCTCATAAAGCACACCTATCAGCCAATCAGAATCAAGCATTGGGACTAACAGTTTTAGAATTTGAGATATGAAACCGTACAGTAGATCAACACCTAAGATTGATTTGGTGCAAAAAGTAGGGAAAAGCAACAGGTTTTTTTCAGCTGTCCCGGTATGACAAAGTTAGCTGGCTAACTGGAAGTGCTGTGACAAAGAAAGTGTACTGTTGGCCATGCCTCTTGATGAAACCATCTCAGGGATGTCTTGTCTGGTCAACATTGGGTTTTGGGGATCTGTCTACCTTTGACCGGGCATATAAAAGGCATGAAAAGAGCGACGGATGTGAGTGCATGAGCCAGGTTAAGTTGCCCGGGCAGGGTCAGGGTTGAAAATGCAATTAATGAAAAGGAACAGAGGGCAGAATTTACGTATAAATAAATTGACAACTTGTATGATGTAGGCCGGCAATGAGCTTCCCCTCTTTGAAAGACCAGCCGCCGGCACTGACTGTCAGGTTGTAACGTTAGTCTTGACCACGGGCGATACACTTGGCGTCACAATCAGGTGTTGAAATGTTTGGCAGCTGCAGTTGAGGAAAAACTGCTAGAAGTAAACCCTGGTTGCTGGTCGCAATCAAAGTAAGTATCAAGGTCAGTATGTCCGTGTATGTAATGATGTGCCATTTGTACGTGAGGGAGAAGCTGCATTAAGGAAGTCTCCACCCACTCCCAGGACAGCTGGGAGTGGGTGGAGACTGGAGAATGAAGGTAGACTTCAGTGAGCTGGGAGTGGGTGGAGACTGGAGAATGAAGGTAGACTTCAGTGAGCAGCTAACCGTGCCGGCAGAAATAGTTAGCACTAGGTTACGACCAGACATGCTGCTGTGGTCCGAAGCGCTGAAGCTGGTTTATTTTATGGAGCTCCTGATCCCCTGGGAAGACCGTGTTCACGTGGTGTACGAAGTTGGCTGCCGAGGCTTTGTGGCAGAGTCCGCTTTTGCTCTCCTAAAGGAGTTGGCCATGCGTGGGCAGCGCTTGAAACTTGGTAATCGGGGTTCCCATTAAGGACAAGGTTCAGCTAGGTTGATGGCAAGTGTTAAATGGTGAGGGTTAGAGAGAATTTTGAGATGGGGGCAGAGGGGTGTGATTCCAGGACCCTGGAATACACAGTTAAGACTTATTGAGGTGTCATGGGCCTAACTTAAAGAAACACCTGGAAGACCAGGAACACCACTTGATAACCCCAATGACGTGCAGCATACCACTGTTGGCTAGGCTAGGTAACTGGTGAATGCTGCCACCTGAGGAATGACTCTGTAGCTTTATGATGGTGTAGCCTGATGTCTGCTATGATGTTGCGCCTGATGGTGCCTATATCACTCGCTTGTTTTGTGTTTGGTCTCATCTGCCTTCTACATGTGTTGGATGATAGCACAAGGGATAGTAACATCTTGTCCTGTGTATTAATGAATGCAACAATACGGGAGTGGTGTTCATCGCTGTTAGAACATTCTGAGAGCAGTACACATGTGAATTGTTAAAGACCTGGGCTTTACAAGGACCAACGGGAGATGGAGGTTGCCTTACCCAGGATCCCGGCCTTGCCCAGGTTGGTGATGGATTCCCCGTAGTGCCTGCGGGGGAGCACGGGGGAGGTGCTGGGGCTGGGAAGGCTCTCCGTGTCCGACGTGGGGTCTTTCACCGGTGTGAGGAACGTTGGTCGGATGTCATCGTAGGGCGTTGGATTGCCGCTACACCTGAGGTGGGGAAAAAAAGTAAAGCATGAAGGCCATGGTGTTGGGCTATGTTAGAGACTTGACAGACACTGAATATTAAGTTGATGTCTCACCAGTGTATTTGAACAGGTGCAATGTTGCTGTAATGTTTGAGGATCAGAGGCTCCAGTCTGTAGGCCTAAAAAACAAACTGAATTTCAGGCCAAACTGCACCAAAAACTTCAACTTCCACATATGCACTGCACATGTGTTTTGATTTGATGTTACATTCATTAGTTACATTAGTTTGTCAGCCCTCTATTAGTCAGAAACACTTTGAGGGGTGCTTCCTGGGAGTTTCGTTCAGAAATACCTCATAAATACAACACACATTGCATGCATCTAGTGTGTGCCTGTGTCTGTCTGACAAGTCAGAATTGGAAAACAAAGGAGCCAATAACAAAGTTCAGTCGGTAAGCAAGGGGTGGTGAGCAGGGGCAGGCCAGCACAGAGGGACTGACCACGGGGTCAGTGGGGTGGAAGACGTTGAAGAGCCTGTGGCAGATGGAGGTAGGCAGGATGTGGTCCTGGTGGACACTGGCGCCGGGACGAATACCCCTGAGGGCCAGGAACACGGCCAGAGGAGAGCCCATGCAGAAGAAGTTCTCCACCTGGAAGAGACGACCACATCAACAAACCTGTGGTCACTAAAACATAAGGGCACAGCGCCATCTCTGGTGGAGCACGGGTTATTGCAAGTCACAGTTTATGGTTTTAAATTATTTGAAGTATAGGATTTAAGTTCAGTGTTGGTAAATTTATGAGGAACATTTTCTGTCAAACTAACATCAATTGTATTTAAGTAGTGATGCTGAGGTGGCCCATTGAGCTGTCTGCACCAGCACAGACCTAGGCAGCTCTGCACAATTACTATATGTATGATTTGTCTCAAAGGACGTTTGCGGTCAACGTTTACACATACATGTGACCATCTTGTACCTTAAACTTTAGCGCGGGAGCGGCTGATGGTTTGGAGGCCTCCAAGCCGAGGAGCTGATCTTCCAGTTGTCGTAACCTGGTGTAGGAAAGAAGGGAGCATAAACAACCCTCTACAAACTTGACAATAAAGTACTACACTTCTGTGGTCATGATGATTAATGGGGTGGATATAATCGTTTGCTGGGGGTGTTTAGAAGTACTGTTCTACCTACTATTAATAACTAATTAAAAACATGAACAGGTTAAAATGGTTTTCCCTTGTATGGCAACCCGTCACCCACCATAGTGTTTGTGTGACTTCTCTTGGGGTGAGTAGCACTAGTCCAGCAATGCAGTTTCCTCAAAACTTTGCATAATATTCAAATCACCCATTTGCTTTGAGACATTTCAAAGTAGGTCTACTCTCATCATGGAAGCCGTGGGTCTTTGAAACACTGAAGCCCTGCTATAACCCAGCTTAACTCGGACCCATGAAACCAGAAACCCACTGCAGTTCACGCAGCTTCCAACATGACATTGTAGTTTTGCGTTTGCATTTCCCGCATTACAAATGAAAATGAAAAACGACCAGTTGACAAAAAAAAGCAGTGGTCTTCGCCAGCTCCAACTCAAAAGAAAGAAAAGCACTATAAAAAAATATACCTAAAAAACATTTGAATATTCCTTCAATATACCTATCTGAAAATACTTATCTGAAGCTTGAAATTATGTATTGGGGCCAGCCCATAATCAACGAGCCATATGCACTGCACAAGCACTCTCCTTCCCTGCCCCTCCTGCTTTGTAACAGTGAACTCAGAGCACTTGAGGCGCTGAATGCAGCTCTAGTAGCTGCATACGGCAGGGGAAAAGCTGCCCTCTTGCCAAATGTGTAAATAAGTATCGTTTAAATAGTTAGAATATTAATTGACTAGTATGATCACAAAACCATCCCTAATTGAAAAAGTGCAGTGAATGGGGGCCCCTGTCGCTCTGGCACAGCTCCGGTCATTGGTGCTCAACGGAGCTCCCGCTTTAGGCCTTTGTCAGCGTTTGTCTTGCAGAACACAAAACAATTGGCAGACTGTTCCACCACGTCTTAATCTATTCAGCTTGTTATGGGGGGCCAAGGGGAACCATCTGTATCATGAAAGTGTCCTCCTCAGCTTCAAAGCTGCAAATAATCAACATTCATTTCTACAAAATATCACCTGCCATCTGGCAAGCCAAGCAGCAGGGACCACAGCCACACATCAAACCAGCACCAACAGACTCTAGGCTGCTGCCTCACCTGTCCCTGGTGCTCTGCAGCTGCTCCAGCAGGTTCTTCTCCTCGTAGGAGATCCAGCGCAGTGCCAGTTCCTCCTCCATGGCCTGGTGCTCCTGCAGGCAGAACCGCACAGGGTCCCAGCCCGTCATGATGTCGAAGGCGATGACGCAGCCCAGTGAATGGGACACCATGGACACCTTGCCGCCCTTCTCCTCAAACTCAGGGTTCCGCGAGCAGAAGAGAGAGTAGAGTCTGTTCAGCTCCTGGGTCAGGCCTTTGGTGATCTGCATGGAGTGACCACAACAACAAATAGGACAAAGTCCTTATATTATAACTTAATCTAATCTATTATAACTTAAACTCATTATAACTTAATCTCATGTGTGTGTGTGTGTGTGTGTCTTTCTCACCTCATCTCGGTACAGAGGGCTGGTGTAGTACATGATGTCCATAGCGCTGCTGTTGAGGAGATCTCTGAGCCCTCTCACTTTATCTGGTGTGATTGAGTCCACGGTATCTAGAAACAGCACAATGCATTCCCTCAGTTCTTACCAGACTCACAAGTCCAAGTCATTGGGTCGCGAGAAAAACACAAAACAAACGTGAAATGTTTTCAAGTTGCTTTGTTGATATAATGAATTCAATCATTAGCTAAGCTAATTACAGTATATAATGAGCATGCACGGTACATTATCAAAGACACTATATATAGTGAGTAATTTTGTAAGACATTACATAAAATACAAATATAGTACATAATTAGTTATTACCACACACACACACACACACTTACCGCCATCTAGTGCCAGTTTAGAGCGCCACTCCACAGGAAGGAACTCCACGTGCTCTCCGTGGTTCTCTGAGAAATGTTTCTCCTCCATCTTCCTCACCGCCTCTCTCAGCCTACACACACACACACACACACACACACACACACACACACACACACACACACACACACACACACACACACACACACACACACAGTAAGTATGAGGCAGATTTCTGTAGTTGCTCTGAAATTGATTATGTACTATATGTAGATTTATGAGCAAAGGTCTCATAGGTGCTCAATGAAGTGGGATCCTACTGCAGACTATGCCTTTTGTGTCAAGATGACATCACGTGCATGTGATGTCTGTGCATTCAACATCGGCAGTCCACAGCCAAATAAAACTTAATCCCAAAATTGCCTGTATATGGGCAGAGGTCGTCCCCCCTCCCCAATAGCCAAGACATCATTAGGCATCTAAACACATGAGAAAGTAGTCATATGACACGCCCCTGGAAAGGAAAGGAAAGAGATTGAATGCAATCACTCAGGACACACAATCCATCTGGTGGCCATATGGTGCAATTGCAACTGTTTGGCTTGGTGTATGGTTCTATTTGTCCTGAACTTTAATCAAATGTCAAAATTGTACAATAGGTTCTCAAGATATCTACCCATTTGTGATTTGTATATTAATTTAATATTGTCAATTTTGCATTGGATTTATTTGGAGATTTCACCGCAACATACCTATAATAAAATCAATCTTTTACCGTCACTTTATTGGCATAAAATATGGAGCCAGGTTGTCATCAGATGTTGTGCTATGGTCCCATAGTACTATTGGGCTGCCAACTGATGCCTAGCTGGTATTCACTCCAAAACAGACATTTAGTTATTATATATTAATCTTCTAAACAATCTAAATCTTATCCTTGTGTTGTGTTCAAGCTTTATTCACTCGGACCAAGTAGAATCCACATTAATTATTACCGGTACACTTAAAAATCTCACAGGTGTCATCTTTCTTATCTTTCTTTCGCAGCAATATTGAGAGTTGAAAATGGATGGAAAGAATGTATTTGAAACTCGTTGGACAGCATTTTCTGGAGGCTAGACTGATAGCACTACCTGAAGGCTGGTTTGTAAAAGTGCTTCAATGCTTTTATCAAGAGGGTCTATACACAGCTCCCAAAATAGGATTCCACTAGCATTTAGGTTAGTTATAAAACAAGTGTTATGCAAGAAACCTGGCAATGTTAGGATATGATTAGGGAATCTATTCAAGACATTGGTCAGCAAGCAAAGGTATACAAGTCATTAAGGTTCAAAGTAAAGATAAAAGTGTTGCTAGACTTAGGAGGTGTGATCTTTCCACTTCGGGCTCAAAGGGCTTGGAGACCATAATCCAGAGGGGTGCGAGCCAGGTTTAGCGGAGAGGTCAGCATGTCTTGGTCTACTTTACCTGCTTAGCTGACCTCAGTCACAGGCCTGCATAACACAGAGACACACCTATTACTCCTCTTAGCCCTGCGGTCTCTCACTACTACCTCTGGTGGACCAAAACCAGCACAGCTGTGCTACTAAATACAGACTGCCAGATATAGTGAGGCTGTAGCTGTGGTAATTCCTGACAATTACTGATGTTGCCATGTTGTTAAGAGGTTAGTTAATGTCAGAAAGGGCAAATACTGATTCACTCTGAACTGTGAATGCATCATTGCTGTTCTTGTAGTGTTTGGGACATACTTGGAAATGTATCCAACAACCAGAAACCTTGCTACAATATTTTTCCATTTTGCATCACCACCATTGTGGGCCTTTGCTGATGCCAGTATAGCTTCTTGCACAACACATCGGTGTGTGCGTGTGATGCACAGAAGTGCAGCCACGTCACCTGCGATGGGATGTGTACATGATCTCCTCCCCCTGCAGTGCTCTACATGGCCAGACATGACGTTTGTCTGGCCAGCTGCAGCTTTCAATCATTTGTTTCAGCCTCCAACAAATGATCTCTGCCAACTACCTCTCTGCTAGCAGGATGGCAAAACGTTACACCCTGCCCAGCAGTGTTCATAGCAGGGATCACAGTTGTGAGAAAGACAGAAGATAAAGAATGCAAGTGACACAGAGAGAAGAGGGAAGAAAGTTGCTAGGTGTGCAGTTAAAATGTCAAAGGACAAGTGGATGAATACATTAACGATTGAATGACGTGGTGGAGGAATACAGTAAGAAGCAGCAGAAACTTGTGTCTCAATGCTGTATTGTGCCCAAACAAATTCTTGTGATGGTTGTCAGTCACACATTGGGCGTGTTGAAGCCATTGTTCATACAATACAGCTTCAGTACGAGTAAGCTAGTGAGAGAGATCGAGATCTATTAATTTATCCACAGACAGACAGACAGACACACACGGTGTAATGCAGTGCGTGTGTCATTCCATTCATCGTGGTCATGTGCGGAAATAAAATTAATAATAAATAAAAATCACACAAAGAAAATGTACAAAATAAATACATGAATAAATGATGATCGCACCACCTACACCATGGCGGAGAGCCACAGAGAAAGAAAAAATAAGACCACAAAGCACTACTGAGATGAATGGAAATCAGCAGACCGAACAAACAAAAACAAAAACTGTAAAACTAACAGTGATACAAAGAGGCGGACATGAGACGCGCCAAAGCATCTCATAATAAGGAGCATGACTGCAGAAACTTTGTGTCATTGGCTGATGGGAGGATGGAACAGTGAATCAGGAAAAAACTGATTTTCAACACAAAACAATGTTCACCTTTCTAATCTGTTTAGTCAATGAGCTAACATTTGTATCCAGAGTGACTTGCAGTGAATCCAGATGAATGTCATTAAGGACCATGTAGGGGTTAGGGCATCTTGCTCAGAGATGGCTACAAGTTAGGCTACAGACACTCTGGATGGACCTTTTCAGCTGGCAGTGGATGACCCTCGGCCAATACACCACCCGGTTCTACAACTCACATTCCAGTGTTCTTGATGATGCGGCCCTGGTCCATCTTCTGCCCGATGCCGTGGACAACAAAAACCACGTGAGTAGTCTGGGGAGGCCGGTCTTCCAGGGAGGCCTCCTCCACGTAGCCGCGATGCAGCCGCGTCCCACTGCTGGAGGCTGGGGGCAGAGACGGCAGGTCATGTATTGTTAGGGCTCATGTGCCTTGATAGACAGTACAGTTAAGACAGACAGGAAATAACATTTCCTGGGACATAAACACTGTGTGTGTGGTTTATCTTAAATGTTAGTATTGTACTTACAACAGCGACTGATAAACAACACACACTGAACATTTAGAAGATGCATAATGATGAAATACCAAGTCATTCATGTGTCTGAGTAAGATGCTCTGCTGGGATAAACACGCCAGCAGGTTGAGACAAAGCCAGGCGGACTGTGTGTGTGTGTGTGTGTGTGTGTGTGTGCGTATGTGTGCGTATGTGTGTGTGTTGTCGCCATATTTAGACTCTCCGCTTCGGTCCAGTCATGTGTTGCACGCTAAAGTGGTGGGAGCCAATGGGATTTGCCGCTGTCTGGACACAACTAAGGAGATTTGCCTCCACAGAGCATATGTGTGTTGGGGGGAGGCTGAGAGTCTCTCTAAAGCGGAGAGCAGGGGCACAGAAATGTTCCAAGGAGCTGGACGGTTGGATATCACATCAAAGCCATGCAGATCACAGCATCCACCCTGGGCTCCAACAATAAGTGTGACTCATCCCATCGCTACTGGTTGCTCCAAAAACAACAGATGAATGCGGTGTGTTTGACTGGGCTAAACTAATAAAAAAGTTTAAATTATAATGTAACTGTATTCATCACTGGAAATAAAAGACAGCATTACCAACTGCATTTTCACCTCAAAACAATCTGTTGGTTATGCAGCATAGTTACAGGATAAACTGTACCCATGTAGCAATACAAATATATCCATGCATCTTGCACTAACTCGAAAATTACCCAAGAAATCCCGTTGTAGGCGAAGAAAAGAGTAGGTAGAATACTGACCTTTGGAGAACCCCAGCTTCTGTGTGACAGTGCGAGCGATCTTGGAGGTAGTGGCATCACTGTAGAGATAGACCTCGTCCACGCTGTGCCAGTCCACATGGGTGCGACTCAGCTTCAAACTGTGGACTGCTGCAACGGCCCACCAAACAGGGACCAACACACACAGTTGGGAATGAACAGGGAGAGCAATGCATGGGTTTGACATGATAATGATTAGAAATAAAATAAGGGAGTTTTTAGAGGGAACAAAAATAACAAGAGTATGTGGGGATCGGAATGGGTTTTACATGAGGAATTGTAAAGCAAAGACAAGAGGATGGAAAACACAACCACAGTTGTAAGATCTTAACAGATCTTAAGATCTTAAGCAGTACAACAACACCCTAAAAAAGGCAGAGGAAAACAATATCAGGTCCAAGAGCATGATCAAATAGTCCAGCTGGTCATTGATCTGCAGCATCATGGGGAAGCACACCATAGTTTTGCCTATTTCAGCTCTTTCTTGCTCATAATGCCCTGCACTCATCGTGTGCGGATGCAGAAGCCACATTTCCTTGTCTCCCCGATATACTTAATTTACTTGAAGATACGATGACTAGAGCAAGAAAGAGCCGAAATATGGCTCAGAGGAGACACCATTTTTATGGAAGAAATGTCTATGAAAGAGTTGTGAGTGAGTGCCGACCACTGGGGCATGTCCTGGGACAGCAGAATGAACCCAACAGGGGGGGGGGGGTTTATAAAATACTCTAGAGAACATAATATGGTACTTACAGATTACCTTTAGGATAACCAACCAGTTTGAAAATTAGATTAGTGAAAATCTTGGTCAGAAATGACCATGTTCAGCAGTCACAGGATAAGTGCCTGTGCTGATAGACATGTGGCAAGGGTACTTTTTCTTGCAGTATCGCTTCCCATTGGGTAATAATTTTGCTAAATGAGTAGGGAGATCTGCATGTTGGGTATATCTATTAAATAAATATTTAGAAGTAGCCAAATATGAAATTGCAAAAAGAGAGAACAAGTCATAGCGTGAGTCAGAGAGTGAGAGAGGCCTTTAACCAAAAAGAGTCTCACTCAGTTCAAAGTGGCTTCCATTCATCTGTTACTACATTATTTGTGCCTATGATAGGTTGGAAGCCATCATCAGGGCCTTCATGTTTGGACCCAAGAGCAAAAAAGTATTGACATGGGAGTCATGGAGCCACAGGGTTGAGCTTTACATGTCCTGTTTTGACTCCACCGTAAAACAGAATGTCCAAGCACCAATTATCTAGCAGTCTAAATTATAGATGTGGACCTAATGGGGAAGGTGGCCGGTAATGTAGCAGGCAAGAGTGATGGAGGCTAAAGAGGCTGTTCAAAGGTGCTTCCTGTTTTACATTGAAAGGAAAAGGAAAAGGGAAGGTGTGGTAGAAAGGCTGAGCTAAATGTATGTGAAGTTACTCTGACAGTCACACCTTGGAAAGCTTATAATGTGTGAGATACTGAGTTACTGCGGGTTACTGGATTCTAACACTAAACCCTCACAGCAAAGGAAGGACGGGTATAACATGTATGAGAAAGAGAGGGGAAGCAAATGAGATAGCCAGAAAGGAGTTGGTTTCTGAGCTACAGAAAGGCAGAGAAGAAAAGAATGTGCCTTGATGTGTGCCTACTCAGGGGCGTAGGAACAAACAAGGAGCAAAGCAAGTACTTTCTGGAATCTGGGGGGGCAACTATGACTACCATTATAATAACAATAATGAGTTGAGTTCAAGAAACCGCTTCAGTGGCATTTCAATAGTCTGCACTTCATTTGTCTTTACATTCTATGGCTTGGCCATAGAAAGTCTCAGCTACACTAAATATACACATCTCATACAGACTTAAGAATGCAGGGGGCTTTTATGAAGGTGTGGCAAATGTAGCACATTTGTCATGCATGAGCAATGTGGAAACTAGGTTTTGGGTCAATACCCCTCTCAGATTTTCTACAGTTATGTTGGGCTAGAACTTAGAAACCGAGCAGTTTAGGTGAGGTTCAATGCACCCACAACTAGGGCAGTGCTGGAACTCAAAGAAGCCAGCACAACACAGCGATGCATTATGGCCCTCAATGGCTCCACTGTTCACTGAGACTAGCCACCCTCCACAGAAAGCTTTGTTCAGAGTCCACAGAGCCAGAGTGAGGGGGTAGATCATTAAAGACTGTGACTCTGTGTTCGGAGATGGTAGGAAAATAGCGAGTCAGGGACAAGAGAGGGCAGAGCTTAAACAGAAATGGCACGTTGTGGCTTTTTGGGGAACCGGCTGGTTGCGAACTGATCCATCTTTGGTATAGGGTAATCTAAAGTCCAAGTGATGGAAAGATGATGTATATGATACTATCCTTTCACTTAACCTTAAAAACACTGCTAGTTGCCACAAAAAAACAGAAGCAGCACTCAGCCCTGGGTCACAGCAGAGTCAGAGGTTCCTGCAGGAGGGCTAGGTACAGGTTCACGAGGGGAGGTGGGATAGGAGTTGAATGTGTGTCATCATAGAAATACACCTCAGACTGACGGGGAGAGGTATGTCAAGAGCTACTAGAATCTACAGGGGAAAGATAGGGCATAGGCTGTGAGCACTAATGTAGAAGAAAAATAATAACTGGCGTTTTACCGTACCTTGACAGCGTTTGCGTTTGTGACATGTAGTTTTAGCACACGTCTGATATCCGCTCCATTTGAACAGAAAGGGGAGGTAGAAGGGGGGCAGGTGGGAAAGAACTAACAACCAAGAGAAAGTGAGTAATATGCCTGGCTTTGGTGTTAATCACACAGATTACCACTACTGTCATCACTTCTGGACACGAGCATCAGTCAAGTAGGGCCGCTATCAGGTGGATGCCTCTCAGTGGCAGATGCTGCCAGCTAGGGCAGTACACCATGGCCTGTTCTATCCAATTCCACTCAAAAGGCTGAGGTCAAATATATAGCCAAACCCGATATGGACATTACTTGAAAGATGGCAGAAATGACTGATGGTGGTGTCAACAATACACATATAAACATTTACAGATGCCATTGCCTTGAGACTATTGAAGGAATTTTACCTTAAGGTCTACTTACCGTAACAGACTGAGACGTGATCAAACATTTTAATAAAAGTTCAATAATGTATATGTCCTAAGCAGGGCATAATTATCAAGGGCTATGAATGACAAACATGGCTATCGGACAGTGATGGATTTATATCATTATATCACCACTTTTTGGTTTTGGGGGGACTAGTCTGTCCTGTCCCTTTACCTAAATATTTTGGCAATATGCTAATGCCATGTCTCCTTTTTATTTATGCATTTATTTGGCAAAAAAAACGCTAAAGATAAACCAAAGAAAACAAAAATCCTTAGCAGTATAATGCAAGAACTATGTAATAAAGGTGCTAATATTTTCACAAAAACTAACTACAACTCTGACAAAACTAGCCATTCAAGAATACCAGACTGTCAACATATTAGTAAGTCAGGGGGGAACATGGCATTAAAACAACAACAGATCAATACGTTATCAACTTTGTTTCAACTAAAACTTCAAAACTATGCATTTTAATTACTGAGTGAATGGAAGGTATTTGTGGTTTATCTGGTTGAATGTAGTTTTATTTATTTATATAGGTTAGTAGTTTATTGTATGAGGAAGAATAATTTGTAAACAGTGAAAGATACAGACCACATGATAGGTGTAGCATTTTGAAAAGAGTAGACCTAGATCACACATTTTTGGGAACCACTTGAAATGCCTCCAAAATTGAGCAGTTGATCGTGACTGACGAGTTAGTGACTACTGTGTAATAAGAGAAAGTATTTAGACCACAACAGAACTTGAAAATGAAATGCCTTAATTTTTAGAATTAGGCTATTATTGATTTTTCACAGTGATGATGTTATTGCAAAAATCTACGATCAACAATAAAAAATAAAACAAAAGGTGTGACACTGCTTTTGTAAAAATTTGTGTTTTGCATTCACAATGAGTCACAATGGCATTTGTTTATCTGGATAGTCTGGAATTACAAGCAAATGGCAGGGTTAGCCTTATCCTGAATGAATGTGCCCCAGGAACCAGAAAGGGCTAAATTACAGACTAGTATCACACAAGTATTTAGGATGGTATAGTGCAAATTAGTAGAAAATAAAAGGACAATACATGACATTTAAAAAGACAATGTCAGTGTTTAAAAGTCAAATTGTTAGAGCAAATCTAAGGCTTGACATGGTTGAAACTCTGGCTCTACCAATGGTCAGACAGGCTTTTTCAATCAGACTTGCAAATGCCAGCCGCCTCTTAGTGGAACGAGGTAATAATGCTCAGGCAGAGGAGAGCGGAGGTCACTAGTGGGGTAATAAATGCTTGAATAACAATGCAGGACGACAAAGGAATCTATCCAAAAACCCTACCTTACAGTAGTCTGAAGTAGGTGGATAAGAGGGATAAACGGTTGTATTATCTCAGTTACTAATGACCTATATTTAAAATATGAGTGCAACTGCCTTTTAAATTAGGTAAACGATGTCCTGTTGAGTGAATATTCAAATAAAAAAAACTATCAGAGGTAGTGGGTGGTGAGTGGTACTCAAACCTTTGGGCCCTAGCCTTGTCAAAGCATCGCTCTTTACTATTTTATTAACACCAACAGCAGCCTCAAAGCTAATGGTTAGCAGCACTACATAGTAACAACAACGATGACCTAAAATAACCTACTCTTTAGCCTATGTTTGCAACTAGTTAGTGTGGCCATCAGTAAGGAAATATAGTTAAGTGGACAGACTGACTGCTGCTGTTTTGACCTTTTTTTCGGTTCCCATTCTGTTAGGTTACCATCTATGTTTCTACAGTCCCATATTCACATTCACATATTCACAGCAAAGAGTCCCAAGTCTATGCATGCAAATCCTTGCTGCAATTGAAAGGAAAATGTAAAACATTTTAGATGTGCTTTAACCTTATCTAAATAATTGCTTGTGAAACTATACATACTTGAGTTACAAAAGATACAAAATTATATTATTTATTTATTTTTTGGGAGGATGAGAGCCTATGTCTCAGAATATATAAGTTATTCATGAGAAACTTGTGTATTATTCACCCAATTATCACTTGAACACTCCTCAACATTCAATGAACGTTTGGCACCAATCAAACACAGCTGAACCAAAAGTAAACATTAGTCATGGTATTGTGAAAAGGGACAACTCACTTCCCTCCATTTCAGTCTGTGATTATGTTAACCACGACTGTGTAAAACTAGAAGCTCATAGATGGTTTAATGATTCATTCAGACAGCAACACTAAATAAAAGCACTATTGACCCTGTGGGTGACTCTGTAGCTTCTGTGGCTGATACGTGACGGGAGCACAACTCTCTTGCCAGTCACCTAGTCTAGTGTAGGCACCATCTGGGACTAACATCAACTTTATTTCTCTGACAAGTGCCCTCAAATTTCACAGGCTGGTGTCACAAGCTAGCCATGAAGAGCTGAGGGAGTCATGGTTAGAAACATACCAAGAAGAGAATCTCAGCAATAGATTTTGGGCAATGAGCCCATATTATGTCACATCAATCATAACAGCATGCTATGATTGATAACATCATAACATTATGTTTTATTATGTTAGTATTCATTCTGGATTATATATTCTTCCTCACTAGGACCAAGGCTGGTTGCTACCAACTAGCTGCAGAGGTGAAGCAGCAGTGAAAGCCTATACCTTCCACCAACCTATCAAAGATAGTAATGTTCAAGGTAGATGTTCAGACCACGGGGAGCTCTGCTGTTAAGACCAGAACATGTCAAACACAGAAGTGAATGGCAAAGCCATGGCTGAACCTGACAGTGAGCATTTCCCTCTCTGAATAATGGGTTTGCTTAAAGGGGGGGTGAGTGATAATGTATCCATCAAGCACTAAGCTCACCCCAGGGCTTAACTTTGAAGCCAACGGAGCCAAGTTACTTAAAATGTTCTTCTAATGGCGGTGAGAGTTGTTTTGCAAAGAGACTGTGATGGTTGTATGAACGCATGCTCAATTTCATGTTCAAAAGTCAATTCACTACTTTGTCCAAATTGGGACATGACGTTATTTATGACTTAAAATAAAATAAAAGTTTGACAAAATGGTTTCATTGAGGTTTTTCGGCAAACATTGAGGATGTTCAAAAAATGATTAAGCTAACTGAGATATCGGTATTCCTGACTTGTCAGTTCAGCCCGAAAGGTTTGCCTACTCCCTCAACCAACACTACAAGGGCGGAATTCAGATCCAGAGGCCATTTTGGCCTCTGGATCTGAATTCCGCTTTGGAGACTATGACCTAGAAAGGTGAGGTTGGCCCAGGCTCAGAGACAAACCTCTGTCCCTGAAGACGCTTCCATGCGTGTTCAGTGACTAAAAGTAAAAACATTGTCATAATGATCCTAATATATCATAGTGAAAAAGATAATGTACACATAATATGACTTTGCCTAGTGTTATGTGACTTTGT
The DNA here is from genome assembly GCA_036785325.1 of Urophycis tenuis. Taxonomy (NCBI): domain Eukaryota; kingdom Metazoa; phylum Chordata; class Actinopteri; order Gadiformes; family Phycidae; genus Urophycis; species Urophycis tenuis. The sequence continues at coordinate 1,145,391 of JAXIVH010000047.1, read as the reverse complement.
GACTGCATTTCCACCATCAAAGGCAGGTCGGTGACCGCTGCGTTTCATGAGGCTCACCACGTCTTACCACATACACAACCTTAAACTCTCAGGCACAATACATCACAAGTGAATGCATGTGTGCACGTTGGTGTATGTGTGTAGAAGTGACCTCCATGTCTGTCCACACTTGGGTGGATGGAAGATTGGATGATTCTGTGCCCGGGGCAATCAGCTATGGAGTACATGCAAGACAAAGGCCCACAATGAGGCCATGAATGGCTAACCTAGTCAAGCCAACCTCCAGTGCACTGCATCTATAAAGCCCGGCAGCATCTTAGAATGGCGGAAGAAAGCCTTCACAGGTTCTCTGTACTGCACTGTACTTTGAAGCAGAGACGGGTTGATACCAAAAAGGGGCCTATAGAAGATTAATAAATGGAGCGTATATTGGCTTAGGACAAGAGCTTTTATTTGAGGGGTGAATTCGTATGTGAATTAAGTCATAAGTGGCTAAGGCATATGTGGCTATTCAAATAGGACCCTATTGCGGAATATACATAAAGTTCAGCATATAAAGTTCTTCTGTCTGTTCTGTATTTCAATACACACACACACACACACACACACACACACAAACAAAATCACACACATATTTCCTAATCTTTAAATACCACTTTATCCCTTCCAGTATTTGTCTTTAATTCAACATAGATGGAGCAGAGATTGAGAAAACACCAACACTGGGAGAGATGTTGAGTGCAGAAGTAGTTTGAAGTTTAGGCTGGCGTTACAAATCGCCATTGCTCACAGTCCCGGAATGCACCTGCTCCACTTTCTCTCCTTAGATTATTAGCTTTATGAATATTGACTTAGTCAGACCTTGGCAAGCTATAAAAAAGGAAATATATGTTTTAAAAATGTGCAAGCTATTAGGTTTAGATTTGTTTGAGTTGCAGGTCATTGCAGACATTCCAGATTTGTACGGTGTGCTTTATTCGGTTGATATCACCCTATCCCCAAACTCTCCTCCCTGAAACTCACCATCTTTGCTGTCGACGGTCCTCGCCACAACGTCTGATTCAAAGTTGTCCTGCATCTGCTGCCCGCGGAAACGGGCCAGGTGCTCCTGCTCAATGAGGTCACTCTCCTCCTCCTCCAATGGGAGCCAGGTACCGTCGATGAACCACTGGGCCCGCATCACAGGAATGCGGTCCTGCTCTTTATGGCGGGAAAACAAAACGAGAAGTGCAGGTGATTATGGGATGCTTATGAAGGGAACCTCGAGATCTCAAGGGTGCTTGACACAGACAGTTTTTTTTTTCATCCATCTTGACTGGCACAGTTAGCTAATCCTCTGGTGGTGGCCCATAGAATAATTAAAGATGAATATAGTAAGGGGCTCCCATTTTAAATAAAAGGTTGTTATAGGTCATATTTTTATAGATCAGTGTTTAATGAGACAGACAGCCTCATATCACCAACTACAGACTTCAAAAATCAGCCAGATAATTGATGTCAGTTAACAATGTAGGTCAGGTTTTCTAGGGCTCTAGGTAACCAACCTAATCTACTGTTGGTTACTTCACCTCGGCAGGCTTTTCTAAGAAACCTTGATTAATTAATTAACAGTAGCACATCTCAACTGGAAAAGCAGAGTGTGTCCTTGAGAAGATGGAGGTTTTGAAAGGTTTGAAAACATAGTGACAGATTCATGCAGTCATTCAATTGAAAGAGCATACTCATCCGGGTTTTAAACCTTAAAAAAACGGACAGTAATTTGGGCGTTAGATAAAAACAATCATATCCTTGCTTAAGTTTAAAAGACACACTGAATGTTGATATAAACCTTACTTAAACATCTACATTGTTTTGCTATGGAATTTGAAGAAAACACTTTATAGTGTATGTATTCCTGTGCTGTGCGGATTAAACCTAAAAATTATATACGTACGATTCCAGTAAACAGGATAACATTCTCTGTCTTTGGCGTCCACTTCGTACAGCCCTCCTCGGACACATACGTGCTCCACTTGACGCTGAATGTTGTCGGGGTGAATCTGGTCCGAGGACAGGGCTGGTGAATCCAGAGAGCCCCCTTCCCCCTGCACACTGCTCCCTCTGCTATCAACAGGAACCGGGCTACTTTGGCCCATTCCTTCCAAACCACTCGCCTGTTCTTCCTCTCCTCCACTCAGGGGACAATCCTCGGTTCCGTTGTTTTTCGAGTTCACCGGGTTTAGCTCGCAGAATTTACGAAACGAAAGTTCTATTTTAAGCGAGTCGTGTCCCACGAAAGGTTTCCACGTTTTCTTGTCTTCTTTATAAAACCACCTCACCTCCTCTGGTCCAAGTTCATCCACGACATCATTATACCGCTGTCTTGAGCTGTTAGACCTGGTCCTTTTTCGACTCCCATACATTGGACCCTCGTTGGCGACGTCAGTGTCATTGTAATCCAACGAATTTGAATGAAAATAAGACGAAGATGGACCGCGACTTGGGAATTCTGCAGGGAAAGCATTACTGAGGCCTAACAAGCCACCCGGGCTAGAGAGAGCTCGGCCATGTAGAATGGGCAGGTGTCCATCCAGCCCAGATTGAACAGAGGGCATTGCTGATTGTGTCGCTTCACCCATTGACTTGTCATAAAAACACACATACACATCATCATCCCATTCCTTGTTGTTGTTGCAGTTGACACCGGCTAGTCGATCTGTGTTATCGGCGCTCAAGGCAGGGCTTATCGAGGACGTCTTGTTTGTAATGTTAAAACTGTTCATAACTATTCGAGAAAACGGAACTATGTTTCTCGGTTACGGCGAACGTAAGACTCTGCTTCTTAGTCAATTATGCAATAAATAATTATGAAACGTCGATTTTTGTTAGCAGTATCCTGTATACGAATTCAAACCAATTTCCAATCGCCTGTCAAACGATTCGTTAGCAGCTAGCTACCTAGCTAGGTTGTTTAGAGTTAAGACTCCCCTCGTTAACCTCAGGCTAGCGGAGGAATTGCAGTGAAACCAGGAAACTCTGTCTTTCTTGTCCCTTCTCATCTGAAATGCCGGTGTCGAAACACTTCCCAAGTCAAAATACGAGACTAGCTTACAAGAGCTTGATATGCAAAGGTGTAGTGAGCATGGTCACTCTCTTGTTCCGTTCGGTTGATCTCAGGTCCTCCCAGTTGCTCAATAAGTCGCCGGCTTGCTATGGAAACGGTAGCGCGTGCATCACTTGACAGCTGACGCAGAGATCACAAGATGTCTGCGGGGACGCGCACGTAGAAATGTCTCGAACACGATGGAAACCTTTTTTTACTTTTCACCTTTTCCGAGTGTATTTGTATTTTTGTCCAATAGATGGCGACACCGACCTACTTTTTAATCATTTAAAAATATTCTTGTCTTTTATTAATATACATGCTGTTAAAATTAAACATAACATTTGACTAATCCTTCAATTATTTTTCATTTGTTTAATTTCAAGACCGCTTAGGCAATGTTGATGTTGTAAAATGGCAAAGGAACCTGGTACATTGGCCAAGTATATGGTCGATGGTTGGAACTTTGATAGTAACCTACCACAAGATGACGCCCCACTCCATTAGATAAAATACCTCCATCCTACGCCTATAGGCTTTATTCTTAAATGCACCATATTTTGCAACTAAACATGAGTATAATAATGATGATGATAATTATAATAATAATAATAATAATAATAATAATAATAATAATAATAATAAATAATAATAATAACAATAATAGTAATAATTGTTATTATTATTATTATTATTATTATTATTATTATTATTATTATTATTATTGTTGTTGTTGTTGTTGTTGTTATTATTATAATCCAAAAAAACATATATACTTTATATCCTATATTGTGCATATTTGTCATAGATCAGAGTTTATATTTCACTACACATGAAACGTAGTACGTCTGTTTGGTCCGATTGGGTTTACTTAATTACTGCCGATCAAGTCAATACTTTTCGTAGTTGTATTAGATTTGTCTACAAGTTTTTACTTGTAATCACACTGTAAAAAAAATTGTGTTTATTTTTATATAAATTATATGAATTATGTTTGAGCATTTGCATGTTTTTTTAATGATTGTGTCATATTTTCTGTTTACGCAAGTACGTGTGTTTGCATAATGAGTGTTTTGTGTTGTGCTGTTTGTGTGCGTACTTCTGGTCCAGGTGAACCTGGGGCACCGGTGTGGTCTGTGTGAGGAGAAGAGACGGAGAGAGACGGGGTGAGTAGGCCTATGGGGTGGCTGATCGGGGAGCGGGGCAAGAGAGGGCCATTGCAGCTGTATTTGGAATAAACAGACATTACCCTGCTGTGCTCTAATTTACCGCAGAGTGGGAATAAAACTGTTAAACAAAGCCCCGCCCCTTTTCAATCCACTATGCCAAACGTCTGACCCGAACAATAGTTCTAATCG
>JAXIVH010000047.1:1098986-1140751 GCA_036785325.1 Urophycis tenuis | reverse complement strand
GGCTCAGGAGTTCAGGTTCCTGATCAGGCCTGATGGACTCAAGGCTGTGGAGGTATGGGAGAGGTAGAGGAGCACAATATGGAGCAGGCCTGATGGACTCAAGGCTGTGGAGGTATGGGAGAGGTAGAGGAGCACAATATGGAGCCTGATGGACTCAAGGCTGTGGAGGTATGGGAGAGGTAGAGGAGCACAATATGGAGCAGCCTGATGGACTCAAGGCTGTGGAGGTATGGGGAGAGGTAGAGGAGCACAATATAGAGCAGGCCTGATGGACTCAAGGCTGTGGAGGTATGGGAGAGGTAGAGGAGCACAATATGGAGCAGAAGGAGCAGGAGGAGGCTGCTGGTCGAGGGCCCATCCACACTGCTCCAGCACCCAGCTGCCCCTCTATTTGGACAGGGTTTATTTTCAGCCTCACTGTGAATGTTTAGCACGAAACCCTACCCTGCAATAACCAGGCACTGAGCAGGGACATGTGGCCACCAGACTCAGCCTCAGACCCATGTTTCCACCCCCCCCCCCCCCCCCCTCTCCATCTTCTTTCTCTCTTTCTCCCTCTTTCCTCCGTTTTTTCTGACTGCTGTTCCTCAGAAAACATTGTGTCCCGTGGCATGAGCAAACATGTTTGGCTGTCTTTTCAGGTGAACCTGCAGAATGGCAGGACCCCCCTCCTTCGCATGAATATAAGGCAGCACAACCACCTCCGATCTGGTGTTACTCAGAGCGGGTGAGACAACAAACCTTGAAGTTGGCTTTCTGTGACCTTTAAAGGTATTTTAATGGCCCTGTCTCTTGGCTATTGGAAAGTGTTTGGCAGCGCACGGCGTAATTGTATCGCTGATTTCGCTTGGAAAAGCTGCTCTCTAGTGTTAGTATGTGGAACTTCAGCTTCAATAACTAGCGCCCGCTCATATACAATTTTAACATAAAAGGATGTGTTCCAGTGACTCACACCTGCGTTTAGCTTGTAGCCAGTAGCTGAGCGCCACAGTGCCTGCCTTTCATCTCTCTTTCATCCTCCTTGAATGTATGCAGCAGTGTGTGTGCTGCTGCCTCAGAGTAATTGCTTTTCCAGCCTAGATATGCAAGGTGGGCCGACCTCGGGCCCTGAGAAGTGGTTGTTTAAGGAAATTGTGTTTTCATTGAGACCCATTTATTCAACTTCAAACTGTATCATATAGTCATTCATTGGAGGTAGTTAAAGGATCAAACAGAAGGAGATAATTAGATGTACCTTGGACTCAGATGTCATAGCCGTAACTATCTTACTTTGGCCTGACCTGCCCTTGAGCAGCCCAGAAATTATCCCATAATATCATAACAGGCAGCCTCACAATAAACACATGTTGTTAACATGTTGTGAAATCTAAGAGAGGGCAAATAATTTGAAGTCCAATACAAAAATTTTACACGTCAAAAAAAGAACATTTTGTCATTGTGTATACATTCTCACACAAATACACAGACACACACCCAAATACACAGACACATATACATACACACACACACACACACACACACACACACACACACACACACAGTGAAGGTGTGTGAGGTCACGCTTGTCCACACTGACAGCAGGATACAGGACATATTTGATGGAGTTATTGCCTGTATTGGGTTCATTACATGCAGCGTTCAGTCCCATAAGATTAACAAGTTGTGAGCTGACATGATCTGTCTCACTGTCGTATTGCAGGTTGCTCCACAAAATGTGTATGTGTGTGCAGCAGACAAAGACAGTAGACAATGAAAGGTCAAAAAGCAAATGAATAAGAAAAGTATTCAAAATGACAAATGAGAGCTGGAGAGAAAAATGGAGGGCATGTATTTCAACGGTTAAGAAAATCAAACAAAATAACTGTTGACGGTGCTTGATTCAAGCAGGTGTATATGAATAAATTGACGTGTCCAATTAGAAAGATGCACACAGTCCCCCCTGTCTGTTTAAGATCTGGAATAGTTTCCTAACAGCTTCAAGATGCCTTATTCTGGCCAAGCCACATTGACCTTGTTGAATAATGGAGCCAATGAAGTTAATTCTACTCTCCTTGGCCGCAGTCCAACACCATTCTCTGTCACATGTGTACATCCTTTCATACAACAGGCGTGGAACTAAAGAGAAAGATACCTTCCTACACTGGAATCGATTAAATAGCAAGGGGGGGAAAAAAGCCAAATGCACATCTGATGCTGAAATCTCAAGCAGATTTCAACATCGAGGTCGTAATGATGTTTGGTTTAGGTTTCCTGTTTACATGGTGCGTGGAGGTGGAGGGAGGCCATGAAAACTCTCTCTCTCTCTCTCTCTCTCTCTCTCTCTCTCTCTCTCTCTCTCTCTCTCTCTCTCTCTCTCTCTCTCTCTCTTCTCTCTCTCTCTCTCTCTCTCTCTCTCTCTCTCTCTCTCTCTATCTCTCTCTCTCTCTCTCTCTCTCTCTCTCTCTCACTCCCACCCTCCCTCCCCACCATCGCTGGCCTCTCAGTTACCTTCGCCCCTCAATGCAGTGTGTTCAAAGCGACATAGGAGCCATATGTTAGAAGTGTACTGTACTAAATCATAAAATGACCATGATATGTTATTTAAGATTAAGGAAACATGCTAAGTGGAAAGTCTCTGACAACAAGACTTCAGCCAGTATGTTCTCCTTTGACATTTCTGTTCTGGGTTGAAACGGCCTGTTCATTTTGATGACTTGAGCTTTGAGAAGCCCAGGTTACCAGATTCAAAACAAACTGGCACACAAAGCCAATGGATCAAATACAGTTGTACCTGATTCTACCAGACCTAAAAAGCCTTGTCCTCTTCCTGAAGAGCTCCATGACCAGAGGTGTGCTGAAACACCTGTACATCTGGGAATTGCATTTCTCCATTTATGGAAACAGCTGAGAGCCTCGAAGGATTTCAACAGACAGATAATACATCAGCTGGGTTATAATTAGCATACAATAGATATATTGTAAATGTCCACATTAGCTTATCAATTTAGTGTGTAGAACGTGTTGCTTGTTATTGTAAATAGAATGATTGCACTCATCTCAAATGATTGTTGTGCTCATCTTGATGTCCTCAACCAGGCAACCTGAGCCTGCGGTGCAGGGAGGAGGGGGCGCTGGAGACTCTGCAATATGGTGGACTGCAGGACTCATTTTAAACAATCAGTATCAATGTTAGCCAGTTAGGCTGAACATATTGTGCTCTGTGTTGCAAGACCTGTAGGCAAAACTCAAAACAGTGTGTGTGTGTGTGTGTGTGTGTGTGTGTGTGTGTGCGTGTGCGTGTGCGAGTGCGAGTGCGAGTGCGTGTGCGTGTGCGTGTGCGTGTGTGAGTGTGTGTGTGTGTGTGCGTGCGTGCGTGAGTGCGTGAGTGTGAGTGTGTGTGTGTGTGTGTGTGTGTGTGTGTGTGTGCATATTCTTTATATGTAATTAAATGCCGTCATGAAGGTTATGTACAAAGTTACAAAGGGTTAGGTTTGGCCACCTGTTTGGTAGAAATGTTCATGTGATGCACATGCACACCTGCACACACACACATACACACACACACACACACACACACACACACACACACACACACACATGCACACACAGCAGTCTGGCATCTTAAAGGTTAAAGACAACTGCCAACATCTGTACCTGTGGTTAGTACTTAATTGCGAGACCCAGCAAGTGATCAGACAGCATGGGGGAAGGTTTGGGGGGTGGGCTGCATACTTGAACCCTGTCTCCAAAGAGCAGCATTCTGTCTTTCTGTCCAGCCATGTGGACTCAATGATGGCATGCAGGGGACGTACTGCGCTCCTATAAAATATAAACTCTGCCTTCAGCCCCCTGAGTGCTGACAGACCACCTGCAAGTGAGTGTGGCATGCAGTAAGCCAGGGGATCAGATGTCCCCTCACACACACACACACACACACACACACACACACACACACACACACTAACATTGAGATAAAAACAGAGAGAGAATTATCCCCAATACAAGATAGACCCTGATAGCAGTGCATGCTCATTTGCATGAGCAACAGTCACAGACGATGACTAAAACAACAACACCACTGAGTAGGCTTTATCCAAAAGAAATGAATGACATTGCGTGGGTGTTTTTTATGAATGGGGATTTGAATGCATTTAACGAATAATGAAATTCCCCTTCCTGTGTGGCCAATGTGGACTCGAAATGGTTCTTGATTGAACGACAATAACAACAACAACAACAAACAACCGTACTTGGAATGTTCAAAGCTGCATGGAGGAAAGTCAAGCCAAGGGGACGTCTGGGTGCCTGTTGACTGCCGTCTCCATCAGAGGCTTATTCATTGACACAGCATGCGGTCGACGCTTGGCCTCCCTTCTGCTCCTCTGAGGCCCCAGGCCGGCCCCAGATGTGCAGCTGTGGGGATTATTGCAGAGCAGCGATCCAGACAGCTGCCCTGCAATTACCCCAAGAGCCCAGAAGGGAGCGCAAAAAACAACCAATTATGTATAAGGACAAACGATGTTCTTCAGAGACAACACATCCACTTGATCGTTGTCCTTAACATCGTTTAATTTGCTAATAAATTAATATATGTAGAATATTCTATAAAACCACTTGTAGTAGGCTAGAATCAATTTTGTTCTGCACTTTGGGTTTGTTATTTACTAATGTATGTATTTTAAGTCATTTGTCCTTTTGCTTTTTTGTAGCATTTCTTTTAGCCAACTTTTTAGTCCTATTCACTATCTGATTTACCCCTGAAATAGAATAAACCATGGTGTTTGTTCACAATCTGTTGTCCAGTTTCCAATTGACCTCCTTGAACATTTGGACCAACTTGAATCTGTTCCATCTGTTCTTTCAAAAAAGGTTGAGATGCAGATTGAATAGTCAATTAACAATCTTGAGAAACTTCTTTTGAATAGTTAACACTTGTAAATATCTGTTTGAAAAGGTCAGCATCAGGGTCACCAAATAAAAAGGACATGAACTGATTTATTTGCTGCTATGGCATAACATGTAATAGCTTAATCTAGTCATGGAGCTGCCCAGATCAGTAGTAGGGTTACATTTAAATAGTTATTCAAATAACATGTACACATTTGATTTGAAGGACTGAACCCTTGTTCCATCCTCCTCATTCAGAGTACAGTGAACACTGGAAGTCTGATCAGCTGATCCTTTCCTTTCCTGATCCTTTCCATACTGTTTATACTTTTTATACCTTGTATACACTTTTTATTCAACTGTTTATACACTTTGTTTATACAATGTCAATACTGTGTATTTATTACTGCTTATTACTGTCCATACTTGCACCTCACACTGTTTACACTTTTTATATCATTTGTATATATTCGTGACCCCTTTTTATTTAGATTTTTTGTATTCATATTTTTATATATTCATATTTATATTCTGCATGCATGTCTAGCACCGGGGATAGAGGGAAACGGCATTTCGGTTGTTGTGTATGTCCTGTACATTCATGAAAACTGACAATAAAGTTTACTTGACTTGACTTGACTTTACTTTTTTCTTGGGTTGTGTACGATGTAAATGTTATAGTAAACTATAGTAGCAATATAGGTCTGTAGTTTGTGTTTCATTATAATTTCCCCTTTCATCTCACCTTTCATCTTTCATCTTCTTTTTAAAAAACCTGATAGCACCGACATGTTGTTCTGTGTTCTGTTATCATTCAGAGATGGAAGAAGTAGGTCTACCCACAAGGAGAAAAACTAATATGTTCCCATACCATGTTAGTAACTTGTCAGAATACCCCTCTATCTAATTGTACTGTATCTCTACACATTTTACTAGCTCTATGCAACCAAAGCCTTTCGTTCAAAGCATAAATGGCTTGAGTGAGTTCAGACCAAAATCCTGGTTAAATACCAATACAATCTGTCTCATTCCTCCCCCAATCCTCATCATTCTTATCTTGCGTTGAATCCACGTGAACCCACGTTTTCACCCGCAGGTTTTAGTGTGAAGTCCATGGCTGAGCTTCATTGTTGGGGTTTGGACTATTAACTACTTTTACACCAAGCTCTTTTAATTTAGCCTACATTTTGTGTGCATGTGGACTAGAGTTTAACTAAAGATGATGAAGATGATGAGGATGAAATCACAAACAGGGAGAAAAAGACCACAAAAATAATGTGTAGGCCTAGTAGCGATGAAAAATATCCACTGAAGTAGAAGAGGTCCCGTCACTGCAACACCTCATCTAATTGTATTACGCTAGCGACATCTTGTGGCTTCTCATGTATAATTACAGTCTTTTGATTTGCTGTTGGCCTACTTGTGTTTTACATCAACTAATAAACGTGTATTATACAGCTGAAGATATGTATGACTCCAACCAGTAGATATAAGATAGAAGTGTCTTAACAGAGTAGGCCTATAGCCTACATGATAACGTATGATAATCACCCAGACTATTCCATTAAAATACTTTGCACAGTAGCAAATTAACCAAAATGACTATGTCTGTTTTTTTTTTTTTTAATTGAAATTCTGAAGTAAATTTTATTTTGGACGGATAGGCCTACAAAGAGAAAACAGAAAGAAAGAAAAGAGAAACATGAATAAACAATATTCTGCATGTGTCTAATGCCTGCCACCAGATGGCAGTAGTGTAAAACCACTACTTTTCGTTTGAACCCGCAGCCTTTCTGTACTTGCCTCTTCCAAACTGTGCTCATTTTTCCAGGGTAACTACAAACTCATCTGGATAACAGTAGTTACGCGTTATAGATCATTGTCACAAAGGTAGGGCTACTAACCTTTGGATTGTATTTGGGAACACCGAGCTTGTGAGCTGTACACATACACAATGGGAAGGGAAACGGCCGTGGGTTCCATTTTTGTAATACAAATAAAGAAATTTGCGTGCCCTTGGAATTTAAGAATGATATCTAACCCATCCCCGTTCTCTCCTTCATCTCTCCCATTCTCTCTCTCTAGTCGCATACGCATTCGAATTCATGCTACGAATTTCCAAATAATGTTTTTTTATTTCAGAAAGGGCTGTCACTTTGTTGCCTTAGCGACTACAAGTCAATGGCATCATGCGGTATGTTCTCTATCCCCAATCAAATGGTTCAGTCCTTGCTGCCGTCATTTGGGTGCGAGGCACCTGTCATCTGATTGGCTCGGTGTTATAATGGCGTCGCCATTGATGAATTGTGCACCGCACAGTGGAGGGGGCGTGTCTTTCATGAAGAGGTGCACGCCTCTTATATAAAAACCCAATACAACTATTCTGTCTATCAGACCGCTGAATTTGTTCAACTATTCACTGGTAGGGGAATACGCTGCTCGTTGATGTTTGCAATAAGTTTCAAATAAACAATTGAAATTCAGACCTTTTAAAAGGGCAACAAACCTTCCGCCTTGGGGGCATTAAAGAAGACACGTCTTTGAAAAGTATCGTCAACCGCATTGATAGCAGGTGTGACTTCATGTCTGTGTATTCCCCTCAGATACACTGGTGAGTATCGCAGATTTGACTATTTATAGGAACACGAAACTACTGTCATTGATTTATTTGAGAAAAACGCTCTATTTTATGTCAATTGCAAATAATAGTCCATATTGGGTAATTGATGTGTTCAATTCGTCGCCAGGAAATCGATAGACTGCATTTAAATGTGTTCGTTAAGCTACGTGATCTTTTAGCCTACATTTGTCATGTAGCCCCATTGCACGTTTTATTGTAGCCATTAACCTCTTTTATAGAACTAACTGATTTGTAGGAACGAACCTAATATGAAACAAAGTCAAGACCTTCAGTTTTAACAAGTGTAGTCAATTGTCATCTTCAGATTGCAGAATTCTGAGTCATTTTCCTCCATCCTGATTAGCTGCTTCTGAAACGCCGTTAACGTTAACATAGTCACATTATTGGTTTGGTTTGGAACCTGGTCTGCAATCCCCCTCTTTTATATTATGTGTTCATGTCTTTGCTTTTCTAGCATTAGGACTTGCAGGTGCAACATAAGTCACAGAGTAAAATGGATACCAGTAGCCTGCTCACGGGTGTGCGTCTCTTTTTTTTAATTTCTCTTTCGCGAATGCCTGTGCCTGTTTACCAGGAAGTTTACTGTAACCGCACTGTGTTCTCGACCCTATGTCGAATTACTTGCGTGCTTCGGGTGCGGTGCAGTAGTGCGCAGAAAAAGTTTCCCCTCCAAAAATTACAATTTCTCATAACTTGGACCAAATATTGGTTTGGACACACACACACACACACACACACACACACACACACATACACATACACACATACACACACACACGTACACACACGCAATCCAAACCCGGACACACACACTCACACACACACACACACACGGCTCACTCCTGGGGTCCCCCCAGCCCACGTCGGACAGCTCCATGTTGGGGTGTTATGGAATACATGAGCTGCCTTCATGCTCAAGGTTGAGAAAGCAGGAAGGGGTGGCAGCGTCCTCTGAAGGATGGGTCTTCCAGGGGAGACTGGTGTTGTTTGGGCTGCGTTTAACGGCTCGGTTTTGTGGCACAGATTGGCAGTCTGTGAGGAAATATTTGCTTTGCTTTTGAAGCTCATATTGTCAAGGTCGATGGCGGTATTAAGGAGAGAATAGGTATGTGACAAGGGTGTCTGACTCAAACATCTACAGTCGAAGGGCACTGAGTTCAGTACAATGTATGCAGCCCAAACCCCTGCCAGCTCCTTAATGAAGTGTATATAACATGATGAAAAGTTGCTTTTGGTTAAATGTACTAGATGGAACATTGTGAGGGTAGGGCTTAATGCCACACACAGCATGACAAATCTAGTCCTACAAGGAAATGGAATTTGATGCGTTTCAGTTCCTTGCAGTGACAACATCTACAATTGTGGAGGCCACAATCATACAGGATATCTTTGCTTCCATTGGTCACTGGGTCAGTGGTGATTAAGTGGTAAGTTTTCTGAGAAACAAAGGCCATCTGATGAATCATGTCAACTGGTCTGACAAGGCCTCTATCCACTGCAGTGTCATCAGTGGTCGCCTGGGGTCCAGGGTGCAGTTTACGGCCTTCATCAAGTCCTATTCTCTTATGTCTGTTATAGCTGGGCAGTGGCTGTGTTCCTTGTTTCTTGTGTATTGCTTTAAAGTGTTGGCTGACCTGTGTGTTGGCTGCTCAACACAGGTTTTGCTGGGGCTGGTGTCTGACATGAGCCATGACCAGGTGTAAGGGATCTGATCCACATCAAGCGTAATGCTCTTTGAGAAGATCTGTCCTGATGACGCCCACTCGAAAATCTAAAAGTAGGCGGCTGCAGCCTAAATTAGGTTCATCTGGTGCCGAAAATAGAAACACCACGCAACAGTCTCTATTCTCAATTGTAGAGTTAAAATCCTTGTTCACTCTAAGTGTGTGTGTGTGTGTGTGTGTGTGTGTGTGTGTGTGTGTGTGTGTGTGTGTGTGTGTGTGTGTGTGTGTGTGTGTGTGTGTGTGTGTGTGTGTGTGTGTGTGTGTGTGTGTGTGTGTGTGTGTGTGTGTGTGTGTGCACCCTCAATGTCCACGTCATTGTGCCCCTTTATGTTTTATTGGGCCAATGTTCTGTTATTCTTAGCTGAGCAGGATGTTTATATGATCCCCATGCAGAAATATGACTGGCAAGGTCTGACTGTTTATCTTCCTCCCCTGCTGCTCTTCACGACTTCAGGTCTTCCCCGTCAGAAACGCCCACTCCCCAGTCCTCTCAGCCTCTCTTATGGCACACACACACACACACACACACACACACACACACACACACACACACACACACACAATGTGGACATCCAGCTAATTTTCTCCCAAGTAGTGGATTACAGGTTGCACACAATTGAATACCCCCTCCTCTTCCTTTCCAACAACATATGACAACCTACGGTGGCTTGTAAGGTGCAGTAGGTATTCCAAAATCATTTCATTGTCTATGACTCGAGCAGCGTGGCAAGTGATGAGGTTCTTTAATGTATATAGTCTGTAAAATTATAGGTCATGGCTTCAAAGTAAAATATTGGCAATTTTGATTAAATGAATTCCAAATGTCCAACTTGTGTCTCTAGAGACGTTTTATTCTAGACTGCTGTAGAAACTTGGTGCCCCCCCCCCCCCCCCCCATGTAGATGGAAATGGCTAATTTGAAGGTAACAAAAACGCAATTCTTTCTTTCTTCAGATTATACTTAAACATACTTTTTAAATCATATATTACATTTCTGCCAAATCCATTCCCCTAGATGCCACTAAATTATACACACTGCGTTTGACTGCGGCTGGTTTTCAGTTCATTGTTAAATGGACGTCCATTTTGTATTTCATGTTCTCAGCAACAGGTTTTCAGTTCATTGTTAAATGGACGTCCATTTTGTATTTCATGTTCTCAGCAACAGGTTTTTGTGAAAATTCAGCAATGGAAAAATATGTTTATAATACTTGAAGGTTTAAAAAAAGCCCTCTGGTTTATTGATGTGCAATGCGTTTTAAGGAAAAAATAAGTTGCTTTTGATTTGAAGAAATCATGGTCATAACAGGATTTCTGTGCAGATCGGAAGTGATTAGTATTCGCACCACACTAGGCCCAAATGGGTTTAGTGATACAGAAAGAAAATGACTTGATTTATGAGTAAACATTTTTATATGGAACCTAACCCCGTCAAATGACAATTTCAGTTTCATACAGCTCAAATGTTGTCAGTTTTGTTTAGCTGGACAAAGCATCTAATCATAGTGAAATCATTCTCACTATATTATGATGATCTCAGTTGGGAGTTTTTTTTTTTTTACTGGAAGTATTCCAATGGACAACCTCTTATGTACATGGAATCCCTAGTAGGACTTTGGTGAACAGCTCAAAGTGAGTCATCAATGGAGACTGAGAAGAAGCTCTATTTTTACTGTGAACTCTGAATGGTGAAAACGCTTCATGTACCAATTGCAGAAGAATGATAAACTGAAACTGTTGTGGTTTTCAAAGATGGAAAGGAACAAATCTTGCTTGATAAGAAAGATTTGTTCACATGCACTCCAGAGAAATACGTCTGTCTTTTACAGAGTGCTATCCTAACACAATTTCAAAAATAATATGGTATGATACACAAAGGTAATTATTCAAACTTCTTCGATGGTGTTCTTCTTTTGAGAGCGTGTGGCTCGTTAATCAGTACACACATGCAGCGGTGTCCTTTAGCTTGTTTCCATTGTCTTATTTGGCCAGCAACCACACTGGCCACAAGCCTTCGGTCGATGACCACCGTGCCCTCAGTCTTTAAATAGAGTGCATGAGAAGTACTCTGAGCTTCTCGTCTCAGGAAAGAAGTTGGTTCAGAAACCTGCCTCAATGGATTTATTTAGATTTTTTACTTGACTATGCTGTGTAGCAAGTGTAATAAACAAACTTTGACTTTTTTTGTCCAAAATGGAAAGTTCAGCTACACTTTGAAACAGATAAGTTTTTTTTTTTTTTTCAGTTCAACCTCGGTCAAATGCCAATGCACGCCCACGAAAGGCTCTTGAAATAATGAGTCATTCCTGCAGAACATGATCTTGTATCTACAGAAGGTTTCCTTATCCAAACCGCATCACTTTAGTGGTGCAGATTTGCAGTGCAGCGGCATACTAAAGCATAGGGTGTTTGGTGTTTTGTCATAAAGTCAGCTGAGCATTACTGCTGAGAAAATAACTTGGAAATGAAGGTATGCTTTTCTAAAGCAAACTGAAACTTCTGTTCAATAGTTGTTCTGGTTAGCTCTTCTTGCTGTACATGTCTCCAATGTTAACATTTTCAATCTGCAGTTCATAAAATGTAGACTATGCTGGCTGTTTAAATAAAACCATTAATGGAGAATTTAACTTTTGATGTCCACCCCGCTTACTCAGATCAATCGTAATTCACTAACAAGATGGTGTACAATTGGTGTGTTGACAGGTCATCACTAACCCCCACATGCCTCCCTCTCCCTCTTTGCCACCTGCAGCATAGTGTTTCTGCCCACCAAAGACATGACTGAGGTGATGATCAACAGCACTCCAATGGACGACATGAGGCTCAGTCCCAGCAAGGACAGACTCTCCTTCCAGGTCTCTCTCTCTCTCTCTCACACACAGACACAAAGACACACAGACACACACAATGGCAAAATAAACATCCATTCTCCAAAATACTTTAATTAAAAAATGTGTCTTGTTTGTTTTGAATATTCCACTGGTACTTCTCCAGTGACAGCAGTCCACTGGTTACTGCTGAGACATCACTTGCCAGCCTCCAGGTGGCTGTGACAAGATGTCTTTTTTTTTTTCCATAGGTTTTTGTCTTACTGTCAACTCGAGTCGTTTTCTCTGAACATCCCTGCATAGACAGTGTCTACAGGTTAGGTGCAGAGTAAAAGGCTTCAGAAATACCAAGTTGGAGGGACACTGTCACCCAGAGGATGCACACTGACCCATAGGAAGACCTGGTTTCCTTTTTTAATTTACAAGCCAGCTGTGTATGTCTGCGGGGGTGAATGAGGGACATGGAGTGCCAATATGCTACTTCCCCTCAATGTCCCAACCTTTGCTGGACTTCCTGTTCAGTGATGCATGGCCAAGCTTCCGCTGAGTCCTCAGAACTGTCACGCTGGCTGCTTTAGTGGCTTTGATTCCATTTTCATGATGCCCACTCAATGTTTTGCAGCCACCAATGCTTTATGCATGCATGGATTTTGCCATGTATTAAAAAAAAATCTTGCCTAATCACATAACTGAAAGTATCTACAATAGTTCAACACTTGTGCTCATGAAAATGGGCTGGTGCATTCAGTGCAGCGCTGTGTTAGCTGCGGTTGATCACAACAGTGGCTTGCAGCCACTTTTTCTTACAGCAACCTGAAATTAGCCAACATTGAGCCTCACTTTTGATTTGTTGAGTCTTCTTGTCTCTGAAGTGAAACAAGCTATGGCTGTGATGCATCAGCTTCAGGTGGTCTAATGGCAAGGTCAGCCACTGCCTCCCCTTGGTGCTGATGAAGAGTAGGAGCCATGCATGCCGGGAAATGCAGAAAAACCTTCCCGTCTCCAGAAATACAGTAGTTGTAAAATTACCTTTTAATTGTTAGATTTGTGTGCATCCTCTATAGTTCTTTTCCGTATATAACTAAATAAATCAAAAAAATAGCTTGGCATCAATAATGGTGATGAATAAATGGTGTCATATCCAAGACATACCGACATACCATAGCTTTGTCCCAATTTGGACCTGGGCATATGTAGCTGCTCTGTGCCATACACACTACTGTCTACAATGAACACCAACACACCCAGTCTGGAGACTTGCCTTCACACCGCCACAATTTCTCACTTTCACTGGGCAATTTGACCCTTCTAGTCTGCTCCTCATTCCACCGCCATGGCATCCATACAGACAGAGCACAGCCAGACTCCCCCAGCCCACTCCATCCACCCCTCTCTTGCCTCATCTAATGCTTTCTTTCCACTGGGCTCCACGCCCATCCCCTTCCAATGTTTCAAAGTGAAATATGCAGGTCTAAAAATATTCTTCTACTTCATCCAAACAACAGCAAAAGTGTTGTTCTTGGACCAGGAGGGATAGGGGGTTTTTGTTTGTTTTTTTGCTTCTCCCCCTCCATGCTGTTGCCCTGGTCTCTGAGAATGAAGGGTAGTTGTAGATGGATGGTGAATCTTGTGAGGACAGGAAATGCATGTAATCGCTTGTCAGTGTTTCTCTCATGCCTTTCATTACGAAATCCAAGAATCCAGAAAGCATATGCAAGCCAAAATATACAGTATGTCTATGTATGCATTTGGAGACCGATTGCTTGCAATATTGCCTTTTTAGATCACCATGATAGCAGCGTTTAAGTCTGCAAGCATAGATGACATTCCTTATTTACCAACACATCAGATCCAATGTAACCAGGCCTGTTGGAATGTTCACTGATGTTCACTAATGTTCACTAATGTTCACTCCTAGACGGAACATGAATGTTGAATGAGTTGAGAGAGATGTGTCATTGTGTAACCTGTCCTCACCTTTTTATTTTATGTTTTTTATCGGAGCCCAAGACAACCCAAGGAGGCTTTGGAGAGGATCTTGCAGCCTTAGAAATACTTTAATACTAATAATCAATCATGTTCATCTACAGTTGACCGTTATAGTTGTACAAAATCCATATTCAAATGAGATATGGTGTTTTAGAATCTAAACCAAAATGGAACTACTCAAATTGTTAAAAGTGTGCAAAGCTAACAGTATTTCCCTCTTGCCTTTTGTCCATGCAGATTTTCCCGGACCCCTCAGACTTTGATCGCTGTTGCAAGCTGAAGGACCGCCTGCCCTCTATTGTGGTGGAGCCGACGGAGGGGGAGGTGGAGAGTGGAGAACTACGTTGGCCCCCGGAAGAGTTCCTCGTCAGTGAAGAGGAGGAGGAGGAAGAAGAAGAGGAAGAAGAGCAGCAAAACGGCAGTATTAAAAATGGACAACCAATGGAGAATTCTAAGCATTAGATGCTGATTCATGCTGCATTTCTTCTCACTCTTCTCTCCCCATTACCTCCTCCATCCAGCTCTTCAACCTGCTCTCACCCCAATTAACCACACTGGCTGTACTGCACTCAGCAATCAAAATGGCAGGCACACATTAAAGTCTAGCAACGCCATCTCTTTCTGACACCAAAGCATCACTTCCATGAGAGAAGCAATACATACACATTGTCATGTACTGTCATGTACTTCTTTACAATTTCCAAAAAATGTCTTTCTTTGGACTTGTAAACCATCCAATCCGTCTTGGACCAGAGACAAGCAGTTGTAAACTGTAAAAAGAATTTGACCATGCATGTCTGGACCCAAAATGGATGTTGTGTGTGCTGATGGCAGCTCTTTGCTCCAAAGACAGCACTTGTACTGCTGGTGTGTGTGATGGTGTCCATTGTTTCTTCACCATGGCTGGTGTCCTGACCCTAGACGTTCATTGTCCTACTACATTGTTGCTGTGGTATCTGTAGGGATAGTGGTCTCAAGTACAATGTCTAGTTTCTCCATTTGAAACATTTTGGATTGTGATTATCATTGATGTCTGCAGATCTGTGGATGTTTTGTAAGATGTTAATCAGGGGAGATGTCTCTTAACTCGTCACTAATTTGGTGTAGTCTAACTTGTTGAAGGGTTCCTGTCGACACATTGTGAAGGGCTTGCCATATGGCTCCTGTGTAAAACGGACTGCAAAGTGTTTACAGGAGTTGTATGCGGTGTATGAATATAAACCAGCTTTTCAAGGGGCAAAATGTTATGTGCTGATGTGATGAACAAGGTCAAGAACTGAGGCGTATGAGTGCAGTTGACAGACTCATGTGTACACTGTTGATACTCTTTAGTGAAGTTCAGGCTTCAACCTACGAACTGGGCTAGTCGGTCACAAGTTTAAAACTGGCCCAGTCAGAGATATGTATATAGCCCCATGAAGCCTTGTAGCGCTTTGATATATTGTTTGTGTTACTGTGGCTTTGATCTTGTATATTCTTTTTCCGTTCATGTTGAAGGGGGAAACACTTCTCTACATCAGAGTAGAAAGTGTTGACCATTTTAGCTTCTAAGTCTTCCTGATTTCAAGTCAGCCATTATATTTAACGGGGTGCAATTCCGGTCACATGACATGAGAGTAGTTTGGTGTCCATCGATGCTGACGCTGTCAGTATATGGAGGCAATGTTCAATACACTGGTCCCATTGTTTCACAAGAGTATGTCAATGGAGGGTGAAGGACCCCCTGATCCTTGATTTAATGAAGTCATTTTGATTGCAGCTTACTAACTTACCAGTCATTAGATTGAGGCATGCAAATGAGTTGCCTCTATGCAATGAACAGTTCTGGGTGACCCCATACTCCTGCAGACCCACCTTATGGAACACTTTGGGGGGGTTTGTAACTTTTTTTTTTTTTTTTGAAGTCGTGACTTGTGTACACGTCTTTTAAGAAATGCGGATGTACTATATATTTTGTACTTTATTCCTTTGAATGGCATTAGAGCTGTGTACAGGGAAACTGCTGTCCCCTGGCCCCATGTTGTTATAAAGCTCAGGGAGTGTGTGTGTGTGTGTGTGTGTGTGTGTGTGTGTGTGTGTGTGTGTGTGTGTGTGTGTGTGTGTGTGTGTGTGTGTGTGTGTGTGTGTGTGTGTGTGTGTGTGTGTGTGTGTGTGTGTGTGTGTGTGTGTGTGGACCACTTTCTTTGTGACAAATACAGAGGTTGTAAATAAACATGAATTTGCTTTACAACTGCTCGACTCTTGTTAAATAATTGGGTTAAGATCTTGAGATGCAAGCTATAGGTAGGTAGGCCTTTTCAACAGGTGGAAAGATATAATCTATGGTAACAAAGATGTTTCATGTCTAGATGCATGCAGTGGTTAGATATGAAAACACTCACTTCACTTGCAATGGTTGCAAGTGAAAGCGTTTGCATCCTGCTAACTGCAAATGAAGATGCAATGCTGCCAAATATATAACTGAAAAAAACTTGACTCACTGCTGGTTCTTACTGCACCCATCTCCCTGGATGGGTGTTTTAATTCCAGTCTATCCAGTTTTTTACAATTTAATTCCAGCACCTTCAGTGTGGAGCTGTAGGACAGCGCTGTGTGAGTACAAAAGGAACTTGTTGCCCTCTACCCACTCAACGAAAAAGCCTAATAAAAGTTAAGTGGAAACGTTCTAATGAGGAACTGAAGGGATTTACAGGAATAAACAATGGTTTCTGATAAGTGTGACAGTGGAAACTTCTGGTTTATTTATGACCATGTTTTAAGTGTTCCAAATTAAAAGAGCATTTGATGGCGTGTATTGCAATGTCCTGTGACAGTATCAGTGAGTGGTGCGGCTCATGGCGTCCAGTGTGGTACGTATACTTAGAATCCAGAAAGGTCACTTCCAAGAAGGAGAACAATACACTGACATTCTGTCCTGGTCTCCTGGTCCTGGTTTTTCCTGGATGAAAAAAAGCTGCTGATTACTTCACTTGAAGGCCAAGAAACTGTAGAGAGAATTCAGGAAGTCCTGTCAGCCTCGGCCTCATGTTGTGTTTTATTATGCATGTGTGTCAGACGATAGTCTTGTTTATTTCCTCAGTTGTCATCTGATGTAGAAGAAATATTAGCATGAATTAACAAACCTTTGTTACATTTGGCTTTTATGCAGATTCCATTCCAGATCTTTGACTTCTGTGACCCCTTGTTTAAATAAAGTTCTGTACAGAGACCGGCTTCATTTTACCAAGTGTTAAGGTGAGAGTGATATCAGGGACAGGGTTTGTGTCTCACACATGCACATCTGTGATGTTTAAGTGTGTGTGTGTGTGTGTGTGTGTGTGTGTGTGTGTGTGTGCATGTGCGCGCGCGCGTGCGCGTGCGTGTGTGTGCATGCGTGCGTGCGTGTGTGTGGACCTGGCGTTGTATTAAACTGTTGTCGGAGTGCTCCCAGTACAGGCCCTGATAGCTCTTCTAACTCATTCTTAGAATTCTTTCCGATGGAAACAATCTCGTGGCTGATCCTAGTGTGTCAGCAGAGTCTAACCCCTTCAACCCCTGACTTCTCTCTGGCTCTCGACTATAGTCAACCTCACGCCGTCCACCTCCCCCCCATTGGCTACACATAAACTAAGACAGCTCCACCCTGCGCAGCCCTCTGAATGCACCACAACACACCCCCTCCCACATCGGACATGTCACAAGAGCAACACACAGCTCTGCTCTTTTTCCACTTCCTCTCTTCACAGCGCGTCGGTTATTAGTTTGGTTAATGTTTCCTGCTCTTGCTCGCTCTCTCTCTCTGCCTGCCTGTCTGCCTGCCTACCTGCCTGTCTGTCTGCCTGCCTGCCTGTCTGCCTGCCTGCCTGCCTACCTGTATGTCTGTCCTGTGTGGACTTTCAACTTATTCTGTTCAGTTTCCCACACTTAAGGCCTCTGAAAACCAACGTTGGGAGGCCGGGGCCACACTGTGGACAGTGTGGACAGTCTCATACCTGCTGCTGTTTGTGCATTGAGATCCCATCTTATGGTGTACTGAAGAAGCCTTGTCCATGTGGATGCATGTGCATGTTTGTTGTGGGGTGTGTGCTCTGTAATGAACACAGATAGAGGAATGTATGCCCATGGATGTTGTTTCTACCCCTGGTGTTATGGTGAGTGCCATGTGCGTAAGGGAAAGATTCTTTTCCCATGGTTCCTCAAGTGTGAGAAGAAAGCAGATCTCTGAGGACTTAAAGCGGAAAAAAAGCTGTTATTTATAACCTGTCTGGAAGAAGAGAGAGCGAGTAGACACATATCTGGCACTGTCAACAAGGGGGGAGAAGATAGAATAAGATATGAAGGAGGAGGAGGCGGGCGGGAGGAAGGGGAGGATATGAGCGCTGAAGGAGTCCCAGAAGAGAAAACATGGGGAGCTGAAGGTTTAGAAGAGAAACATGAGTAGAAGGAGAAATTAAGTGTCACCTGAGATAAGACATACGGACGGAGATAAGGAAAGCAGGTCATCTAAGATCACCTGTAAAGCGAGGCGGTGTGACTAAGGGCAAATGCCCCCTGGTGAACAAACTAACAGATATAGATAAAAATCCCTTTTCGTGGACAGAATGGTTAACAACATCCTTCGTCATGTGGTCTTTTTCCCCTGACCCAGAAATAATTCAGAGACTTCTTTGAGAAGCTCATCTGGGAGGCAGCGTAATGACGCAGTGATTACTATTCAAAACATAACCTTCGCTGACACTGCGATTAATCCAAGTCTGGCTCAGTCAACACTGCAGAACAGAACTAAAATATGCACTCCCAAACAGACGACTGTGGACAGCGTTGGTCCTAACGCATGCTGGAAGAACGCAGCCATATATAACATATATTTGGCTTGATGATATTTTCACAGATGATCCCCCCCAGGCCTGATGTGGTGACACGAGGTAACGGTTACAGCACAACACTATCTTCCTCTGAAACTGCTTCTCAAGCTCCACATCAATAGAGGTGTATTAGGCGTGTTCAATGGCGTAGGTTTCTAACATTCAGGCACCAGATAACAAATCAAAGTATAACGTGGTAAGACTCTCAAGCATTCTGAATTGCTTTCAAATATGTATTCTCCTGTGTGTGTGTGTGTGTGTGTGTGTGTGTGTGTGTGTGTGTGTGTGTGTGTGTGTGTGTGTGTGTGTGTGTGTGTGTGTGTGTGTGTGCATGTGTGTGTGTGTGTGTGTGTTTGGCAGTAAAAAAAAAAAAAAAACAGTGCTGAAGAAAAAAGAGTTTCACCAGTCAAGAGTAAGGTTATGTAGTTATTTCAAAATAAAAGTTATCTATGTCATTCATGTTTTTATTGGGGGGAAGAAATGCATGTGTTCTAAATATTGAGTGAGACATATACCCTGCGTCCCCCTGAAATGTGTGTGTGTGTGTGTGTGTTTGTGTGTGTGTGTGTGTGTGTGTGTGTGTGTGTGTGTGTGTGTGCACTTGCGTGTGGGTACATTTGTGTGTTAATGTGCAAAGCCTCACACTGCCTCTCTTCCATAGGCTGGCTATGATATAAATAGACAACTTATGCCACCGCCACTCTAATCCTTATTGCCTAGAGACCGTGGCTGAGAGAGAGAAGCAAGGAAAGTAACAGAGAGAGAGGGAGAGGGGGGGGACTGATTGTGTAAGGTGTACCGACTTGACATACATGGCGTGATCCTGAAACCTGTTGGAGACGCCCATACAATGTCAGTGACATGCATTTGAAACATACATGCATGATGGTGGGGGGGGGGGGGGGGGGAGACTCTTGTACAACCAAAGAGTGGAGTCCAGAGGTGAAAAAATAAGATGAATGTTTTGAGTAAAGTAATCCATGTCCCCACTGTGAACCCCACCCACCCCTCCTCCTCATTTCAGTTTGATCTCCATTACAAGGAAGCACAGGGGTCCTTAAGAGGCAAGAATGTCTAAAACCAACAAACCAGATGGGTTCTATTTTGAACAGAGCGTGGTTAAAGGGCTATCAATAGACTCTTCTGGGGAGATGAGGAAAAAAGAAAAGGAAAACAGAATGGTGTTCAATGCCCGAAAAAAGTAAAATAAATAAGATGTATCTTAACCCCAGGGAGCAGCCTGAGTGGAATGGCATGTACATGGCATTGACGACAGTGATCTCTCCTCCTCTATCTGATGTGTTCCTCCTCCACTTCTCTTGTGAAATAAACATCATATTTGGAAAAAGGTTTTGCCTCTCTTGTGTCTCTTTGTTTTAGATCAGAAGCATGATGTTTCATAGACTACATAGTTGGAAGTCGGAGGGGTTTTAATGTTGCTATGCGGCATGTGACATTACCAGGAACAAGCATCTTTAATGTGTGCAGGTGTGTGTAGAACTATAAACATTTGTATATCTGCTGCTAGCTGTAATTTACAGCTAAATACAACTATATGAATCTAAATATGCCCACAGATAGTTTCAAGTGCTGTTTTGACCTGAGGTAAAATTGAAGTATTTTGGATGCAAGCACATTCTGGTGCCAGTTAAACAAGTTGGATCTGGCAGTCAAAAGCACCACCGATATATCAATTTCAAATGTCCAGGTGTGTTTCTATGTCCCATGATTGGATGGCACTAAAGCATCAAAAACAAGTAGTTTTTCTCTTCCAAGTGATGCATTGACCCTGGGCAGTTTATACTGATAAACCTATACAGACCATCCACTCAGCCTCTTAGATATAGTGCATGCCACAGAGTCCAGCTCATGGAAAAGTCTTGAGTTTGACTAAGTGCACTCTATTTTTTTACCCTGTCCTCAGTCACAACTCACATCCACATAGACATATGCGTGCAACACATACACTCACTCACACACGCACACACACGTACATTCTCACGCACATCACTGAATGCTGAGGTAATATGTAACAGTACTAGAGAAACCCTTAACTGTGGTTAAAATAAACGACACATACGATTTACACAGCTTTACAAGGACTGCATTGCAAAACACGGCCGTTATCAGTCATCAATACATAAGTCAGAATTTGAATAAATTCGGACATATTGCCAACATTACATAAAACAAATTATTGTTGAAAGTTTACTGTCAGCGATGTAAATTCTGTATGTAAAGCAAACATGCGACGCACTAGTGTTGCTGTCCATGGCTCCAGTGTCCCTCAGTGCTCCACGTTAACAGCGCCCTCTGCAGACAGCTGGGGGTAACTACATGGCTACAGTTAAAAGTTGAGAGGTCGACTTAGCAAAATAGTATGGCTACGTTTCTGAAGCATTCGTGGGGGGATGCACAGTCACCCAAAATCCGACAATGAATATGCATCTATCTGATATATTTTCGAGGTGTTAATAGACCATTGTGATTTTCAAATGATCGGTGGAGGTAGCTTTTGCAGATACACATGGTAACATATGGAAACTGAGATTTTGACATGCTGGCCGCGCCTCTCCGAGCTAACAGCTAACTAGCTGTTTGAGCCAAGCGGCTCGCTGTTTAAGAGGAAATAAAACGACATCTAAAGGTGGGTAGGATTGTCACTTTTAATTGCGTTTTCTGCATTTCTATTTCTATTCATGTACTAACGCCACCTCAAGGGGTTGGTTCAAGCGTAGCCTTACCGATTCTAGAGTGGACGTTGTTGACTACGATGGTAGCATCTGACCCGAGTCTGCGTTGCATCCACAAGCTGTCATTGCTTTCCTTGTTGGACATGTTGTGTTTTGTTACATTGGAGCTTAAAAGCCAAGGATTATTATGTCTTCTTAGCCTTCAAGCATGTATAACGTTACCAAGCCCTAATCCATATCACACATTTACTTAGTTATTATTGTAATTGTTATGATTTGAATATATCTTTTTTCCCATGGTCGCAAATTGAGTTCGCCACCTACCAGGTAAAGTTTATTTTAGAGAATACCTGACAACATAGACATTTCAAATATGACAGTAATCACCATAACCAACGCATACAGAGATTTAGGTCCCATGCATTGTGTGTGACCGTTGTATTTAGTCGTATATTATATTGAAGATATGTTAACGTCCTTCTTTCTAAAGGTACCCATTTAAAAGTATGTATGATTATTTGTAATTCAAACCACCTCATGAACTTCCTTTCTCACGTAGAACATAAAGTCACTTGCAAATTGGCAACACCTAGCTTGTTGGCAATAGCTGTAATACTCAGTCAGAACTTTGGGAATTTCAGTGATGGATGTTGTGTATAACTCTGGTTGAAAGTACTATTGCCAGATTAGTGCCTTGGTTAATGTATTACAGTAGTAGTTTGGTAGCAGAGCATGCCACTGCCTCTTGAAAGATTGTATGTATGTTCTGTTGTATTCAGTTATTCCATATTTGACCAGTGGAGGAATCATTACATAAGTTTCACCTTAAGTTGCTTTAAAAGCGTGCATGCCCTAAATGTAAATGACTTAAACCAGTCCTCGCTAATACCCTTTAGAGAAGTTGTTTGACAATTGTGGATGTGTCAGCTAAATACACAAACAGAACATTTGCATATGGTGTCCATGCCATGCCAAACACACAGTTTGAGAGATTTGAGAGATCTTTTTCTACCACAAGGATTATTACCCCTGGTTTATTAACGAATCAGTTAACAATTTCAGTTGCGCCACTAGATATCCTAGATACAAATAGGTATATCTACCATACAGTTTAGGCATTGTCTCTAAAGAGTTGGATTTTGTGCAGGTAAATATAGTAAATATGTGCCTTTTGCGTTTAGCTCAGCACTTGTTCACTACAGGCAGCCTAAATACACGACAGGTATACAAGTCATTTAGAAACTTCAATCATTGCTTTATGAAAGGAAAGTGATTCTAGACTGTGCCGAGCTTGTTTCAAGTCAGATGTAGGTGGAGAGGCAAAACTGTACAACATCCCCAGAACGTGTGAGAATGCCTCAACAGCACTCTCATAGGGCACCCCACTGCAGTGGTCATATTAAACCCTCTGCAGTTGGGATTAGTTTGCCCCGGGGCCCGGGCTGCTGGGAATCCCAATGGGAGAGGTGTCAGACGCCTGAGGAAGTGATGCCCTCACTGATTCCTCTGGTTCACATGCTAGGAAAACTGGGTGCAACCTTGCACCGTTTTGCCTTGCCCCATCACACAATTGATCATTTTATACAAACATTTACAAAAAGGTATGCCAAAACAGTCTACTGTGTGATTTCTGGCTAACATTGGATTTGCAATGCACCTGTATGTTGATAAGAAAAGAGAAAAATAAGGAGGGCATTTAGTACCCACATTCATATCACATAAGCACTGGTTCTCATGTGGCGGGCTAACTCTGTTGATAACTGGCTCAGGTCTGTGCTCAAAGGAAGGAGCACAGGATGCTAGCCAGAATAATTCCAGCGCAGGGCTCTGTGTGAGCAGTGTCCTGCATTCATGTTTTGGGACGTGCTTTCACAAGGATTGCTTGAGTGATTTAAATGGTCATCACTCAGCAATGTTGTTTTGTAATGTATCATCCCAACAAGTGGTTTGTTTTGTAGCCCAGCATAAGCAACCAAGTTGGCGCTCTGAAGGCAGCAGTCTAGTCAGACATACAGTACCTTGTTGTGTCCATGCCCCTGTGGAGATAGACTGGGACATTTACATGTTGCGTATGAACTCTCAGAAATTGCACCTTTATAGCCCATGATTCCATTCACTATCTCACTCCGTAGGTGTGTGGGTTATTCTTATGTCAACTAGCCCTCTCCCGTTTTGTTCCACACACAGGACACCCAAGGGTGTGTTCTCCACACATGTTGGGGCATAATTGTGACAATAGCGCTGAGCCAGCTCGCTGCTCTCCACTTGCGTGTCTCATATTTTCCGTTGTTAAAAAAACCAACAGCCCTTAGACCCCTATTGCTTGTGTGTGAGGGCTGTGCGCACACGCAAGAATGAAATGCACCTTCAGCCTGTCTGTGTGCTGGCCCAGGACCTGCTGTGTCATGGTTACTGGGTTTGCCAGGCGTCAGCAAGGGAGGAACTTAAAGGGGAACTGCAGGTTTGTGCAATCACAGCACTCATGGGCCTTCAACACCTAGCTGATGGTGGAACTAAAGGTGGAATTCCACCTTCAGCTCCGCCACCCAGTTACCGTTTAATCCCAAATTGGCCGCTAGGTCAGTAAGGCTCATGGAGGTTAAAAAGATATGAATCAGGGGTCATGTGAGGCAATAAAACACACCTGCAGGACAAACGGGTTCCCAGGTAGATGCATCTAGCGAGCAGCCAAGGCCTTATCTGTACCTCACTGCTCTTTGACCATCATTATCTATTGCTTAACCACTAGATCGGGGCAGGGACTAGCTAGACCGGGGCAGGTGAGAAGTGTGATTAAAATTTTCTGATTTGTTTGTTAATATTTTTTTCTGTTCATATTCCAGACACAACTGGTGTCCGGTACTGTATTCATGATTTTCATATTCATTAAAATAAGTACACTTTATAGATACAGCCCCAACATTTCTGACTGTGTAACTATGCCTAAAATTGACCTATAAAAAGCAATGTCTCTGGCTAGTTGGTTGCTGATGAATCACAGAACATTGCTTTTCTTCTAAGGCACCCACACACCACCTCGCCGTGCATAGCAGGAATTTCTCAGGGTTTGTGGTTGGTTGCCAAAGTTCACTTTGTGTAGCCACAGTCTATGCTGCAATGTCTAACTGCAATTTATGAATGTCTCCATCCAGTGAACTACTCAATTGGTTGTCATTTCAGTATGTTGGCAGACTGTCAGACCTCCACATGAGGCTGTGCATGCATGCAGTATCTCTGGTATGCTGTAGCTGCTGTAGCTCCTGGAAGAAACATGTCCAACCAGTATGTGTTCACGTCCTGCTTCTCCTGGCCCATAGTCCTAGTTCTCTTGTTCTGTATTGCTTGGCCAACCCGTGTTTGCCAATGCATACAACACTTTCTTTATTCATAACCACTGCTTGTACTAAATATTCAGAACTCAATTTAAACAAAAAAAAAACTGTGCAAATCCTGAAAAATGTTGGGTAATCTTTCATCTTCCAATTATTATGTTTTATTTTATGTGCAATTGTAGTGTGCTTCTGTGAATCATACCATAGCCCACAATGAGTTACCCACAATCCAAAATGTTTCCCCTATTTACATTCCAAACCAGTGAATGTCTGCCTCGGATTTTCCACTGTTTGTCGGAAATTGTTTGGGAAGTATAGCAGAAGCAGTGTTTGTCCTGCATGCACGCTGGTGGCTGTGAACCACTGAACACCAGCCTCACAGCAGGCAGCCATGCAACCTTTTATATATTTTCATTCATTAAAAATAATGTTATATTTTAGATGTCTGTCATATTTAAGAACATATAATATATAACATAGGTGCCCCCTTCAATTGTCATTGGCATTGGAGAATATTGGGGGGGAAATACTGACTGCAAACTAGTGCTCTAGAACAATAAAGAACATGTGATGATACTGTAGGTGGCATTAGCTCATGAATTGCTTTAAAATAAATATAGGAGTCATACATAGAACATGTTACTTAATAATAGAACGTAACCTACATATTTCAACAGAATCAACAACCCAAACCCAAAAGGCTCAAAATGGTAGACTGCAAACTGAAATGAATGCTTGGGGCACCGTGCCCCATGACATCACATGTATGTTGGGGTTTCCTCTCAGTGCCCATCAGCAGCATGCAGCCACACATCACCACAGCGCCCCGCACACAGCACTGCTGTAAAAACATGTAGTGCTGTGCTATTGTTTAGACTATTGATTATTCCATTTGTCTCAAATTAGACAGGGGTCTGCTCCAATGCTACGCTGAATATGCTGGATTCTATTGAAACGTGACTTCCCTCCACACCATAACCCTGTTATCTGTATTTTATTTGTAGAACAGCTTCACAAGTCTGACTTGGGTACTTCACTTAGTGGGTCCCTTAGTGGGTATTCAACCCCTTTTTAGTTTGTCATTTTTTTCACCAAACCCATTTCTCTCTCACTCTGGTCTCTTCAGGTATGGCAGTGTCTGTGAGGGGCCTGTACTTTGTGGTGACCCTGTTCTTGGGCAGTTTCTTGGGGAGTGTGTTCATGCTTGGTCCGTTCCTGCCTCTCATGCTGGTGTCTCCGGCCTGGTACCGCTGGATCACCGACCGCATCGTAGCCACCTGGCTCACGCTGCCAGTGGTGAGTGAGGACCCATTCAACTTGCATGACTAAAGTCTGAAAAATGACCACCGTGCCATTCCCCTCTCCCCATTTGGGCATTATCATTGAACCATTATTCACTATAGGCTGTGGACAGATGAGAGCAAACCCAGCCATTGTACTATCCTCTTTTTTACTTTTCTCCTCCGCCCCCCATTATCATAATCATCCAAACACATACTAGGACTACTGTGAACTATTGGCATACAAGTCTTGTTCACCCTAATTAATTTCCTCTCATTTCCTCTCATTTCCTCTCCTTCGCTCCATTGTTGTCCCAACCATTCTGTCCCATGCACTGGTGTCCAGTCCCTGCTGGAGCTGGTGTTTGGTGTTAAGGTGGTCATCACAGGGGATGGCTTCATCCCAGGTGAGCGCAGTGTGATCATCATGAACCACCGCACACGTCTGGACTGGATGTTCCTGTGGTGCTGCCTGCTGCGCTACAGCTACCTGCGGCTGGAGAAGATCTGCCTGAAGGCTGCCCTCAAGGCTGTGCCTGGCTTCGGTGAGTAGTACCCTGTTGATGTAGAGGTTGAATGCCATTTAGATAGAATTCCCCTTGGCGTTTATCACTAGCATTAGGGCTGACAGTGACAGCGGCCCCTCACCCAAAAAAACAAATTTGAGCATTTGCATTTAATGAACGTGTTGCCAAATCAGGATGCTATCACAAGGCTAACCCAGAGATGCAAACTCCTCACTTTGTATGTTTAATCTTTCTGCCTGACCCAACTAAATGAACTTTAGGTCATTCACTTGGATCCTGTAGATCCATAATACAAATATTCAGGGACCTACAGAGCCTGTTGTCTGTTGCAATGCATGGACTCAAGGCAATAACTTATGGCACTGATTTGACCCACTAATGCTGTCATGATAATGTGTACTTCATATTAGGCAGGCATTACAGATAATTTACGTCTTTGAAACGTGAGCTTGCTGATTAGCATGCTAAATTCATTTAAAATCTGTTCTGCTCATCTCTGAATCTCAGAGTTTTCTGACTTAAAGCAACGAGAAACCCTCTGCTCCGTGTACCTCTTCTCTGGTTCTAAACACACCAACAGATTTTACAAAGAGTTTGCCAAGAGCAAAACATCCAAATGTTCCGAGCTTCCTGGCTTAAGATGAGATTTATTTTTTTTGTTTGATTGCATTTATTAGTTAACCTCAATCTTGTACCTCAGCTAATTAGTTGAGTTGTTTTCAAAGAGAGAGGGGTCTTGAGGAGGAGACTAAAGGCTGCTCTACAGCCTTTACAGGCAGGAGTCAAAGAAGCAAAAAAAAAGTATTTCTTGCGATTCCACTAGGGTTGTTTTCCCCCACGATGGCTGTAAGAATGACCTTTCAGTCAGGTGGGGGCACGCCCAGTGGCAGACCCCCCTTGTTGTGGCAGGTTTTCTCTCTCTCCATGCAATGTTCTCACTTTTTCATCCCATACCTGTTTGCATTCCTGGGCTAACTGAGTGCCTCCTCTACTAAATCTGACACTAAAATATCATACATTTGGGAATACATTTTCCATACTGCTCTCTGAAAGTATGGGTTGTGAGCCACACTGACTAAAGAGTGTGGACACACCACTGCAAACCGTGCATATAGACTGGCCCCACTGGGTCTCGAACCCCTAACCCTGAAACTGTTCAGGCCCTGCTTTGCTCTAGTTGAGCGAGACTAGACCTGAGATGTTTGCTCTCCCAAATGGAAAAAGCAGAATTGAAGCCCACCTGAGGGTGTGTTCTCCATACTTCAAAGACAACCAAGCGGGTCCTTTTCCTTAGAGCACAGAGAGGCACATGGTGCTTCAACTGCATCACAAAACAACCCCAGGGAGGTGGATCCTGTGCTCAAGGTGCTCTGTTTTCTCTGCAGGATGGGCGATGCAAATGGCCTGTTTTGTGTTCATCCAGCGCCGCTGGGAGGACGACCGCAGCCACCTGGAGAGCATGCTGGAGTACTTCTGTGACATCAGGGAGCCGCTACAGCTGCTGCTGTTCCCCGAAGGCACCGATCTCACCGGTAACGCATGGAGGAGTGGCCTCTACCGCCTTCTGTTCTGGATGCACTTTGTGTCGTCTTGTTTTGTGCTGCATTCACATCGAGTCAGGTAGAATAGTCAAATGAGGTGAGGCTGGTAGAAAATACTGTGACTGTAACATTGTATGTATGCATTGACGTTGAAAGTTAAAATATTGTTACTTTTTGCTGTCCTCTGCGATAGAATTTACACCCACGTGTGATGGAGCTCCCTCTCACTCCTAATTCTTATGAATTACTTTACCTTTTGGATTGAATTTAACATACATTTGAAGTTTGCAATATTAAGAGAAAGCTGCATTTTATAGCTTGCATTAATAAGATAATGACAGTAAATAAAAGACAAAATAATAGTACATAATAAATGTTATCCATTCGTTCAAAACGAGGTATATCAGGACACCATGTTTGCTGTCCGACCGTTCTGTCAGACTGGTTTGTTTGCTCCAGTTCATCCAGAAGCTGCTGCTCAGCCGTCTTCTGAATCCATGTCAATGCATTTGTGTCTTGGTGGATGTGCTTTGGTTTTGTGTCTTGGTGGATGTGCTTTGGTTTTGTGTCTTGGTGGATGTGCTTTGGTTTTGTGTCTTGGTGGATGTGCTTTGGTTTTGTGTCTTGGTGGATGTGCTTTGGTTTTGTGTCTTGGTGGATGTGCTTTGGTTTTGTGTCTTGGTGGATGTGCTTTGGTTTTGTGTCTTGGTGGATGTGCTTTGGTTTTGTGTCTTGGTGGATGTGCTTTGGTTTTGTGTCTTGGTGGATGTGCTTTGGTTTTGTGTCTTGGTGGATGTGCTTTGGTTTTGTGTCTTGGTGGATGTGCTTTGGTTTTGTGTCTTGGTGGATGTGCTTTGGTTTTGTGTCTTGGTGGATGTGCTTTGGTTTTTCAAAGGGCCAGTATTTAAAAACAAAACAAATCGGGTTTAGCATGCACTTTGAATTGTCTTGTTTCTTCAAAATAAGTCTAAGTCCTGCATTGTGACCCGCTGTACGTGAATTAAGGCTCTTATTTTGACACCTGTCCTAGGTCATCGCAATAACATGCAAACACCATTTCAGGAGTGATAAGACTGCTAAATCCCTTTTTATATTACATATATATATATATATATATATATATATATATATATATTACACGCATGCTTCTCTCATTTGTATGAGATTTTCATTTTTTTTTCTCCCATCAGTAGACTGTGACTGAGCAGTGGCTCACAGTCACAGTCTACTTGTCTGAAGGGTTCTCATGAGACCCTTCAGAGATGTCCCATCCCCTGGCTTTAAGTCATTGTAATTACATTTAGGGTTGGGAAGGGAGCGCCTGTGAGTGGTGAGTCCATCCCAACACCGTTGCGTAACATGAGTAATGGGTGTGGTGGTCACACAGCCGGCTCTGCAGGAAGCCTGTGTGATGTGGAAAGTGTCCTGGCCAGAGGCCTAAGTGCATGCCATTCCATCCGGCTGCTGTATGATTGTAAACTACAAGTTGTAATGAATCATTTATTTTAAGAAGCGGAGTCATATTTTTCCGATGTCGAGTAGTATTTTATTAAAGGTATCTTTTTTTATTATGTACAATTCACCAGTTTACTGGTGAATAGTAATGTTAACTACACAATGGAAGTGTACATAAATCCGGGGAACTTTCCAGTTTTCGTATGTCTTCCATCAGAGGGTTAAACTGAACTTGTTCTGTTGCAGAGAACACCAGAGCCAGGAGCGATGAGTTCGCTGTGAAGAACAACCTTCCTAAGTTTGAGTATGTGCTGCACCCCCGCACCACCGGGTTCACCTTCATCGTGGAAACACTGCGCAAAGGTCAGAGGTCACCCTGTTTACATTTTGATCAAGATTTATTTTCGAGGCATGTGTCATGCTTTGTTTTTATTTATTAGACACAGTAGAGATTAGACATGAAAGTATGGTAGACGGTCTGCAATCAAACCCGGGTGGCTGTCACAGGGACTGAGCCACAATGGCACACAGCCAGGAAGCTGCCAACAGGTTAGCCTTCAGAAAGTGATTCACCTGGTATCTGGTGGTAAGGGTTAAACAGCTGATTCAAGCAGTTGTTTATGACAATCATGTGCCTATTGGTCATTGTGATACATCTTTTAATTTGACCCTGCCAAGGAACCGCATGGAAATGACAAAAAAGTCTTTCAACAACACCTCTGCGCAGCACACTGGAGATAGTGACGCGTTCTCTCTGGGTGACCTCAGTGATTCCAGTGGTTGCGTTATTGGAGGTGGATCATACCTGTTAGTCCTCAGGCCTCTAGACAACTACTTAATCCCCGTGCCAGCCATTACAGCATCCTGCGAGCGTCTCATGTTTCCCCAGTGAGCTCATTCTGGCACGGCTCCACTCAGTTCCTTTTTTCAGACAGCGCTGTGGCCCCTTTGGACACCCAGCACGGCACTTACCCTCCCAGCAGGTGCTGTGAATCACAGTGGTGTCAGCGGCCTTAGCTAGGCCTCTCTCTTTCCCTCTGTCTCCCTACCCCGTTCTATCTCTCTCTCTTTCTGTCTTGCTGTGTTTGTCTCATTGATGTCACTAGGCTAAGCTAGGTCTCTCTGTCTCAGGCTTAGCTAGGTCCCCCTCTCTCTCTCTGTCTGTCTGTCTCTGTCCCTTTCTGTTTGTGTGTGTCTCTGTCTCTGGCCATCTCTCACTGTTACCACTGACAAGTTATGTCTGTGGGGCTTTGTCTCAGTCTGGTGCGGTGCTCTCATTGCTCTATTAATACCAGGGTAGAGCTAAGCCGTACATGGGCTAATAATGCAGGCAGGTGTCATCCTGCCTGGCCTCATGGTGTGTAGGGTAAGCAGGGGGTGAGATGTGTTGTGTAAGGCAGGCTGGGGTGGCTGTGATGGGGATGATGACGTGAGCAGTGAAGGAGGGGGAATCATGCAGCACTAAGCCCTTAGTTCAATTAGCAGTACATATGTGATGGAGTTCAGAGCTTTAAAAGTGCACAGTGCTTATTAAAGGAAAAGAGGGATGATGATGTCATGATGTTGGAAGGAGAGTACCGTCAGGTCAATCAAAAATCTAATTTGGTATAAAATGTCAATGTGATTGTGAGGTTAATTTGTCTGCTTGGTGTAGGAAGGTGTAGGGGCTAGTCGAGGGTCGCTGGGTTGGATCCCCCATGTCCATCATCCTTGGGCAATATGCTTTACCTGCTCCTTAACGGTCTCTGAATGAGCTGTAGGTAAAGGATAAATGCTAAAACTGAACAAGCTAAGTGAATTTGTTTAAGTGAATGGATGGTGTTTTTATGTTATCTAGTTGATATCTGGTTGAATCTGTTCTCCTGCAACAACAACATTGTGACCTCCTGTCTCTCTCTCCTCCTCCCTCCCTGCCCCTGCTCAGCGGACAACCTGGATGCCATCCACGACATCACGGTGGCCTACCCCCAGAACATCCCCCAGACGGAGCGCCACCTCATCCTGGGCCACTTTCCCCGGGAGATCCACTTCCACGTGCGGCGCTACCCGGTGGCGGCCCTGCCCGGCAGCCCGGCCGCGCTGCAGGCCTGGTGCCAGGCCCGCTGGCTGGAGAAGGAGGCCCGCCTGAGGGACTTCTACTCGGCAGAGCCGCGGGCTTTCGACCGGGAGGGCGTGGCGCGGGTCCCGCCCTGCAAGACGGAGCTGCGCGTGGCCCTGATCAAGGCCGCCTCGCTGCTGTACTGGAGCGGCTTCATCGCCTTCTGCTTCACAGCCCTCTGGCTGTGGGCGCCGGTCAGGCTGTACTGCCTGGCGATGGTCGGAGTGTTCCTGGGCCAGCAGAAGCTGATCGGAGGGCTGGAGCTGTTGGAGCTGGCCTGCCACCGCTACTGGAAGACCCCGGCTGGTGGCAGTGGAAAGGGGTCAAAGGTCTTGGATGACAAGATGCAGTGATAGATGGATGGATGGATGGGAGGATGGCTGGAAGGAGAAGCAGCGCTAGCTCCGTCTCGCCACAGTTCAACCGTCCTAACCTTCAACCGTCCTAACCTGGGGGGCCGGGGGTGCCGCGGGGTCGCTGACCCACAGCTGGACTCGGACCCCGCGGACCCCTGGGCCTCGAGGACCCTGGGTGGAAGCCCTCCAGTCCTCCTCTGCTTCAAGACGGCGAGGAGGTAGATGCAGCTACAATCAGGCAGTGTGCATGGCTTGGACACGGGGTAAGCTTTAGCATACTGTGGGAAACGCAAGGAAAACTAGGAAAGATGGAAATATAGGAATGAACGTTCATTGGAAAAGTTCTCGGCACTAGTGAGCTTGCTTCATTACATTATCTCTTCCTGCCCTTCTAGTTCCTAGCAGTTATTTCTGTGGAGTACAATCATAGGATCACCTACAACGTCCAATACAGTTCCTTAGTTATTGATTTTATATCTTGTTTGTGATCATTGATCATCAAGAACCCTGGTGTCCCGTTTTATAGTGTACCAGACGTTACTTATTTGTTATCAGTAATATTCTGGCAATGTTTTTGTTTGAATTTGTTTGATTGTTTTAGGGTTTCTTTTATTTAGTGATTTTGTTTCATGTGTCATTCAGGTGAAGGAAGACAGCCATAGTAGAGCACACATGTTCAGTGCCATGTGGACATTTGATTCCTTTTTTTTAAATCTATATTTAAGTCAATGTCGGAGTCCATCTAGATCTGTTTATGTACCAAAAGAGTGGCTTTCATTAGAAAGCCGTCACCAAGAGAATGCCATTAGAATCTGAATCATTAAGTGGACGCCACAGCTTACCGTGATTACATGTACA
This sequence comes from Urophycis tenuis, assembly GCA_036785325.1. Lineage (NCBI taxonomy): Eukaryota > Metazoa > Chordata > Actinopteri > Gadiformes > Phycidae > Urophycis > Urophycis tenuis. The sequence continues at coordinate 1,107,719 of JAXIVH010000047.1, read as the reverse complement.
TGTCATTTAAATGCATCAGTCCAGTCAGGCTTCTACATTTTAAATGTATAAGGGGTCAGACGCCATGCTTTAGATATGTCACATGCTTACTACTGTTTAGACGTGATAAACAATGAGTGTCTGTGCATGCTCACTCCAATAGTTTTTTTTAACATAAAAGCCAAATGTTAATGTAACAGAATGTGTTCTGTTAAATCAGCATTGCCATCCAAAGCTGTCCAGATGAGGGGCAGAAATCCACCACTTTTGGGGATCTTTGTTCTGGGGTAAACCAGGAGATGCCTTGTGAAGGCAGGAGGTGTATCGTCGCCCCCCCTGAGCACCAGACCAGACAAACTGTCCCCCCTGCGATGGGCCACCTCATCTAGAAACCATGATGAATGCCACCTCTCTGTGTGCCTCTCTGGTGGGGAGCTGGCATCGGTACACGCGGATACTAAACTCAATTAGCAACTGACCAATGAGAGAGAGCTACCTGCTCCCTCAATTGTGCCAAAAAAGACAAATGTAAACATTAGTTGGAGATACGAGGGGGAGTTTACCAAGAGACACCATGCCAGATGCAGAGATTTGAGGAGGATTCACCCCATGGGCATCGTGTAGACTATCATGACACTGTGCAATGTAGAAACAGCCTACTGACCCGGTTAGGCAATCTGTTGTATAAATGTTTTTTTACATGCCAGATAACGTTCTGAAAGGTTGGTTAATCAGACTCCGAACCTCAGTAGTTAAAGGTGACAAAGGGGCTGGTTTCAGTCACTGTGATCTTCTACAATGATCTCATCGGTACGTCACTAAAAGTACAATTAGTTTCTGCTGGTCAACTCTTTTGGAGGTTTTCTTTCTTATTTTTATGCTAATTACACATTGCATATATTTACAGCCACTGGCCTCAATGAAATGCACTGATGACTGTAATCAACCTGTTGTATATGAATAAAAATAAATGCCTATAGTTGTTCACTGTAGTTTGTTTCATGTATTGTTTTGCAGTTTTGTAATGGCACTTTCAATTCATGTTGTTTTTTGCAATGGAGAACAATCTAATTCCCTGAATCTATTCCTTAACCGCCTGCCTAGCAGTCATGTAGGCAGGCGTCACGTGACACAACCCTACGTTCTACAACACCATGTCATCGGTTTCTGCTCCCTTTTACTTGCTGTCCTGACACACACATTTTAGGCAGTGGTGGGTGGATATAGAGGTCGGTAGATTTGAAGGTGAAGTGTGGTTTCCATAGCAACAAGTGTTGACTCCCCGTTTCCGAGCAACGGGATATGGTATGATGTCAGTGGAAAGCATGCTATATTATATATCCTGCTGACGAAATGATGTAATTCTTTCATATGAGTGTCAGAGAGAGGGGTAGTCGTGGGGAGATTTGTTCGCCTATATCTTTGTCAGTTAGTAGCGTGGCCTAAATTTGCATTCAGTGAAACACCTGGCAACGGGGAGGTGAATCATGACGTACACGAAACGTAGTTGGCCTACACTTGAAGTCCATAGAGGGACTTTATAAATAGCTGCCAAGGGACTATGACACATTGGCTAATTATAGACGCAATTATACGAAAGGTGTTTTTGTGTTCTTTCCCAAAATATCCCATGATCCATAATAGAGGTTGGCAGCGTTAATCTGGTTAACGGGCCTTATTATATTCTGGGTTTTCTTTTTTTTTTCGTTTTAATCAATATGTCATGGATCATGGGAGATCGAACAAGAGGCTATAAATATAATGCCTAGATTGAATTATTTATGGATGCAATTGAAAATGGATGCGTTTTCCTCCTATCTCGCAACATGGGCTATGGTTTTATGCAGTTGAATGATTATTTAGTAACAAAGCGATCACTACATTGGTCGTGTCATTTGCCGCATGTCTAAAATGCTTGCAGACTAGGATAACTGATTTAGAGCTTTGTAATTAGGCTAACTATCCAAGGTTGGCATTGAGATAGAAGTCATCAATTAACGAAAGCAATGGCATTGATAGTTTATATGTGTAAATGCAGTGTAATTAAATGTTTATTGTAAACTGTTTTCGCCTGCTAGTCTGTTGAGTAGACGGCTGTGTTCCGGACGTCATTATTGACGTCATTAATAGTGCATCAGTGCGACGCTCGGTTGTTCCCCTGAGACATGAGCAGTCTAACAACACTATGGATAGTCTGCCACTGCATGGAGCAGAAATGCATCGACACGGCATATTTAGAGCTAATTTCACGCTAAACGATTTCTCCCAAATATATTTTTGCACTGCAAGTTGTAGGGTTTTTTACACTTCGTTTCGAATCATTTTGTCATGCCATGTATTTAATACTCTCGTGTAATTTCAACTGTTAATGTGGCGGATTTGTTAAGGTTTGAACAAGAGAAACATCAACAGCTAACGGGCGAAAGCCATACAAAAAATGAGACATGCTTCTCAGTAAAAGCTTAAGCACAATTTAGAGATGGGATAAATCACAGATTTCATCCCGTTGGCCAATATCATACTGCCATCTAGAGGCCATCTCAGAAGAGTCTACATGCCTCCTATTAATCTATTAGCTTGAAAATCTTTACCGAAGAATACTTAATTAATTAGTTAATTATTAAGAACCACACCATCAACTTCCTTTGTATTTCCTTACAACATCAAACAAACATAGCAAGACAGGATATAAAAGCACATAGTAGGCCTATTTACACAGCAATACTGATGTCTTTATTCTGAAATAATCACAACAGAGTACTGCAAAAGACAAGTTTAAAAAGTCACTGCTTTAACTTAATGTAAAGAAAATGATAGATGAAACAAAAATGAGAAACAAAAATCATCCCGGAAAACAATTATTCTAAAAACACTAACACAACAACAATATATCAATAAAATGATAAAAATGTATATAAGTTATAACAAATTCTGTCAAATATATCAATTGCATTGTAAAATGTCCCAAAAAAAATCACCTGTCCATCTGGAAATCTTTTTTTTTTTTATGTACGAATGTTGAATTGCCTCAAGCTTCTTCAGTTGATAAGCCAGTTGAATATAACACTCCATTTCTGTTTCTTCCAAGGAACCATATGGAGTAATACAGCCAATGTGGTTTTGGTTGAAGCCATGAGGTCATTGAATGAGAGACCTGTCCACAACAGAGCCAGCACGTATGGTTCCCTCTTTGCAATGAAAGACAAAATGGCCGAAAAGTACTTCATCCTGGCTGACTGACTGACCATCAGAGACCTCTCCTCTCACCTCATGTGCACAGTGACAAAGCAATCCAGTAATGCAGCAATAACTGAAATTTGGCATGCAGAGTACAGTCTGGAAAATTCAAACAAGAATAAGCAAGGTACACATTTTAACATAGAAACAATTCAACCGATTCACAAGTGAAGCAATCGTCAATGCACCTTGCATTTATCACAGACAGTGATTACTGTTTGAAGTAAGTAAAAGAGGCTGTTAATATTATCAAGTGATGTGAATGTACCCTGCAATAAAGTTCACAACACAGAAGCAGAAATGTGTGTATTAAGAGAGAATTAGATATTTGCTTTAACAGTGCTGTGGAGTATTGTATACTTTGTCATTTCCTAATATATCCAAAAACATGGTGCTAACATGAGATGGCTCATCATCTGACTGCAATTACATATCCATTTGAGTACACCGGAAAAACTGTGGTGCAGGCCCAGTGCAGTTTTGATACTCTGTATGGGTGTGCACTTACAACAAGTCGTACTCTCCGAAAATTATTTTCAGAAAATAGAAACTTGCCAACCAGTGTTCCCCTCTGCTGAGGTCATAGGTCAGAGACACAGGAAGAGGAGCGGTAGGCGTGTGTGTGGCACCACGACATCGTCGACCACCTAGCCTGCAACATGGCGATGTTCAGCACACAGGCAGAAGGAGGAGAATGGTGGTTGGAGGAGGAGGGCGTGAACAGGTTGTCAGTGAGTTTTTCTCCACCACTCCGTTGACGGCTGTGGGGCTTCACGAGGTGTCAGATGGGACATGCTCCTCGAAGCCCTCGCTCTCCCGGACCAGCGCCCGCTCCAGGATGACGCGGCCCTCCTTGTAGCGCTGGCTGTCCTCCGTGGCAAACTCGTAGATCCAGCCCAGCTTGCTGTTGCAGTTCTTGCAACTTACGTCCCTCACCATGTGCCTGCCGGTGAGCATGACTCGGTCCTGCACTTCACTGTACTGCAGGTTCACCACCTGAATGGGGTTCCAGAGAGCAGTGGAGAGACATTAGTGGAGAGTTATCTATGATTATGTGTTAAATACACTATTACATTAGTGGACAGTTATTAATGATTATGTGTCAAAGGCACAGTGAATTACACAAACTAAAGACTTGTTTCACCTATTCAACAAAAGTATTGTACATGAAAACCTAGAGGATGTGGCTTCTGTAACTTCCTCCTGCTTTTTCTAGTTCTTGACTTCCTCCAAGTATTGTTAATTTCAGCAGATGCTTTTATCCAAACAATGTACACCAAATTCAGATACATGAATCCATTAAGGGGCAAGAAAGGGTTAGGTATCTTGTTCAATGACACGTACAGTTTACGCTGTGGACCCTTGAGATACAAACCAGAACTTTTAGCGTGGAGTCCAATACCCAAACAATTATACTATGCTGCCCCCTACTGCTGATTTAGTTTGCGTCTGACAAAGGCTGGCTGGACTGTTGTCATATAATATGAAGCTTGATACTAGTTCACACACAGCTGGCTAGCATGTTTAGTTACTTGTATTGTGCAATTCAATCATATGAAGGAACACATTTGTCCTTCATTCGGTCTTATTTAGGAAATAAGACTCCATCTGAATGTCATTAACTTAAGTTTGACTCCAACAATAATAATTAAGTGATAATCAATAATAAGTAATAAGTAATAATAATAATAATAATAATAATAATAATAATAATAATAATAGCAGACATCAACTCAAAATCAAGCAAAGCATATCTTAGGCCCATTTAATTTCCCACCACCATGCACCTTATTGAAGAGGAAGGCTCTGCCTGTGGCCCCAGTGAAGCGTGTGGAGATGAGCTCCGATCGATTGGTGAGGATGGTGTCACAGTTGGCACAGGAGAAGAGGCGTGTTCCACCGATGTGGTCGAGGAAGATGCGCCCCATTGTCCTGTCTGCTTCAGTGGGTTTCACTCTATTTATTGCGGTAAAGGTGGTAAGCAAAAAACAACAAAACAAACAACAACACGCAAACAATCTTAGTATTTGAGAATTCAAAACCGTAGGCTTACATCTCTCTGGACTCTCTCAACTGACTGGATCCAGGTACACACTAAAAAAAACACTTGTCATGACAATACTTGACAGTAGATGTCAGCTGTGTCGTTCCGTTTGTCTGAGAATACATTGGGTAACAATGGCACACTTGTAGAAACTTAAAAGGCTTTGGGTACTGTAAATACCATAAATACCAGACTAGTTTGCTATGTTGTACTGTGGTTTTTGACGCATTTGCTTTTTAATGTATTAATCGTAACGAAACCATTATCATGACGTTAGCTCTTCCGCTAACTGGATGGCTACAGCTACTGACAAGAAGACAACAACCTCTAACGATCGCTAATCCCCAGAAAACGGTTCCCTACCTTGTCGATTTACTTTCTGTGTCGAATACTTGTTGGGCGTGAAACGATGTCAACAATACATTGGTTATATTTCCGTGTCACTGTGCTGTTGTAGGGATCGTCGTCGTTAGTTAGGGCTTTGTTGTTCTTCCCCAGCTGTTTCTGCGTCGTGCTGCTCACTGCTACTATCAACATCCGGTCATGACGTCATCACTACGGCAGCGTTCCCCTTGTCCGCAGAGCGGCAGCAACGAGCCAACAAAACGGACAACTAGGGTTAGATTTGATAGTTCCCATGAACTATGATGCCTTCCACACCAAACCGAAATAGACCTACCATGGCGCTCTCCTTTATTTGTATGTATACCCATCGCGGCGTAATTTAATCAAGATGACGCTTACTTCACGTGATTATATCAAGCATGATCAGAATGTTTAGTGGTTTAGATAAACCACCGATTTTTATGTATATTTTTTCCTTACATCATTGATGTGGTATAGCGAGGCCACAAATGAAGGGGGTTAAGGATCTTGCTCTAGGATGCCTGCAGGTACTGCCAGATTGCGCAGAATGTTTTGGCTGGGTGTTGAGAACACCAACCCCTGGCCCTGTCTGTACTATTTGTCCTTGCTGGTGACTTATTTAAAATTCAGTTAGAATTTAGGGGAAGCCGAAATTCTCAGTTTCAGATACCAAAACAAGACTACTCTGTTCAGCAATGGTGACTCATTCTGTGAACCTAATATCCTTCACAGGCATTATATATGATAATCAAATTAACCTTTCCTCAAACTACAAATCAGCCGTTCTGAAACCAAAAGACTGGTAATACAGCCCTGTAATAAAGCAAGTGCAACAATTTCATTCTGTTGAGATGAATGAATGAATGAATTAATTAATTAATTAATTAATTAATTAATTAAATGATTGGATGGCTGACTGACAGGCCTACCTGTGCACACCCTGCAAGTGCACATTGTGCATGAGTCTTCCACAAGGAAGCTGTCTGCTTCATAGGCACCATTGAACATCAATCTTTTTCAAAGCTTGTTTATGCAGTTGCCTTACTTGAAATCAATGTTGCACCTAATATAGTCAATGTCTTACATATGTCTTACCACCAGTTTTTATATCCCCAGGGCATCGAATGACAATCTTAAGACAATCTCGTAAAGTCATGACAAGCATTTTGCAATCTATTCATATCTTATCATGTCATCTCCAAAACTTCAAGTTCATCAGTAAAACCATTTTAATGAGTTGTGTACTTGCAGGTACATAAAGATAGGTGTGTAGGCATATTCGCTTTACAGGGAAGTTTGTCAGTAGTGGTGGCTCATGGTTGATGGATTAGACAAAGCAGACAAATAAGCCTTTTTATTGATATACCTGAATTTAAGACTTATTAAGGATCTCGCTTTTTTCCTCTGTTTATCCAGACTTTTTATTGACCTAGGTTTTAATGTTAAATAATTCCATCTATTAGGGTTGCCAGGGTGGTTAAACCATTAGATTAGCTTTCATTCCCTTTTTTATTTTATTCTACTTTTTTGCATTGTTATTGATACATTGTTATTGATTGATATTATGATGTGCCTGACATTTAAATACACAATTGAAGGCTAGATTTCTGCTCAAAGAAGTTTTAGACGATGCATTGTGTTTTATAGACATTAAATTGTCCCTTATAGGAAAATTCTTAAGTGTTATCCAGGAGAAACAATGTCACTTTGCCAAAGCATAATATCCATTAATTAAATCATATATAGCCATATATATCTCAAACATAAATTAAGCAATCATTTCAAACAATAATACATATGTGGGATTCAGTTGCCCATTAAGACTTTTCTCTGTAAAGTTCAGACTTGGCCCCACCTGCTCATGACACCTCTGTCAAGGGTCCTGCCCCTCCCCTTTCTCTTCTCCTCCATATATACACAGCATGAAAGGTGGTTCTTTATTTCTGCCTCACTTTTTTGTTTACTTTCTTTTAACTTTAACAAACTTTAACATTATTTAGACAGTTTTTGTTTTTAAGGAGTAGGCAGTTCTTTTGTTTTCATATGTTGATGATGAAGGTTGAGACACTTCTCAGAGTGTCAGTGCTGCTGGTGGCTGCTTATCTTACAGGTAGTATAGGTTATTGTTTCACAAGTTGCTTTGAAGAATGTATTTTGACACATTAAGAGTTGTCATAGTGGTGACCTCCTGCTAGTGCCAAGGGATTATCCCAGTTAACTATCAGTGCTTTCAAATTTGACGTAAGAGCTGCATAACAACAGTTTGTTTCAACTGTCAATTGCACTGATACTGTATCTGCATAGTTAAGTTTGATGTCGTATTGTCACTTATAGTAGCATAACATTTACATTATTATAACCCATTGTTGTGTTTCTAGTTATTCAGTTGTTATAATAATGTGTATTTAATACAACTGTAATGATTTTTTGTTAGAAATGCCACATTTAGTTGCTGGTGATATGATCGTATCGAAGATTCTGCAAAATGCACCAGGAATACACCAGAAGGTTTGGATTTCTTTATGTTGATGCTTTTTTGGAAATAAGAATATTAATCTGTACTCAACAATATGGTTGTAGATATACTTTTATAACATGATAAACTAATTTGTTATGTTTATTTTTGGTTCCAGATTAAAGATGACAGCCCACCCTGCCCTGAACGTTTAACCCCACCTGGTTCAGGTATCTATGCTGTATTATAAAGACTACAATCATGCAGCATCATTATGTACTGAGGCTAATGCAATAACTAACCAAACTCTAAAATCAAGGCAGGCAAGTGGTATCTCCACTATAACAAAAACATGTGTGTCAGTGACGGCACACTTTGCTTTCTATAAAGACAATATAGAGTGCAAACACAATTCAGCAACCTATTTCACCAGTTTTCCAACTGCTCTATGGCAGATTCTTAAACTACCCATTTAGCGTCAGATTGTCATGCTAATACCTCTTATATTATACTCTTCTACGTAATCGTCAATGCTCATAATAGTCAATATTTCTGATCACCAGTTGACACTCTCAGAGCGTCTGATATATCCGTGTTTTCTGCCATGGGAATACCAACATCACAAAGGTACGCCTCCTGCTTCAGCTGACCA
>JAXIVH010000047.1:1041486-1093986 GCA_036785325.1 Urophycis tenuis | reverse complement strand
GAGTCAATGACAATCGACGACGAGTCCTACACTGTAAATTGGCTAATTTACACATTTGCAATTTATTTGTTGTTTGCAAATTATAACCCAGCTGATGTCAGTGTTGACCTCTTCAGGGATGTAGGCTTTCACCAGCTTTCAAATGCAACTCCACGATTTAGCCGCATTTTAGCATGGCTCTGGTAATGTTGCTCTTTCAAAGGAGGACAAGGCTTTTAAGGTCGAGTACAATTTGTCATTGATCCAGTTGGTTTGCTTGCTTCAATGGCTGCAGCACACTGGGATTGTGTACCAATTTGTTTCATATTTGGCAACTTCTGAGAATCGTGAATCATAACACAGGTTACAGGTCAAACTAAACCAGAATGGCCCGGGACATTTCTCTCCCGAAAACAGAAAGAGAACAGGTCACATGTTGTCGCAGATGTCCGTTTTTCGACTTCGACTTCGTTTCCTTAATCTCTGATTACATATCTTGGTAATTTTATGATTTAGTACAGTAAAGTTTATATGTTGTAGTTGTTGTAACTTTAAGTTGACTAAAACCAAAAACATAGATCTAACTACCTTGAAATCTGTATTCAGCGCATCGATTTTCAGAATGACTGGAAAGTGATCACCATGTTTATTGGGGGAAATGACGTGTGTGACTTCTGCACAGACACGGTAAGTTCCTGTGTTTAATTTAAAATAAAAGTCATTTCATAACTCATTTTGGAGACTCCTTCCTACATTTCACGGCCATCCTCCAGGTTTTCTTCTCACCAAAGAATGTAGTTCGTCGTGTCCGTGAGGCCCTGGATATCCTCCATCAGGAGGTAAAACACAAAGAGACCCTTCAGTTTGGATTGCATCTCATGAGACCCAATTGATTTCTGCTCCCGCTTCATGGAGGCTGCTCTATGGAGGCTGCTTTATGGAGACCTTCCATCCATTGATTATCATTAATCAACTCTCCTGTTGTGCTGCGGCAGGTTCCCCGGGCCCTGGTGAACCTGGGGGAGCTGCTGCACATGGTTCCTCTCCGGGAGCTGCACCAAGAGAAGAGCCTTCGCTGCCCCACCTTAGTTGTAAAGTATGTGACTCCTGATCCTCCTCATCCTCCTGTAGCACCAGTTTCTGTGCTTCAAATGGTAGTGATGTTCATTTTTATCCCAACATGTGGTCCCCAGAATCCTATGCCCTTGCATTCTGACCCCTAACGAGGGAACAGGGGAACTCCAGAAGGTAGAAGATGTGAACCGAGCATATCAGGTATACCACCACGCAGTACAATTGTATTTTTAATGTTAATGTTGCGAGTTCATCCCTTCTGATGATTGTCCTTGATAACTAAAGCTACTATGTTATGATACGATAATGTGGTATCATAACATAGTAGCTTTGGAGGACAATTATCACACATGAACATATTATGTTCATGTGTGAACGTATATGAACAAACTTGTAATTGCACTTAAGATTTTTTTGACATTTTGACAGTTTTAATGACATAAGTCATTAACATAACATATACCACTGACTCCCATCAAAATATTCTAGGTTCAAACCTCAATGTCTTCAATATGCCTAATCCCTTCCTGCCATTAATAACAGTTATTTATTAGTGACTTGTACCCTTAAATAAATGTCAACGTTCCTGTATGATCTTGGTTTGTCCATCCAGACTGGTATGAGAGAGCTAGTTGACTCCGGTCGCTATGACACTCATGAGAACTTCACTGTGGTGCTCCAACCTTTCTTTAGGGAGGTCATCCTCCCCAGGCTAGAGGTAAAGATGTATATTAAGGGATGTATGTAGTAACAGTATGGGGCTGGAATGTAGATTTCCCCATATTTGTCAGCTTCCCTCTCGCTCATTTTCTCCCCCTGCATTCATTTTTAAGGACGGACGCCCAGATCGTTCCTATTTCTCCCCAGACTGTTTTCACTTGAGCCAGAAAGCTCATACACTGATGGCTCGTGCACTTTGGAACAACATGGTGTAGTATTCTTTAACCATACTGTATATATTACTAATACGAGAAGGCAGAAAGTCAGTTGTATATAATGCACAACTCTCACAATGTCTTAGATTGAGCCTGTGGGCAACAAGACTTTCAGCCAAGACTTCAGCACTCCCATCGATATGAAGTGTCCTTCAAAGGTAATAACATATGTTTATATGAACCACATACATAAAGTACATACTCCTCCGTCAGGAAATATGAAACAATACAGTACATTGTCACGAGTTGTTCTCCAGGTTAAGATGATCTGTCTATTGTTTTTCCGTGTCGTCATATGCATTTGTTTTGATTGATTGATCTCTTCATCAGAAAATGCCGTTCCTCAGGACGGCTCAGAACAGCGACTATGTCTACCCTGGCCCCCGCCCCACTCCTCCTCCTCTCACGGTCTGCCTTTCTATTGGGTTATAATATCATATAATATTATAGTTATAATATCATATTTACTGTATCCCATTTGGTGGATTTAGCACTGGCAGCCTTTGAATGCCGCTCTCTAGCATTTGAGCTACACAGAACCACATTTCTGTCACATTTCTCTCCAATTTCTCTTGCAGAAGCTGCTTATGTTCAATATGTAATGTCTGTCACCACCGCAAGCATCCTCCTCACACTGCTTCTTCTCTTCATAATGTCCTCCTTCCTTTAGAACTGGGGCAGTGATTTCACCTGTGCTAACACTGCTCCCTCCGACTCCGTGCCTGGCTCAGGTGAGAACGCAGCAGCTCACCTCAGATGTTACCTGTAGTGACATCAGGTAGAAAGTGAAGCCAGCAGGCGCTTGAATGGCAGTGAATCTGTTTTGCAGTACATAAGTTGCGCCCTGGAGACATCAAAGTGGTGGGCGCTATGGGAGACTCACTAACGGTACAAATGTACCTTTTCTTTTCTACAAAACATTATTTACTGAATATTTTCCATCACTTTTATTATTCAGCTGTTCTTATACAAAAAGTTTTCAGAGTGAATTTAGATAGTGTGTGTGTGTGTGTGTGTGTGTGTGTGTGTGTGCATTTGGATACAGGCGGGTTTCGGAGCTAAGGCTAACAACATCATAGCGCTGATAACTGACTACAGAGGTGTTTCATGGAGGTGAGAGTTGGACCAAACAAAATGCAATCAGAAGAAAAACTTAATATCTTTTTACAATATTATTGATTTTTCTGTCTGTTTATGATTAAGCATTGGAGGCGATAAAACCCTTGAGACCGTCACAACATTACCCAGTAAGTCAGTTGAAATACCAATAGATGACAGACTTTCTTGCTGGAGCCCATATGATGAATCATGTGTATGTCACTTATGTAGAGGTAACCACGGTTTCTGTGTTTAGACATCCTCAGGAAGTTCAATGCCAACATTAAGGGGATGTCAAAGGGCCAGGGGAAAAGGCAGAGAGGCTTCAACATGGCTGAGACAGGAGCTGTGGTGGCGTGAGTTAATGATGTCATATCATGTCATGTCAGTTAGTTAGTTAGTACCATAGTAATATCATGTCACATCACATGAATAATGTCATATATTAGTTTAATTAATTATTATTTTTATTAAATATCATGTAACATCATATCATTATAATTTATAATAAATTATGTATCATCATCATCATTTGACCTTTCAATACATGTTTTTACAGAGAATTTCCAGAGCAAGCCAGACGGCTTATTGAAACTATGAGAAACAATACAGTAAGTGTGTCATATCTCTCTCTCTCTCTCTCTCTCTCTCTCTCTCTCTCTCTCTCTCTCTCTCTCTCTCTCTCTCTCTCTCTCTCTCTCTCTCTCTACTGTAATATGTATTTGAGATACACAGTCTCTCTATGTAAGTAGCCCCTCTCCCTCCCATTGTCCACAGGCTGTGGACTTTAAGAATGACTGGAAGCTGGTGACCCTCTTCATTGGAGGAAATGACCTGTGCGAGTACTGCAATGACAGAGTGAGCTCACCATTCATCCATCATCAGCTTAACCCACCCACAATTTGAACTTTTCCCAGCCAATTGCTTTTGTTCTTTCTTAGTAAAGTACTGCATCAATGTGCAATTAGCATTCTTACTATGGCTGTTACCATTTTTGCTAGTCGCTGCTGTTGCTAGGGTTTCATAAATACATAAGATATGAACATACACTTCTGTTATGGAGGATGTTTGCTTTGTAAGAAAAATCTAAACTGTACAAAACTGTTTCCTTTTTGAAAAAAAAACATAGGCTGCATTTTCAACAGAGAACTACATCATTAATTTAAAGACAAGCTTGGACATTCTTTACAAAGAGGTAGGTTTTAAAAAAAAAATATTATATATACAGTACATGTTTGCAAAAACATTGTATGTTAAAAAGTATTACGGTGTATATATAAACATTATATTGGCATATTTCATCCATTTCAGTTGCCCTTTTCTCACAATGATTAGTGACATGACATCAGTCGAATTGAATAATATATGTGACACTAACTGTGAATATTTTTTAACTAACACACATTTTCTTTTCATTATGGTGTTAGGTCCCCAGACTGCTGGTTATTGTGGTGGAAATCCTAGAATTGAAGGCCCTTCGCAAAATTAAAAAGGATGCTATGTGCAATTTCATTCAAAAGTACGCTTTACCATGCTTTAAGTTGAAGATAACACATCATTGGCTAAGGCACTCAAAATACACGTTCATTTCCATTTGTTTGTTTCCTTCTAACGTTCTTCTTCATTCTGGGGGGTTCTGAAGGCAGGCTTGTCGGTGTGTTGTGGAACCGAGCGATGACTCATCTGAGCTGGCTGAGATTAAACGCATCAATCGGGATTATCAGGTAAATCTGAACAGAAGATTGATTGGTTGTTCTCCCCATTAGTGCCTTAACCCTATGTGTAATGTACGTGTATGTCATTCCCTCTCACTCTCAGCCCACTAGATGTCTTCACTGTTTTGTCCATAAAAGCACAAAAGGTCTCTCAAATATTAAAAACAAATCAATGAATTATTATAATCATTTGTGTGTTTGCAATATATTTTGTGATTTTTGTTGTTGTTGTTGTTGTTGTTGTTTGTTTGCTTGTAATATTTTTCATTGTATAGTTTGTTTTGTATACATACGTATATATACGTATATATATATATATATATATATATATATATATATATATATATATATATATAATATTTATATATATATATATATATATATATATATATATATATATATATATATATATATATATATATATATATATATATATATATATATATATATATATAATATTTATATATATATATATATGCAATATTTCATTGTCTAATCATTTTTATTGTGTCCTGGCCCCAGAGAGAGACAGAGAACCTGGTGTACGGGGGGCACTATGACGCCAGGGAGGACTTCACTGTGGTGCTGCAGCCCTTCCTCAGAAACACCATCCTTCCCTTGACCTCTGTATGACCTCCAGCACATCCTCCATACCACACACACACACACACACTATGCATACAAGTCATGATGATGATGTGTTGTTTCCAGGAGGGGACACCGGACACAAGCTACACCACGGTGGACTGTTTCCACTTCAGCGAGCGTGGTCAGGCAGACATGGCCAGGGGACTGTGGAATAACATGGTACAGCTAGCCGCTAGCCGCTAGCTTTATTGGACAGACGGTTGTCTTTATATTCTTCATGGCCTTCAACAAATTTGATAGCACGATTGAAGTGATTTTATTGTCACTGATGTTACATTTTTGTTCTGTTTCATAGTTTGAGCCCGTGGGCAAGAAACAGACATACAATAATTTCACAAGTTCTAGGAACATAATCAAGTGCCCTGCTGAGGTAAAGAAAACACATACATACATACATACATACATACATACATACATACATACATACATACATACATACATACATACATACATACATACATACAGTACATACATACATACATACATACATACATACATACATACATACATACATACATACATATGGTACATACATACATACATACATACATACATACATACATACATACATACATACATACATACATACATTATTATCATTACACAATATATTATTTATATACTGTATATAACATGAATGTATTTTTCAGCATGAGTCCTACGGAAAAAAAAAAGTCACTTTGTGTCCCTTAGGAGCATCCTTACATCTTCACAAGAGTCAACAGCTATTCCCCTCCTGCCACGCCCCCAGGCCCCGCCTCCACGCCCAGCCCAGCCACCCCTGAAGCAACGACCACACCTCTCGTCCACACTTGCTCAGGCGTTGTGCCGGCCTGGGCCGCTGCTGTCCTCACCGTTGTGGGCCTCCTTATTGGCTGCATGCTCACTTGGCTCCTCCTGTCCTACTTACACAGGAAGAACCGCAGGAAGATGAAGACTGGGTTGGAGATGAACGGCACAGAGTTCTAAAGCAGTTTGTGTGTCTGTGTGTGTGTGTGTGTGTGTGTGTGTGTGTGTGTGTGTGTGTGTGTGTTGTAAATTTGGCAATGGTCACTTAGTTGGAGTTTCACTTAACTAGAAAAGTTATGATGAAAATATTGCAGTTCAGGCAAAAAATTATGCAATGTGAAAAATGTATCTGCCACCAACACTTAAAATATCAATTTAAAAGTCAAATGAAGTGAACTAAAAATAATTTGATAGAATTTGAATTGCTGCTGCTGGCTGACACAAAATGATTGTGGTGAACTTAAACACTCCCATTTTTTTCATTTCTTGGAATATCCTCCTGTAACCTGTGATGAGTTGTCTATGCTTAAGCAGTGTGTAGTTGTGTATAGTTTCCCCATTGGTATTTGTTCAAGCTCAAAGTAACATAATATGATTGTTAATATACAACATTTACAATAAACATAATTATTTTGTGTCTTTGAATATATTGCCACATATTGTACACCATCACCCTTTCCACTCGTCTCTGCTTGTTTGCTGAAGATAGTTATTATATTGTGCAAAAACTGATTTGTATTTTTCAAATATATGATTTGACAGCACACGTTAATTAATGACGGCATTATGTAACCGTATCTGTCTTGGCCCAGGTCTGCTGCACCATACCCTATAAGGTTTGCTCTCTCCTCACTGCATGCCACGATAAATCAACAGGCCAGAGATCCTTGTTTGGCAGAACCACGCCCCCTACCGATCGAGCATGAAGTTGACCGCGTCCACAGCACGCTAAATATCAATTGAAAGATGGCGGAGGACGAGTTGGATGTGGACGGCATCATCTCTCGCCTTTTAGAAGGTAAGTGTTCTTCTTAACCCAACAGACCTGCGTCTCTGGCTCTCTGATATCCACATTAACCACGATAGCTATGGTCTCCTATACTGTTTCTCTAAAAGGATATGTTTTGTGGAACGGGTTTAAATTAGATGACGATAGCCACCGCTTCCTCTAGTAGCTGCGTTGTTTCGCCCAGGCTAGTTTGGGCTAATGTTAGCCTGACATGTTTATAACACAGGATTTTAGTGCTGAACACCTACAATATTATGTGTCTTTTAGCAACGTCGATAACCTACACAAGTACAAAGTAACCTACACTTAGTTCCGCTGAATAGTTTTTATTTCACTGAGGGTTCAACTTTCTTTCTCTTTCGTGCCCTGCATGTATGACTCAATATAACTGTACATTTATGACTCAATATAACTGTACATTTATGACTCAATATAACTGTACTTATCATGTATGGTGTGGTGTTAATTTCTTCCTTGTGTGTCTTAAAAGTCAAACCAAGTGAACCTCTGGTGACGTAGCGTTGCATCACTATGGCAGCACTGTTGTCCCTAAAGGTTAAATAACGAGCTGTTCACTGTGGATGGCCGCTCCACAACAAGCAGCCTCAAGAAAGTCATATGTATTCTTATTATTGCCAAGTTTCCATACTCAACTCCTCCTTCGTGCTTTGTCACAACAATAATTTAAACTTGACATACCGCACTATGGTCGTACTTATGGACAGATTAAAAACGGTCATACTATTCATACTTTTTGAGTATTTTTGTCGAAGTCGCAATGTGTATGATGAGTCCCACCAGTTAATAGTTGAGAGGCCGTCAGATTTAAAACGACTGAATAACAATGTTCTGTCTAATTTCGTTTTTGTAAAATATCCTTTATAGGATTTGATTTAGTTGATCACATCATTGAAATCAACATTGACCACAGATGTGTCGAGGTAATTTTAAGATACGAGCTAATTGAAGAGCCGTGTGTAGAATTGAGTGGAATCTGGTAGAATAAGATTGTTTTGATTACGTTGGAAGGAACCCCTATTGTACATCTTCAACGAAGCTCCCCTGTTGCAGCACAATGTTTCTACAGTAGCCCAGATAGGCAAATGGCTCTAGTGTGGACACGTTTTTAATTCAATCATCTTTAGTTGAAGTAAGTGAATCTCGCTGTTTCATTTGAATTTGGACACTTTGAGACTGTACAGCGTTGCATTATGTAATGTGCCACATTATACAATAAGTGTCTGAAAAGCTTTACCCCAAAAGGTGGACTTTAACATCAATCACTGGCACTTCTCATCCTCAAACACTGTAGCTTCATACTATAAGTAATTGAGAAGCTTGACCCTCTTTCAGACGCAAACAACAAAATGAAGCACTGAGGGTTGGCAGTTCCTCGCACCCACCAGCATCATCTGACCTCAGACCATCTCCCTCCCACCATCACTCACAAACTGTTGTCTACACTTGGACACTTTAGCTTGTCTTTTGACTCTCTTTTGATATTTTGCACTGCTAAACATATTTTGCACTGCTAAACAACGCACTACCTCACTTTTTTTTATTACTTGTACTTTTCTGTGTTTCTGTGTTGTCTGCACAATGTCTGTTTGTCTGTTGTTAGTCTGATTGTCCACTTGTACATTTTGCACCGCAGGTCTGAGAGGACTGCAATTTCATCTGTGCTATATGCCTGCCATGTAGCACACCTGACAATAAAGTTACTTGAACTTGAACTTCAATCCCTACCGCCAACTGTCCACATGTCGAACCCCACAAATGTATGACAAAAGTGCTGATTGTAAGTCACCACTCTCTGGCCTGTGGTTGATGGTCTACCTACCAAAAATATAAACATATTATTTTATCCTATTTAGGGCATTTAGCAGATGCTTTTGTCCAAAGCGACTTACAATCAGCACTTTTGTCTTATTTGTGGGGTTCGACATGTGGACAGTTGGCGGTAGGGATTGAACTGCCAACCCTCCGGTGAGTGGACATCCCGCTCTACCCACTGAACTAATGCCACCCACCAAATAACATACAGGCAATCAATCGTACAGCAGATAAACCAACACATATGGCTAATGCATGTTTTTGGCCCCTCCCACCCACAACTCGCAATGACCACCTGTGTGGTGCAGTGTACTACTAGAGACACTATTGAAGGAGGAGACCCATCACAGAAAAAAAGTTTCCCCATGCATTTCACCCATTGAAATGCATGGGGAAACTTTGTAATGCCAAGGTGGCAGTTTTTGGTACATGTCCTGCCTCTTCCGGTGCCGTTGCTCCAATAAATTAGCAGGTCCTACGCGGTCACACTTTTTGCGAAACTTGGACACATGGCCCTTAAGCAGTCAATACCAAAGACAGGCAAGGTTAAAGTTACGTTGTTGATCTGTTGCTTTATGGCATGATCTGCGATAGCTGACCGTGCTCGATGACGTCTTGCTGTTAGTGCCGGTGTTGCCGTAGATGAAAACAGTGTTGTGATGCATTGCGCATGCGCAGTCACGATTACCTGTAAGAAAAAGTGCTTTAAAAATGTTAATTTGATACAAAACCACCAAACCACACACCACTATATAGGGCCCTGGTCTTGCTAAGACCAAATAGCCCAAAAGGCGTGGCCAATATGGCCGCGAGTGAGAGGACTTGCCTGGGGAAACAAAGTGTGAGGAAACTGGCACCAAAATATGAAGAAATTGTACTGAAAGAAAGGTCATACCAGGGCGGCACGGTGGTGCACTGGTTAGCACTGTCGCCTCACAGTAAGAGGGTTCTGGGTTCGAATCCACCTGGGACCCGGGACCTTTCTGTGTGGAGTTTGCATGTTCTCCCCGTGCTTGCGTGGGTTCTCTCCGGGTACTCCGGCTTCCTCCCACAGACCAAAAACATGCAGGTTGGGGATTAGGTTAATTGGTGTCTCTAAATTGACCATAGGTGTGTATGTGAGTGTGAATGGGTGTTTGTCTATATATGTTAGCCCTGTGATAGGCTGGCGACCTGTCCAGGGTGTACCTCTCGCCCATTGCAGCTGGGATTGGCTCCAGCCCCCTCGCGACCCTCGTAGAGGATAAGCGGTTACGATAATGGATGGATGGGATGGAAAGGTCATACCAAGGATCATACCAGTTAGAAAGGTCATACCACTTTGGTTATTTGGAAATGGTTTGGCTACCTGAATTCTGACATGGTTCAGACTAGCATTGGGTACAAAATATGTTGGCGACCAGGAAACGCCTCCGTACCATGCCATAGAGCACTCCGAAAGCTTGAGTGTACGTGCGTCCCCCCCCCCCCCCCCCCCCCCCCCAAGTAGTAGCTCCAAGTAGTAGCAGCAGTAGTAGTAACTGTCCAGCCCTAATGCTAGTCAAACTTTTGAAGTTTGACAACAATTATCCCATATGAAAAGAAATCAAAGCAATACAAAGACATAACCAGCGCAATTACGTGCTGTATCGCCAAAGACATGATGCCTATAAGCATGGTTGAAAAACGAAATAACTTTTATGTACACAAACGTAATGAATTTTGTAAAATCTATGTTCAGTATTATACTCTATTTTTCAACTCAAATTTATTTGTATGGCCCTTAATCACAGTTAGTCTCAAAGGTTGTGTGTGTGTATACAGTATATGTGTGTGTATTGCTTTGGCTCACCTGCCATGACTCATGAATTTAAGTGACATCCCATTCTTAATCCATAGGGTTTAATATGACTTCAGCCCACCCTTTGCAGCTATAACAGCTTCTGGGAAGGCTTCACACAAGGTTTAGGAGTGTGTTAGATAATGGGAATTTTGGATCATTCTTTGAGAAGCGCATTTGTGAGGTTACACACTGATGTTGGACGAGAAGGCCCTGCTCTCAGTCTCCGCTCTAATTCATCCCAAAGGTGTTCTATCGATTGAGGTCAGGACGCTGTACAGGCCAGTCAAGTTCATCCACAGCAAACTCTCTCATCCATGTCTTTATGGACCTTGCTTTATGCAATGATGCAAAATTTTACGTGGCCTACCACTTCGTGGCTGAGTTGCCGTCGTTCCCAATTACTTCCACTTTGTTACAGTTGACTGTGGAATATTTAGGAGCGAGGGCATTTCACGACTGGACTTGTTGCACAGGTTGCATCCTATCACAGTACCATGCTGGGATTCACTGAGCTCCTGAAAGCCACCCATTCTTTCACACATGTTTGTAGAAACAGTCTGCATGCTACCTAGAAGGACCATAAGGTAGGATGATGCTGATCCGTGCAAGGCTGTTTAAGTAAGCAGTTGCACCTTAAAGTCCAATATGGCTGTTATTGGGAGTCAGTTCAGAGAAGTGAGAATAGGAGCAATATGCTCACATTTTCCAGTTGGCAGTTTAGCTGCTGCTTTGTTGACAAGCTGGAGGCTTTTCATGATAGTTTGATAAACTGGAGAACATTGCATTGAAGTTATCTAGCCTAGACAATATAAGATTAGATTAAAGTTTAGTCATTCCCAGTATTTTTTAAATATGGGAATGAAATTTGTTCTCTGCATTTGACCCATCCTATGGTACATAGGAGCAGTGGGCTGCTACGTTCAGCACCCGGTGAGCAAGTTGGGGTTCCGTGTCTTGCTCAAGGACACTTCAACATGTGGACAGTTGGATGAGGGGAAGCGAGGGGATCAAACCGCCGACCCTACGGTTGGTGGATGACCCGCTCTGTCCATCTACTCTATCCACTGAGCCACTGTCGCTATAAAAGCGTGGATGAGCGTCTCTGCATCTGCTGCGGATTAAATTGGTTTGATTTTAGAAATAATTTTCAGATGAAAGAATGCAGTTCTTGTGATACTTTTTACATATTGATTGAAAGAAAGCATAAGGTCAAACAAGACACCAAGATGTTTAACACAGGAACGTTGTATGATAGCCAAGCCTTGAAAACAGTTATATGTCTTTGAAATGTGTCTTTGACTGTGCTTTTGGCCAATGATTATCAGCTCTGTTTTACATGTGTTGAGCTGTACGTACCTATGGGACATGCATATTTTAATTGCAATCAGGCAAGAAGAGTCGTTTGATTCAAAAGGAATGTAGATTTGAGTGTCATCCGCATAACAATGGAAGCTAATTCCATATGTGCATTATATTGCCAAGAGAAAACATTTAGATTGCAAAGAGCAGTGGACCAAGGACCAACCCTTGGGGGAGACCAAAGCTTAGGTTGCAGTGTTTTGATTGAGTCTTCAGAGTTTCATTCTATTTAACCAGCGAAGAGCAGAACCTTTGATGCCAACGTAGTGTTTGAGACAGTGAAGAATCAATGCTTTGGTCAATTGCGTTCACAGCAGCACTGAGGTTAAGCATCACCACCAGGGAGCTTGAATTGCTGTCCATGGTATGTAGGTGATTAGCCTAGGATCCGGGAATATTTACATTATAAATATGGATGTTGCATTTCTAAAACTCTGTTGTAGTAATGGACTAACAAAAGAATCCCATGATGCACTCTGATGTACAAGCCCTTACTCCTTTCTAACATTTCAAAAGAGGGGTGTTGCGACGCGGACATTAGCTGACGTCATCGTTTTTTCCATTGTATCTTTTAAACTGTTAGAGTTTGTGCTGTGTTGAGGAAAAGCCTCAATTTAAAGTGGGTCGCACACCAGAACAGCGCCAGACTCAATTTTCGGTCTTCTATGTATAATATAATGGGTGGTAATGAAGTTTTTGAGCAGTGCTGGATGCTATAGTGCGGCTGTATGCAGTGCCTGTGTTGGCTCATTGGAAACACAACCCAAATGGCCTGTTATTGTTAGTAACAGGCTCCCCCACTTCAATTTGTTACAAGGGAGCTAGTCTTTTAAAATTAAACACAGATGGAGGATACGGAACAAACGACATGCTTATGCTGCGACAAAGCCATTCTAGGAATACAACAAAATTTGTTAGGATGCCACTATTAACTATGAAGTTAGTTGCACCAGCGCCACAAGTATAAAAGTGTTAAGCCCTGCTTAGCTGTATCTTGTCAGCTAAACATTGATGAGTGACACTACCCGTGAACATTAACCCTCCCAAACACCCCTGTTCACATTAACCGCTCCGAGGTTTTTTGTATTCCTGCCATCCCTAATACTTACAATTTGTGAACAGGTATAGGAACAGTAAACTGTCAGAATAACATGATGAATCTTCATAACCATGGATTGATGGACTATTTAAATTCAGCATTCCGGCCAGCCGTCATCTCCGCATGATCATATTATGTGTGAGTCAGTGTGCCAGGAGGTGCTATTCACTCTGCTCTGTTGTCATTGGGTTTTTTGGCGAGAGTGGTATCACTGTCTGTATCTTCAATGAAATAGGTTTTAGCCATTATTTGGTGCAAAACGTGTACGATTATTAGTTTGAATCATTAATAAATTACAATTACAAACAAAATGAAGAAATAACCATTTTGACATGTCAAAAACATTGTGTTGCAGAGGTATTTGCTTCATGTTAGTAGCTAGCCCAGCTAGCATTCGCCCATTAAGTATCGTAATGGTCCTTTTGTACCTTGAGTTCACTGTCACTGCAGTGTCTAGTCATCCCTCAGTCCAAAACGAGAGCATGAGATTAGCGCTGCCCAGAGTCCAAACAGTCTGACTCAGGCCACGTTAGGCTACATGAACTACTGTTAAAGTCCAGTGTGTAGAATTTAGTGGCGTCTAGTGTATCGGATTAGTTAGTGTATAATCCCATGAAGAATTGTTGTTTTTGTTAGCTTATTTTGAGCAATTTATTTGTCATGGCTCCCATGTTGCACCGCAATTATTCTACAGTAGCCCACAATGGACAAACTGTTCTCCCATGTTCGAGAGAACGTGTTTTCAAGAAAATTGGATAGGAGGGAAAGGAGTGGGCATGTTATTGCAATGGCTATGACCCATTTGTGATTTTAGTCTGTTTAAAAATAAATGAATAATAGTGTTTCAAGTTTATTGTATACTAGATAACAACAGACATCATTACCAGCAGTGAAATTCTTTCAGCCCGGGTGTTCTTAACTTTGCATAATAAATTAAATAGAATAAGATAAGATAGAATACAATGAAAGGGTGAGGATGGGGGTCCAATGTACGTATTAGGTGTGGAATGGTTCGGTTCATGGTTTTGTGGTCATGGTTTTCGGTTCGGTATTTTTGATTGTCATGTTGATTGACTTTTGTCAATAACTTTTTTACCGCCGTCATCGTAGGTCACTCTAAATGCAAAGTGGTCCCATACAGCAGACCTAGGCCATCCTTAAAATGATTTCTGTTTGCCGTAACCCGACCGACCCTGTCAATTTAGGACCGACCCAAATTTAATTGTTACCCTTTTAGTCCGACCGATTTGCCGGTTTTAAATTTGCATTAAGACAGACCGTTTTTTTTTACTCTTCAAACAACTAATGCAAGTACAATAAAACCCTTTTAATTATATTTTAGTATTTATCGCGAATATAAATTGCCTACATACACAAGTAGACTACGTTCTTTCTTTTATATTCGCTTCATTTCATCAATGGTTCGCGCTTGTTATTGTGGCTGCGGGTGCAGTAAAGAAAATGTTCACGGTCACCATTCAAAGTTATACGGGTTCAGGCACCGTAGCAATACATTAAAAAATGCAATGAAATATCTCGACACCGCTTTAACGTGACACAAAGTTCTGCAAGACCTGTGCCCAGATCTTTACCCATCCTTTCTCCCCTCGAGTCTTACAGTGACCGTGTCGACTGACGTCAAGGAGACCGCTAAACTTTTACGGGCTGGAGACCCAGTCAGTGATGTCACGTTATGCAAATTTGTTTAAATTCATACTGACGTATTCACCAAAATTGACCAAATGGATCACCAGCTCAGTCCTGGTGATGCGCTGGGCCGCTCTGACCACCCTCTGCAGAGTTTTGCGGTCGAGGGCAGTGCAGCTTCTGTACCAGGCCATGATGCAGCCAGCCAGGATATTCTCAATGGTACACCTGTAATATTTGGGGAGTATCCTGTAGTCCAGCCCGAACCTCCTCAGTCGCCGGAGGAAGAATAGTCGCTGCCTTCACAACCACACCTGTGTGGTGTAACCAGCTCAGATCCTGGCTAATGTTAATCCTGAGGAATCCGAAGTGGCTGACCCTCTCCACAACCGACCCCCCGATGTGGATTGGTGTCTGCCTCTCTCCCCGTAGCCGCCTGTAGTCCACGCTCAGCTCATTCCTCTTGCGGACGTTCAGCAGGAGGTTGTTATCCTGACACCACAATGTCAGGGCACTCACCTCTGCTCTGTAGGCCGGCTCGTCACTGCTACTGATGCAGCCGATGATGGTGGTGTCATCAACAAACTTAATGACGGTGTTGGGGCTGTGCAGTCATTGGTGAACAGGAAGCACAGCAGCGGGCTGAGGACACATCCCTGGGGGGTACCGGTGATGAGCGTCAGTGTGGAGGAGTGTGGCGTTGCTGATCCTTACAGCCTGTGGTAGGGCTGGGCGATATGGACCAAAAGTCATATCTCGATATTTTCAAGCAGAATATCGATATAAGATAAATATCGATATTTGTTGACGCAATAACATATTTGCTGTTGCCGCGCTCCAACTCGTCACTCTACATGGGTGGCGCCGTTGTGCTTTAATTTCCAGCCTGCCTGCGTCGCTGCGCTCGTTAATCTGCCTTGCTGATTGCAAACTCAATCCTCAATTTGGGTGTAGGACAGGGTAGCGAAACATTTTAAAATGAATGAGTCAAAAACAGTCAGAGCAAGATGTGGCAAATGTCACCATTCTCGAATTTGACAATGCGGTCCCGACGTTACAGGAACGATAGCCTATGCAGAAATCGTTTTATTGTAGCCTAGTAGGCTATAGTAGAAACAGAATAAAATGAATGTTAATAAAAGGCAAAATTCTGAAATCGTAGCAAAACAGTGGGTGCAGTCTATGCATAGCATCTTAAATAGGCTAAGCAGCGGCAATGTTTCTTAAAAGACGGATCAGAAGGCTCCGATGCTTCGTGAAATATATATATATATATATCGTCCGTTATCATAAAATATCCGTTATGTTATCGTCCGTTCATTTGATATTTTATGTCATCTAGCCAACGTGTAATTTAGATTCGATATAGCCAGCGAAAGCGAATGAAAGAAAGCGCAGTCGCGCAGAAGTTGCCTGCCCATTAAAGTGTGCGGCAGCGTCGCTACAAAGTTTCTGTGAAAGCCACACGTTGTACACGTTGGGCCGGGGCAGTGTGTGTGTGTGACAAGTCGGAGGGAGCGGGAGAGAGATAGTGCTTCGCAGAGAAGAGAACGAAATAGCAGGCGGCAGTCGCGGCTCGAAACGGCTGTTATTAGGAACAAAGTGCTGTACTTTAAACGCAAATGAAACTATATCGATATTGACGATATCGTCTCGTTCCATATCTTGTTTGAAAAAATATCGATATATTTAAAATATCGATATACCGCCCAGCCCTAGCCTGTGGCCTGCTTGTCAGGAAGTCCAGGATCCAGCTGCACAAGGGGGAACTGATGTGCAGGTCTCGGAGCTCCGCAACAAGTCTGGACGGCACTATGCTGTTGAAATCAGAGCTGTTGTCGTTGAACAGCATCCGCACATACGTTTCGTGTCCCACTGATCCAGGTGGGCGAGGGCAGTGTGAATGCTATCGCATCATCCGTGGACCTGTTTGGCCTGTAGGCAAACTGGAGTGGATCTAATGTGGTGGGCATGGAGGATGTAATGTGAACTTTGACTAACCGCTCAAAGCACTTCATGGCAATGGTGAGTGCTATTGGGCAGTAGTCATTTAGGCAGCTCATGTTCGGTTTCTTTGGGACCGGGATGATGGTGGTCTTCTTATAACATGTGGGGACAACAGACTGGACCAGGGAACGGTTGAAGATGTCTATGAAGACATCTGCCAGTTCATATGCGCATGGATTAAGAGCTCGGCCCGGGATATTGTTTGGACCAGGAGCATTGTGTGCCTTTACCTTTTTAAAGGTTTTGCACACAAAATATCTGGCTTGTTGTGCACTCAAAGCGGGCGTAGAAGGCATTAAGCTCCTCTGGAAGAAAAGCGGTCACCTCCCCCATACAGTAGCCCTTTCCCTTGTAGTCTGTGATGGTCTTTAGCCTCTGCATGTGCCATGGTTGTTGGTGCCAGATGAGCTGGTCTGAGTATTTCAGAAACTACTGGGATTCACACACAACTATCTCTAGGGTTCACAGAGAATGGTCCGAAAAAAATAAACTATCCAGTGGCAGTTGTTTGGACGAATATGCCTTGTTGATGTCAGAGGAGAATGGACAGACTGGTTTGAGATGATAGAAAGGCAACAGTAACTCAAATAACCACTCAATACAACAAAGGTATGCAGAATACCATCTCTGAACGCACAATATGTCGAACCTTGAAGCGGATGGGCTACAGCAGCAGAAGACCACACCGGGCGCCACTGCTGTCAGCTGAGAACAGGAAACTGAGGCAACAATTTGCACAGGCTCACCAAAAGTGGACAATGCCTCATCTGACGAGTCTATTTCAGCTGTGACATTCAGATGGTAGGGTCAGAATTTGACGTAAACAACATGAACGTGGATCCATCCTGCCTTTTATCAATGGTTCAGGCTGGTGGTCGTGGTGTAAAATACACTTTGGGCCCCTTGGTACCAATTGAGCATCGTTTAAACGCTACAGCCTACCTGAGTATTGTTGCTGACTATGTCCATCCCTTTATGACCACAGTGTACCCATCTTCTGATGGCTACTTCCAGTAGGATAATACACAATGTCACGAAGCTCAATTCATTTAAAAACTGGTTTCTTGAACATGACAATGAGTTCACTATACTCCAATGGCCTCCACAGTCACCAGATCTCAATCAAATAAAGCACCTTGGGATGTGGAACGGGTGATTTGTATCATGGATGAGCAGCCGGCAAATCTGCAGCAACTGCATGATGCTATCATGTCATTATGGACCAAAATCTCTTGAGAAATGTTTTCAACACCTTGTTGAATCTATGCCACAAAGAATTACGGCAGTTCTGAAGGAAAAAGGGGGTCCAACTCTACTAGCAAGAGCAGTACTAGCAAGGTGTACCTAGTAAAGTGGCCGGTGAGTGTACCTTTTTACCTTTTTATATGTGTCCTAGAAGCTTAATCCTCTCTTGGACACCGACTTCAACCACTGCACAGAAGGCCCCCCACACATCCTTACAAACTGGTGTTGGATACAGACATATACTGCTGCGCAGACGGTAAAATAGTGTGGCAAATGGCAGTTTGCTGATGAAGGGAATTGTAAGTGGATGTGCATGCTTAAACAGAATCATTTTCTGGAAACAGTGTTCAAGGTAGGTTCCATGTTCGATAACTACTATAACTGCAATGATTATAGGTCTGAATGTAGGTTGCAACTATCAAAGCAATAAGAGGACTGTGAGAGAAACGTGAAAGGCTTTTATTTCCACCATGTACTACAACATGTAGTAATCTGAGTATGTGTACAGTCTCATTTAGTTCCATAATTTATGGACAAAATGTAGTTTTTAAGACAGTAGTCTCATAAACTATTTGATTTGGTATAATTGAACAACAATTAGACATTTCTATGAACTACAAACGATTAGTGGCTGGCCTGGGTAGGTGGAGTTCCCAAGCATTTTAGAAAAGCAGGTTTTCCAAAAGCTGTCTATAGACAAGGCAGGATGCCTCTGCTAAATGACCCACTATCTCTACGAAGAAAAACACTTTCTTTACGTTTCACAATATGACAATGTTCATGTCAGCATCTGCATTCCAGTTTACAAAAAAGCTAGGCTCCATTAACCTTGTATAATAAACTATGATATAGGCTAATACAAGTATTATATTACAGTGTATTGTATCAACATTGGCTGAGTCTCAAGGAGTACTTTTTGAGATTTTAACCTTTTTCTATTTTAATAAACTTTTGGTATTTCTTGAATCTCTGGTTCAGATGCATTGATATCATGGCTGATATTGAACAATGCCCCCAATTCAATTGTCCAAATTGTAACCTGTAAGGAACCAAGGTTTCGTTGTTTCAGGGCGCTTTTACACCTCAGCTGTTTGGTCCTTTTTAAGATTCTATGTAAGCAATTTATTGTGCTCTCACTCACAAAAACACTCGTATCTTTTGAATTTACACTTATCAAATGATGGAAATTGTTTTGTTTTTTTTAACTTTGTAGGAACACCAAGGAAAAATTTAAAAACGCAAGATGGCACTTAATTGTTCGTCCATTTATGTTTGTTAAATCTATGTAAATGTTCATTTACAATGCAGTCACACCTCATCAAGTTTTTAGGCTTTTCCATTATCAAGCTTATTGGATTTGTGTGTCTGAATGATTTATCAGAAACTGAGCCCAGTAGTGTTATCTCTAAAGACCTGAGCAGTTAGGGCTGTTTTCATTTTTTCCACAAAAAATGCTGACTTTTATTCCACATTGCATAATAGCATGGGCTATTTTTTGCTGTGAGGGTAAATGTGGTGAAGAGGAGCAGACAAGACTCTGCTTATTTAGTAGATTTTGGCTGTCACTATGTGACAGTCACTCTGTAGACCTGTGCAATGCCAAAAGCATGTGGACAGACATGCACATGTTGACGTAGATCATGCAGGCAGAGAAACTACTTGTTTCCCTTTCCCCTATACCCTTTCACGGTCTCAATGAGCTGGTGGCTTCAAAAGAAGGGCCGGCCTACAGAAGGGCTGAGCACATAGGACTTTGGGGGACGAAGCTGAAACGGCCTGAACAAGCTTAAAGCAGTTATGACGTAGCTTGGTTTGTGACATTTTGGTATCTAAAGTTATTTTTCTTTCTGCCATACACATTCTATAGCCCTGTATGTAATAATTTGAAAGTGAAACATGCCATACATAGCAGATAATTACAAACTTCATGTTTCATTACAGTATCGCTATTGCATATTCTATTGATTTGCAAACTTGTGTTTTCTTGGGTCTGGAGTAAGATAATGCCACGCCCACATGTCTGTGTTAAACGACACTGTTAATCATGTAAGCCCAGTGGAACGTTTGTCTTGCCATATTATGTGTTCCCGTTATATGCATCTTTAGTGGAGGCCTGCCGTTGTAAAACACTAACGTGCACCTAAACCCTAACCCTAACCCTGCACCTAAAGACTTGAGACTTGACTTGAACTTGAACTACTGTGACTGCAAGAAGACGCACTTACCACCCAGTACAACAAAACCCTTTCTCTAAGATGCTGAAAAATAGTCCCAGAGGAAACTTTCTTATTTGTCCAGTGTTGAATTATCAAGTGAAACATGGATTTAAGCAAACATTAGGATTGAGACATTCTTTGTTTATTTTTGTCTATTAATTTGGTGCTATTTTTTTAGGATTTACTTTGTTTGCTTTGATAGGGATTCACAGTTACCAATTTATTTCAGACCAAGTAAAAGTACTTACATGTGGGTACTTGCTGATACCAATAACTGATGTAAGTACACATTACCACCATTACAGTTCTAACAATGACTTTTCAAACATGCTTTATTTTCCTCAGATGTCATTTTCTGACTAACAAATTATATATGAAAAAATTATTCTGTTGCAGACATGGGTTGTTTGTTCCCTATATTAACATGACATCGTTTATGATAATCATTGTTTGCCAATATAAATATATATATATATAAATAATATCAATGTTTGCACAGTATTATGCAGCGTAATATGCAGGTTATCATTTTGTTGAGCTGATGGAAATGCAATGTTTGCCTTCAAGAAAATATGCAAAGGCATATAAACACAGAGCACTACTATATTTAGTTTGTCTAGTTAGGAGTGGAGCCGCATGGTTTTCTGACCATGTCAGTAAGTTAAGACGTAAAAGATGAATAAATACTGTTTATTGGAATGAGTGAGGCCAACACACTCACTTGTACCCTAAAGGAAGGTGAAAGGGATCAAACCTAGACTGTAAGGGTAATACACTGATTTAACTCTACATATAATCACATGTAAGGGCAT
This sequence comes from Urophycis tenuis, assembly GCA_036785325.1. Classification (NCBI taxonomy): domain Eukaryota; kingdom Metazoa; phylum Chordata; class Actinopteri; order Gadiformes; family Phycidae; genus Urophycis; species Urophycis tenuis. The sequence goes on along the minus strand of JAXIVH010000047.1, from coordinate 1,072,699 downwards.
CACTTGTGATACACTGCACGTATCCAGAGGCACTGGGTCGTCTGCCCGCAAGCAGCTGCCCTGGATAACAAATAATGAGTAACACTTGCATGGCATCTTTATTGTATTGCGTATGTGAATATAGAATACAATCGATAAACTGATTCTACTGCTTGTGTCTCGATTGTTTAAAAAACCTACAACCTGCTCAACTGAAGCGGTTAATGTCACATTGCCGTAAAGTGGTATTGGGTGTGCTTGTGTCTGAGTAGTTACACGTGTACTTCAGTATCAAAGTCATACCTACCAAGCCACTACCAAGTACTGGTAGCGGTAACCATGCATCCCTAGTCTTTAATATAAAGGTCCAATAAATGAAGAATAGTTTTGGCTAAACAAAGAATTTTGCATTCAACTGATCTGCTTTATAAATAATTTCTTGAAAACACAATCCAAGTGAAATATTACCCATAAAAGTTGTGGCTTTCCTCCTAATTACTGTACCTTGATATGTTTTGTCTTTTAGCTGAATGTATCACTGACCAAGTTGTATTTGAGCGGCCCACACTTGTTGTTGTTGCCTCTGTTTATCATCTTCATGTGCACTCTGAGTACCACGTGGAGCGCTTGTAAAGTGGGCTGATATTGCAGAGAAAAAGCCAAGCACACCCACTGCTGTGTTTAAAGAAGTAGGCTGCTCTCATACTCCAGGCATACAGTCTGTTGTTCCATCAAGTTTCCATGGTTTGGTTTATCTTAGGATTTTCAAACTTCGGTAAAGTTTATTATGGAGATGAGATTTATATTTATTACAGGCATAATCAAGTCCAAGTGGAGCTTGAGTTGTTGCTGCTAAAGAGAAGCTAAACACTTAAATTCAGTCTCATGAGAGTTTATGCATAATGGTGTTTTTTTATTTGCTGTTTGATTTGATCAGATTGGTCCTGGGCATTCCACTACCCATAGGGGAAGTGAGAGCAAGCGGCATCACTCCAGCCCATCAGAGAGAGCAGTTCTAATAACCAGAGTTTAATCGAGATACAAACCTAGTTGCCTCTGTCTTTAATGTGGGTATGTAGTTGCTCTTTAACCCCCTCCTCTCTGGTGTCCAGTGCGAGGATGCCGCCCGGGGAAGATCGTTCAGATGACGGAGGCGGAGGTGAGGGGCCTCTGCATCAAGTCCAGGGAGATCTTCCTCAGCCAGCCCATCCTGCTGGAGCTGGAGGCCCCGCTGAAGATCTGTGGTCAGTAACACCATCTGTCATTCTCTTACCCTTTGCTGTTTGTCTCTGTGTGTTCACACACACATACACAGCATTTCATATGTATTTAGTCAGGGACCCCTGACCAGATATTATCCATGGGATTACCAAGGTAAATGGAAGGAGGGCATTGTTGATACACTCTATTGTCTAAATATCTGTTGAACGTAAACAGGACAATTTAAAGCCAGTTTGAATCATTTGGTTTTTTTACAAAGCAGGTTCCATGCTGCATTCAGCATTGTATATGTAAGCACAATAGCCTAACAATTGCTCTATTTGAATCATTAAGAACTTATTCCCCATTATATCTGTCTCCATCTGCCACAACGTATTAGCGTTAGTATCACTTCAAGCCTAGTTCTCTGTTTGTTTTACTAGCATAATGATAGGGCTATTGAATTAAGTATCTCATAATCTTCCCTCTGCTGCATCTTTTTGTTTGCGCAGATGTATTTTTGGAGCAGTTGTATTACATTGGGTTATGATATACAGGCTAGGGCAGCAGTAAGTAAACAATGTGGCCAGAGCTCCCACCACCCCAGAGCCACATCTCCAGGGCCCACAGTAACAAACCACTGCTTTGATGCAGCTCTGATCTGACAGTCTGATGTAATCCTAACACCCCTCGTAACACTTCCTGTGCCATGGCCAGATTAAGTCACAATTGCTCACTTGACTTCTGTGCCATCATGTACTCTGCAGATGTAACAAGGGAAGGGATACATATACACCAATGCATACATAACATTCTGCTGCGTGTCAGGCTCGCTGAACTGCAGACAGCACAGCATCTCAACCCCACTTTTCCTTTGTTGTCACAATGTGTCTTTCTTCAGCCATTTTCCTTCTACCAAAATACGCTCATGCACTAAATCCCTCTTCTCCACTGTAGTGACGTAAGTGCTCCAAACTCGACTCTGTTGACCCTGTTCATTTATTCACCATCTCGCTGCAGATGTGTGTTTACCCAAACAAAGGAGGGCCCAGCCCATATTGGCTTTCATTTGGTGCTTCCTTCAGACGGTGACTATCCTAATAAACCGTTCCAGTTTCTAAATGCCAGCTGAAGGCATTGCTGTTGTGCACCAGCTTCTCTATTTGAAATATGGCCCTTTTTTTGTCAACTAAGGTTACTGGCTGTTTAGCAGCTGGCTCCAATCATAAATGATAGCCTGATATTTATCATGTTCAATTGCCATGTTGGTTAATTAACAAGATGGATAACTGATAAATACTCAAATTAGCCATGTGGTTTTGTTGTTGTGGAGGATCAGTTTACCCACCAGCCCTGTCATTGTTATTGATGAACTTCTAACCCTGCTATGGTTGGATGCTTCTAAGCCTCGCCAGGGGTGACAGGCTTCTGGTAAGCTCATGCTGACCCTATACACTGCAAACAGGGCCTTCAATAATTCACTATGGTGTGGACTCAGTTTCTGCTCACACTCTCCCCTCACATGTTCAACCTCTGTCAGGTTGACCCCAAAACTACATGGATGTTTTCTTTTGAAATTAGTGGCTGTGCATTTTGTGCAAATAATGTGCAATGTGCAGTGCAAGGTTGCTGGATACACATTGATATTTGTACTTATAATTGTCCAATTATCCGCATTACATTTATTACCTGAACAGGGAAAACAGGGAACCTCTGCCTCGATTTTGAGGCTTAATGAATAATTCACCGTTTCATTCAATGTGAGAATAAAAACAGTGCCTTCTTTCCCGAAACAGGCAGATTGTCTGTATGGTGGTAAAGCCATAGAATTCAACCTTTAACTGCCGTATTTGTTCGGTCACTGCAATGAAAGGCTAACATCAGGTCATCTCTGGGCCAACCCATTACACCGTGTAACCCAGGCCGCGGTGATGCTCACTGTTTCAATGCCACTCTTGAGTTTCCGAGCACGCCAGGCCGTGCTGAGTGACTGCTCTGACTCCACAAAAGGCCTTGAGCTTGTATTGTTCTGTAATGGGCTACTGTGGGAGGTTTGTTGTGATGGGGTCTTTGAACCACAGTGACACACTCATCACAACACAGTCTATCACTTGTTGGCAAAATACATACTGAAAGATACAGAAAACTGTTCACAAACCTTCTTCACAGGTTGTTCACGTAATGTCTACTGTACATACAGTACATTTAAGAAATTTTGTAAAAAGTGCTTGCCATTGGCTACAAGGTCTGTCTTATACATTTGTTGTATACATCTGTTGTCTGTCTACTTTACAGATAACATGGTTGCAGCACAGAAAGAGCTGTTATGTCTTGTTTATTGAATTTCAGATAGTTATTGCATGATATTCAAGAGTCTTGACTATCATATAATGATAATAATCACAGAATAATTGGTCAACAGTATATTGACAGACTTTACGGGCACTGAAACCTTGTGCCAAAAAGTGTTGTTTGGAAGTAATGGCTCAATGCTTTGCTTCCATTTCCTACCAGAGCAGGGTGTCTCAAACCTTAATGTATGTGGTGAGACACTCTGCACCTGGCCCCTTCTGAAAGACTGGGCCTGAATTAGAGCTGCTCTTAAATGGTGTAAGGAGATATAAAAGGAAGCAGGTCATGGCTGGGGTAGGAGACGGCCCCCCAGTGTCCCACTACACAGGTACAATGTCATGCACCAAAGCACACGTGTTTGGGGGTGTCACTATGTGCTCCACTGAAGGATGCTGAAACATGAAAGGTGGGAGCTCATACACACGTCCATGTGTGCAAGCGGTTAACCTGGATTGTAACTGAGTTCTCCTGCTCCACTTCATCTCCCCTGTGTCCTGGCATTGATGCGGTTGAATTCACAGCAGCTAATTTTGCCTTTTTAGATGTCCTCCTAGCTCCTGGTTAGAGCTAGATAACAGACACGAGAGCCGATCCCCAGTCCCTTCACACTTCCCACAGCTCAGTAAATGTCGAGAGGGATTCAGGAAGTGGTGTAGCTTAGTGAACGCAGGGGGAATGAGGATGTCAACGAGAGTTCAGTGGAAGTGGACATTGAGTAAACTAGTCTCATTTTACTATGTTTCATGCAAAAATCTATTTTCTTTTTTTGTCTGACCTTTTTGTAGTTCGATTTATTTGTTCTTCCCTGCACATGTCGCGTGATGTCCTTCTGTTATTGACTTTGCCTAGGCTAGCTATTTTTAATGACACCTTTCCTGTCTTGTTTTCTCTGCTAGCCTCCCAGTAGCTGACCACACATGTATTCCATCATTTAGTCTGAGAACCATCTGCCTCTACACACCATCCACCCCCACCCTCTCTCCACCCTTCCTCTCATGTCCTCCCCTCAGGTGACATTCACGGCCAGTACACAGACCTGCTGAGGCTGTTTGAGTATGGAGGCCTCCCTCCAGAGGCCAACTACCTGTTCCTGGGGGACTACGTGGACCGGGGCAAGCAGTCCCTGGAGACCATCTGCCTGCTGCTGGCCTACAAGATCAAGTACCCGGAGAACTTCTTCCTGCTCAGGGGCAACCACGAGTGTGCCTCCATCAACCGCATCTACGGCTTCTACGACGAGTGTGAGTCACGGCTGGTGCCACAGAGCATCCACTACTTGCCCGTCAGCATGCATGTAAATGGATGGATGTTATAGACGGTAAAAGATGTTAACCTGCTAATGAAGCCATCTTTATTTATTTTCTAGGTAAGCGCAGGTTCAACATCAAATTGTGGAAGACCTTCACAGATTGTTTTAATTGCCTTCCAATTGCTGCCATCATCGACGAAAAAATCTTCTGCTGCCATGGAGGTGAGCAGACTACATGAGTGAAAGACTAGTGTTTGGCATTTGGCACACTGGCACTCTATTGTGTGTATTGTCAGCTCTCTGCTGAACCAGTGATCTCACCCCAACCTTGCTTGGTCTCTTCCTTTGCTACTTTAGGGCTGTCACCGGATTTGCAGTCCATGGAACAGATTCGCAGGATCATGAGGCCAACAGATGTGCCTGATACAGGTAGAGGCCAACAGATGTGTCTGATACAGGTAGAGGCCAACAGATGTGTCTGATACAGGTAGAGGCCAACAGATGTGTCTGATACAGGTAGAGGCCAACAGATGTGTCTGATACAGGTAGAGGCCAACAGATGTGTCTGATACAGGTAGAGGCCAACAGATGTGTCTGATACAGGTAGAGGCCAACAGATGTGCCTGATACAGGTAGAGGCCAACAGATGTGTCTGATACAGGTAGAGGCCAACAGATGTGTCTGATACAGGTAGAGGCCAACAGATGTGCCTGATACAGGTAGAGGCCAACAGATGTGCCTGATACAGGTAGAGGCCAACAGATGTGTCTGATACAGGTAGAGGCCAACAGATGTGCCTGATACAGGTAGAGGCCAACAGATGTGCCTGATACAGGTAGAGGCCAACAGATGTGCCTGATACAGGTAGAGGCCAACAGATGTGTCTGATACAGGTAGAGGCCAACAGATGTGTCTGATACAGGTAGAGGATCTGTTCCTCTAGATGCTTACCAAGCCTTTATCCAGAACACAGAGTCAATTAATCAAATGTTACCTCCACCTTTCCCATTTTTGTGATCATTACACTTCTCTTCTTCTTACGCCTTCTCTCAGTAACATGCATGTCACTTGCGCATATACAGTATATAAAACGCTTGCACATATACGTATGCACAAGTCATATTCCCCCTCCATCTCCTTTCCAAGTTAATGTAAGATAATTAGATTCCTGCAATCTTGGGAAAAGCGCAGGCAGCCATTTAGGCATCAATGAGCGCATTATAGTGAGGGTTATGCATGAAGTTGTGTATAATGGTGTATAATGAAGCACACTGTGTGTCACAGGCCTGCTGTGTGACCTGCTGTGGTCCGACCCAGACAAGGACGTGCAAGGCTGGGGGGAGAACGACCGCGGGGTGTCGTTCACCTTCGGGGCCGACGTGGTCAGCAAGTTCCTCAATCGCCATGACCTGGACCTCATCTGCCGAGCTCACCAGGTAACAACCCAGGAAACAGCACCACATAGAGGTGGCCGGGGTCAGGGAATTAACTGTGTGCTTGGGATCACCAACATTTGAACCATGTTTGGTGATGGTGATTGATACTTTGAATGGGTTGAACCAAAGTGTGTGTGTGTGTGTGTGTGTGTGTGTGTGTGTGTGTGTGTGTGTGTGTGTGTGTGTGTGTGTGTGTGTGTGTGTGTGTGTGTGTGTGTGTGTGTGTGTGTGTGTATATATACGATACATATATGCCTAACACAGTGAGGACACGTACTATAATATAATAAAAGCGCAATGGTTAGATCTGCTCCCATCTCAGGCTAACCTACATGAGTGATGACCATAGCCAATATGAACCACATCCTAACAAGTCCTTCTGATTCAGCACAATACTTGTGTATCCCCACCATCCCCTTTCCTTCACATTGCAGACATGTATTTGTAACCATTTTAAACCAACACATTGCGTTGTTAACAAAAAAAAACCTTGCATTAGAATTGCTTCTAGATTTTTAACCTGGTTCACATTGCCAGTGGGTGCATAATGTAAAATCAGTACTCTGATCAGTACTCTGATCTACTCTAGATCAGTACTCTGATCTACTCTAGATCAGTACTCTGATCTACTCTAGATCAGTACTCTGATCTCTATACGGACCCTTGTGAAGTGGCCAGCTGATGAAAGCAGGTTGAAGTCTGTAAGTCAGTATCAATCTCTCTGGGCGGCCATGTCATGCATCTCACCCTCCTCCTCTCAGGTGGTGGAGGATGGATACGAATTCTTTGCCAAACGCCAGCTGGTGACTTTGTTCTCGGCTCCTAACTACTGCGGGGAGTTTGACAACGCCGGGGGTATGATGAGCGTGGAGGAGTCCCTCATGTGCTCGTTCCAGGTACCCCTGCATTCCCACTACTTCTTACAACAGTTAAAGAAAGCTCAGAAAGCTCAAGCTGAGGCTTGATCACTTGGGCGCTGAGCCGCAGCTGCAGGGTCATGTTAAAGGAGCCGTGGGGGATTAGGACTCTGAGCATCATGAATGTCAACTTCCACCATTAATGATCTGGCCAATCACAACCGTCAGACGTTGTAGCCAATCACGTTTGTTAAATGTGGCCATATGGTGCCGTGATATGTGAATGGACGATGACTGGGTCTTATCGTTAAGACTTCCTGTTGGGATACACTGATTCGGTGAGCGTCTTGTTGAGCATTTGGCAACTGAAACAGTGAAGATTAAGGAAAACATCTGTCGCTTACAGATGCTCTTCTTCATTGACAATGTCTCTCAATGTCTCTCATCCCCTCTACAAAACTCTGGACAAGCATAAGAGCAGTTTCTGCAGGAACGGCACAGGAAATCATTCCTTCCTGGTGCCATCAGACTGTGCAACACTTCACTCCAGCGGAAATGCACTTAATTGTTATTTTTATTTTTATTTCTATTTTTAGTTTTTGTTTTATACTGTATTGTACTGCGGCTGCTGCGACAACCCAATTTCCCCTCGGGGATAAATAAAGTTCTCTCTTTCTCTTTCTTTCTCCCTCTCTCTCTCTCTGTCTCTCTGTCTCTCTCTCTCTCTCTGTCTCTCTCTCTCTCTCTCTCTCACCCTGTGATCTTTTGGTTGTGTAGATCCTGAAGCCCTCTGAGAAGAAGGCTAAGTACCAGTACAGTGGGGTCCGTCACCCCACCCCACACCGCCCAGCCCCCTGAGAAGAGCTGAACGCCCGGCAGCCCCCAGGCTCCTTCTTCCTGACTGCCACAGCTTCTCAGTGTCCTCCACCGTAACCCCTTCCCTGAATACAGGGCTTAACCATCACCACCCCACCGTCTGCCCTTCCCCAGCCCCACTTACAGCTCTTTTCTTAATATGTATGTGTACATACATTTGCTGTGATCAATCAATGTATTATTATTTCAGAAATGTTTTGCCTGTCTGTTGGTATTTTTTTATATTATTAACAAAAAATATACTTGGTTATATACATGGTGGTCCTTGCGATGTAACTTGAGGGTTTCTGAGGTTCTACGTTATTTTAAGGTGACACTTTCTTTTAAAAGAGGATGAAAGGAATGGGCAGATAAACATCTGCCCATTCCTTTCATCCTTGCCTTGATCTCTAGAGCAGCAAGAAGCTTCCTGAATACATACTCTTTCTGCTTAACAAGGCGCTGTGTGGCATTGAACACACAGGCATTCACAAACTTATAAACCGTTATGGTATTACTAACAGTTAAAACATGTGAGGATCTCAGTGTGTGTCTTTGCGCATTCAAACATTTATTGGAGCACATGTGCATTTGAGATATTTAATTTGGTGGTGAATATCCCCCCCCTGATGGACCAGAATGTGGGGAGGGCTGGGTTTGAATGATGCACATGTTCAGTGGGCTGCTGTTGCTGCTGGCAGCGAGCAGGGATGAACACAAACACAATGGCCACTGGACACCGCCTCTCTTGTGCCTCTGGGTGTGTGGAGTCCTCCACCACGTGTGTGCAGCGGTGACGCTGACACGGCCCACGTCTAGCTAGTGAGACCCTCCTGGTGTCCACGGTGTGCTGCCTGGGTCTCTCCTGAAAGGAAACACGCTGGCAGATGTTGGTCAAGGTGATGTTGAGACATGTCAGGCCTCCACAGGGTGGGGACTCATCTGTCATGGTTTGATTATTGAGTGGCTGATAATGTGTTTACTGTTCTGTTGAGTCCAACTTGCCGAGGGGAATCTTTTGCTTAACAGTTCCATGTGTGGTGCATTTCTTCATGTTTCTGGGTAGAACAAAATAACGGCATGAACTGCTGGTTTGATTACTTGCTTTATTATAAGATGCATAAATGACTCATCAGAAGAACATATGCAACATCAACTGTTGTACTGCAGACAACACTGCACTACCTGAGGATATGATGGGCTCTTTTTTCTTTTTCTTTTTTTGAGGATCTAACGTGTGAATCGGATGACTTACTCAAGAATCAGCGAATGGGACTAAGTGACAGCTGTCACTCTGGGATAGTAATGCCACCTGGTGTTTAACAATCGCCAGTACATTACGTGTTTCTTCAGCTGCACGGAACGTCAAGTTTGCATATAAAGCCGTGGCCAAAAGTTTTGAGAATGACGCAAATACACATTTCCACAATGTCTGCTGCCTCCGTTTTCATAATGGAAATTTGCATATTCTCCAGAATTATATGCAGAGTGATCAGATGAATTGTAGTTCATTGCAATGTCTGTCATGAAAATGAAATCAATCCAAAAAAAAAAAAATCCACTGCATTTCAGCCGTGCCACCTGCCAACGAGCAGCTGACATGTCGGTGATTCTCTTGTAGGACAGGTGAGTGTGGACAAGGACACGGCTCTGTTATGCTGATTGAGTTAAAATCACAGACTGGATGCTTTAAAATGAGGGTGGTGCTTGAGATCATTATTCTTCCTCTGTTAACCATGCAATGAAGCATGCAGTCATTGCTTTTCACAAAATTGGCTTCACATGCAAGGATATTGCTGCTTAGTAAGATAGCACCTAAATCAACCATTTTTCGGATCTTCAAGGAGAGAGGTTTAATTGTTGTGAGGAAGGTTTCAGGGCGCCCAGGAAAGTCCAGCAAGCACCAGGATCTTCTTCCAAAGTTTATTCATCTGCGGAATCTGGTCGTCATCAATGCAGTTTGCTCAATGGCGGTGGTCAGGTGTATCTGCACATTGGAGGAGGGCCTGGTGTAAGGAAGGGCAGCAAGGAAGCCCCTTCTCCGGGGAAAACACCGACTGATATTCTGCAAAAGGTACAGGGATTGGAATGCTGAGGACTGGGCTAAAGTCATTTTCTCCCCTTTCCAATTGTTTGGGGATCCAGGAAAAGCTTGGTGATGGAAAGGTGAGCGCTACCATCACTCCTGTGTGATGCAAACAGTGATCCATCCTGAGGCCATTCATGTTTGTTCTCAGCTAAGGGAGTGGACTCACTCACTTTTTGCATAAGAACACAGCCATGAATAAAGAATGGTACCAACAACTTCTACGAACCATTCAAGAACAGTGGTGATGAACAATGCCTTGTCCAGCATGACGGAGCACCTTGATAACTAAGTGGCTCGGGGAACAAAACGTTTGGTTCCATAGCCAGGAAACTCCCGGACCTCATTGAGAACTTCTGCTCAATGCTCAAAGAGGCGGGTGGACAAACCAAAAACCCACACAATTCTGACAACACAAGCATTGATTATGCAGATTGGGTTGGCCATTTGGAGCGGATTGCAAAAGGTTTTGAAAAAGAAGAAACACTGCGAATATTGACTCTTTGCATAAACTTAATGTAATTGTCAATAAAAACCGTTGACATTTAGGAAATGCTTGTAATTATACTCGAGTAGCCTATATCATATTACCAACTGAGAAAAAGATCTAAAAAAAAAAAAAAAAAACACTGTAGCAGCAAACTATGTGAAAAATTTGTTTCATTCTCAAAACGTTTGGTTACGGCTGTGAGTTGAGATTCTAGAAGGACGCGTATGTTGATCTAATGATGACATAATAAGCCAGGTTAATATTTAATATGACGCAGTATATCTTTTGTGTGAAACAGTTGCCTTGTTTTGATTTGGCTGACCTCACTTTGATTTGTTTGATCTTCACGTTGTTTATTTTATCACGTTATTCAAATCATAATAAATATAAAATAAAGTGTTACCAAAAGTTGTTTGTACCAGTTGGTTTGAAAGTTGCAAATAAATAAAATTGATAAACTAAATTCAATATTGCATAATTTGTGTCGTTAACGTGTAATGTGTCAATATGGCTTAAGCTAAGGCAGTCAAATACATTTGGCTGGATTAATCACCAACTAATTAGGCCAGTCCAATTGTATCTTCACATATGAACAATGTTGTAAAGGTCACTGTGTAATTGCGACATGCATGTCTTTAAATGTATTCTTGCATATTATTCTTCAATGTTCAATGATCGTCGTGTTTCCTTGTATGCAATGTATCCTCCCAGACGAATGGGGGAGAACTGTCTGTAGAGCAACACAACCATAGATCTATGAACACAACCATAGATCTATGAACACAACAACACAGTGGACGTCGTTGACTGCTCTCTATACGCATGATCAGATCTCTGAACACTACGGATGGGCTGTTACCCGTCTTCGATACGTTGTTGGTTGTACACAAACCTTTTTGAGATCTACCATTTTTCAATTGCCGATACCAGAAATGAACGTTGCCTTCAGTGTGCTGCATCGCATACGAATAATGTATGATTTATCACTTTTACTATTTTGATAAAGCATATGGTGTACACGGTATTCAAGTGGTGAAGAAATGCTCCATCATATCCTGTTTCTTCTTCGTGTTCAAAATCCATACAATGTCAGAGGTTTGATGTTTGACAAGTCTAAAGTAAATCGTTGAACACGTCATCCAAGGTAAATTGAATGTAAATTATCAAACTATATTACGTTTTAAAACTATTGATATTTTTTGTCTTGCTTTATGGACTTCGTTTCGTCAATAATGTCCACGTACCCCGTCCAATGCCGCACCTGCATATATCCGCTGCTCATGTAGGCTATCTTCCAGGACCAGGCTCGGGCCGAACCCCGCTGGCGAGGCTCTGGCTTCCACAGCTGAAGTCTCAGTGATGGGGAGTGTATAGCTCCAAGCAAGTGAAGTATGGCAAGGTTGAGGCGCAGAACTTGTATCATATCCATAGGATTGTTATTACTAGTTTTCATTGCAACAGTGGTTTTAAAGAGCCACACACCAACAGAATATCCATTTGATCTGTCCGGTGCTCACAAACTGTTCCCACACATCAGAGTTGAAAAAACTCCCCTTCAAGGCGACAATAAGGCTGACTTAAAATCTGAGCAGACAAAAATGGATGATCCCCTTGAGGCTGACAGGAACGCTAAACTGGAAGCTATGTTGAAGAAGTTTTCTCCCCCCAACTACAACATCCATGCCTTCTACTACATATGGTACGGAAACCCCAACTTCGATGGCAAATACATCCACTGGGACCACCCTCAGATGCCCCACTGGGATGCCAAGGTGGCGCAGGCCTATCCCCAAGGGAGACACGCCCCACCAGACGACATTGGGGCCAACTTCTACCCGGCGTTGGGGGCGTACAGTTCCCGGGACCCCTCAGTTCTAGAGGCCCACATGCAGCAGCTGCGGACTGCAGCGATTGGTAAGACAAACATCAGCTTGTTTCTAATAAATCAGCAGGTGCAGTCTCTGGAGCCCTACCCCATACACTTGACTACATCTTCTCACTGCAGTGCCACTGTGCTTTGTTTCCTCAGGTGTTATTGCCGTGTCATGGTACCCACCTGGTCTGAAAGATGACAATGGGGAGCCTATAGATGATATAGTAAATCTGCTGATGGACACAGCACATAAATACCATGTTAAGGTCTGCACAATAGCAATGTTGCTAATGGTTTTGTTACTATATAGGCTAGTGGGGCTGGGGCCCCATGAGGTAGGGCCCATCATTCTATATTATCGTTTATCTCCTTTGAATTGTACTGTATCGTCATGAAATTAAGATGTTGACTTATGGTGAAACCTAGTTTCATAGTCTAAATTAATTACTTCAAATTGTCTTAAACACAATAAACTCCAAATCAACATGATTGTGATCATTAAAATGTTCCATATTACCCAGCCCTAGTATCACATAACAGCCACCAGGGGAAGGAAACAGACGCTCAGTCTTCATGCACCTTGTGTCTGGTTTGCTTTAAGCGCAGGTGGCGTTTCACATCGAGCCGTACAGAGACAGAGATGAGACTACAATGTTTAAGAACATCAAGTACATCATTGACACGTAAGTATGTCAACAATCAATGCTCAGGCTCCTTACCAGCTCCGCTCCTGACAGGGTTGTTCATCACCGCAGGTACGGGGGCCACCGCGCCTTCTTCAGACACAGGACCACCAGCGGCAAAGTGCTGCCCCTGTTCTACGTCTACGACTCCTACCTGCTGAACTCAGAGCAGTGGGCCAAGCTGCTGAAGCACACCGAGAGCAGCAGCGTGCGCGACACGCCCTACGACGCCACCTTCATCGCCCTGATGGTGGACGAGAAGCACAAGAGGGACATCCTCACGGCCGGCTTTGACGGCCTCTACACCTACTTTGCCACCAATGGCTTCTCCTATGGCTCCACCCACCGCAACTGGGAGTCCATTGGGATGTTCTGTGAGGACAACAACCTGCTGTTCATTCCCAGCGTGGGGCCCGGCTATGTGGACACCAGCGTGCGGCCCTGGAACTTCCAGAACACCAGGAACCGCATCAATGGGAAGTACTATGAGAACGCCTTGAGCGCAGCACTGCAGGCTAAACCTCACTTCATCTCCATCACCTCGTTCAACGAGTGGCACGAAGGCACTCAAATCGAGATGGCGGTGCCCAAGGCGGGCCAGGCTCCGTACCTGGACTACCTGCCCAACAGGCCCGCCGTGTACCTGGAGATCACACGCAAGTGGGCCGCCATCTTTGGTAGTGAGCGCCAGAGGTGGCAGGACTAGTTCTCTGAACACATGCAGGGATTTAGTCATGTCAAGGTGAAACAATGAAAAGAAACTGGAATATAAATTCAATTGCAAAAGAACTATTGGGAACAACTGTATAGAAATATCCAAAGGATTTTGAATGCTAATAAAAAAGATTTGAGCACATTTTAGTATTTTACGTTTGAATATTGTAATTGAGATACTAGATTTAATAATAATTCCAAAAACTGCAGTAAAATGACATTTGAATTCCATCTGCATATGGTCAATATATAGGTGTCGCACAAGGACAATGAATGGGTGACTGATCTTGTAGACAACTATTCATGAAGAAGAAGAAAAATAAATGAAAGTCTCGATAACCTGCTGTCAATTATTCTGATTGTTATTTCTAATTCTTCGAACAACGTTTGACTTGATCATCAGTGATGAATATAAATATGATGCATATAAAAGCGCGTGGCCTCCTCCTCATCATGCTACGATGCTACGCTGCCTGCAGCAGGCTGTCGGTAAACAGAAAGGTAGCGCATGGGCAGCCAGGAGGGAATTATTCCACATCACATCCCTGAGCTTTCATGGCGTCCTCCTCACACACAAATGATGTATTTTCTCTCTATGGGTAGAACATCGGAATCCGAATGCAATTTTGTACCCGTTTAAAACGGGCAATTAAAAGCCTATATGTTTACGCATTCGTTGTCAGAGAGGGAGAACGAGCGGATTCTAAGGTAGCCGTTCGGCTTCAAGACGATGGATGAGCCTCTCCGAATCCATTATTGCAACATCGGCGACCGGCGCAGATGTTCATTTGATATGAATTCATCAAATGCGGACTCTATCGGTGTCTTTGAACAAAGCAAGGATCCAAAGAGGAAATAGACAGAAACAGAAAGCCCTATTTTGTTTCACGCTTGTCGAGATGGTGAGTGCAATGTAATGCTTTTCCCAAAGCATCGCTCCATGGCTGAACAGTACCTGCTTTAACCTCTTCAGCTAATAATGCATCTCTGTGAAAATGTGGAGGTACACCCCGTTTCTTCATTGGTTAGCGATTTAATTTCTAATGCAATGATTGATTATTTTTAACCAATGTAATTGCAATGTGCACGTTTATATTCAACGTTTCGTATTTTGCTACTATTTATTGGGGACACCTTTCCGTCATTGCAGTACGTTGTTTCACCACTGTCCAGTTTAAATGACCGGATTCCATTGATTTTGATTTGAAGGGGATTTATCTGTTAAAACACAAACGCTATGGTACTTGTTAGACTACTTAAAGACTGCATACAGCCAATTATATTGTAAACTTGAATGCAGTCGGGAGCATGTGATTGACACCAGTTTTTATCACCACCGTTACCTCTTAAAATGACCTTCGGTGTTCATTGACCGAAAATGAATTCTCACCTTGGATAAGGTGCCCTTTGATAAGCGTGCCTTTGGCCAAACGGGCATCGTGGTGATAAACCGTACAAATACAGAGTGATGGGCTATTGCTTATCAGCGCGCAGCAGAACAGAAGACTGGAATAGCACTGGGCCTTCACCAATTACAAGCCCTGGTAGTTATTATGTTAGTAAATTAGTGAACGTTCCTTAAGCTTAAGCACGCTCGCACCCCGCACCCCCTACAAATGACACACACACACACACACACACACACACACACACACACACACACACACACACACACACACACACACACACACACACGCACACACACACACTGGCATGTCTAATTGTACCCCCGCTTCAACCTAAATTCAACGTACAAGTGCATTTGCAAAACTGCGCATTTGGAAAGTGCATGTGGAAAACAGCTTGATATCTTATCTGGCCAAAATCTGAATGAATCAAATAGTGGATCACGTGTCTCATTACATAATCCAGTAGGCCTACCCTGTTTGCTGCCAGATAAGATAAGACAAGACTAAGTCTTATGATCGCTGAAGTGAGCATGGTTTGAGATGGTGGTTGGTGGTTGAAATGGGTTATTTCATGTTTTTACTGAGTGCATATTAACATGTAACTTCTGAGCGACCGGGGATGGTCTTAACATTGGGCTAATTGTGGTAAAAGAACCGGTTCCAGATATCAGGGATATGCAACTGTTCGAACTGTCGTTCAACTTAATCAGTATCCTATTATATACTATACAGTACAGCCACTCTATGTAGGCTATGTGTGTGATAATCAGTATCCTATTATATACTATACAGTACACCCACTCTATGTAGGCTATGTGTGTGATAATCAGTATCCTATACTATACAGTACACCCACTCTATGTAGGCTATGTGTGTGATAATCAGTATCCTATTATATACTATACAGTAAACCCACTCTATGTGTGTGATAATCAGGATCCTATTATATACTATACAGTACACCCACTCTATGTAGGCTATGTGTGTGATAATCAGTATCCTATTATATACTATACAGTAAACCCACTCTATGTGTGTGATAATCAGGATCCTATTATATACTATACAGTACACCCACTCTATGTAGGCTGTGTGTGATAATCAGGATCCTATTATATACTATACAGTACACCCACTCTATGTAGGCTATGTGTGTGATAATCAGGATCCTATTATATACTATACAGTACACCCACTCTATGTAGGCTATGTGTGTGATAATCAGTATCCTATTATATACTATACAGTGCACCCACTCTATGTAGGCTATGTGTGTGATAATCAGTATCCTATACTATACAGTACACCCACTCTATGTAGGCTATGTGTGTGATAATCAGTATCCTATACTATACAGTGCACCCACTCTATGTAGGCTATGTGTGTGATAATCAGTATCCTATACTATACAGTACACCCACTCTATGTAGGCTATGTGTGTGATAATCAGTATCCTATACTATACAGTACACCCACTCTATGTAGGCTATGTGTGTGATAATCAGTATCCTATACTATACAGTACACCCACTCTATGTAGGCTATGTGTGTGATAATCAGTATCCTATACTATACAGTACACCCACTCTATGTAGGCTATGTGTGTGATAATCAGTATCCTATTATATACTATACAGTGCACCCACTCTATGTAGGCTATGTGTGTGATACGTTGCCTGACCGCCAGAGCAAGTCGCAAATGGCAATTAGTCTGGAACCTCTCAGTTCATTTGCGATTTCCAAGGGGTGTTATTAATAAAGGGCGCAGAGCAAAATGCCTCTGGACACAATTGCATAGACCTGCAACCAATCATCTCAGTTGCTTTGCAATGCCTCAACGGTGCTCCCATAGGGCGCTACAGTCATCGTATCGCCCCGTGTTAGACAACACGTTGTGATTGGCCTGACGTTAGACAACACGTTGGGATTGGCCTGACGTTAGACAACACGTTGTGATTGGCCTGACGTTAGACAACACGTTGTGATTGGCCTGACGTTAGACAACACGTTGTGATTGGCCTGACGTTAGACAACACGTTGTGATTGGCCTGACGTTAGACAACACGTTGTGATTGGCCTGACGTTAGACAACACGTTGTGATTGGCCTGACGTTAGACAACACGTTGTGATTGGCCTGACGGGTCTGCTGGATATCTATCTGAATGGGAGGGGGGCCAGACACGTATGCCAGGGCAAATAAAACATGAGCCTTCAAGTTTGTCTGATTCCCAGGCTACTAATATGTAGTTAAACATGGTAGAACTTCATCACTTAGTCATGTGAGGAGCAGATCATTTGAAAATTGCAGCAATTTCAATTGCATCCAAAACATTGCTTAATTTAAATGAATCAGCAGCGTTTTGGCTCACACAATCAATGAAAAATGGACACGCACACTACTGACTGAATCGTTCTTTCATGGTGCATTGTGCATCAATGCTCTTTCATAGAAATTGTACAAGTGTACAATTGTACTCAATTAATCCCTTACTAGGTTGTAAGTAACACCATTTAATACGATAGTAATACTACATTAATGCATTTGAGAGATAGGCCAGTAACGTGAACACTTAAAGGAGGTATTGCCAGGTATTGCTTTTGGTGGGTCAATGTTTTTAAGGTGCACTTTAGCCAAATAATAAGAAATACATTTTTTTTATTAGGCTACACAGTTTTAGTGTTTTAAAATGTCTTTGTAAAGTAAAATTATTAATTAAATGATTTTAAAGCATATTTTACCCTGATCGTAATCAAATAATGATTTGAGGCAGCTCTTGCTCTGCCTGCTTGGCAACAATGTACAACAACCCTTAATGAATGCCAACATTTTATAATCTGATCAATGAGTGTCCAGAGAAAAACAGACGGCCAGCCGGACCACCTGACCATTATATATATAATGTTTTACTATTATTATTATTATTATTACGTACTTTCAATTTACTTTATTTATAATTTGCAAAATGCAAAGCAGATTTCAACAAACAAAACAGTGTTGATTTGTATTTGTTACAGAGTGGTTGGACTCACACAGCGACTGTTCCTACAGTAAGTCACAGCTGCCAGGCATGTAGGCAAAGATGAAATGGTTGTGTCAAAAACAAGGTAATTGCACTCTATAAATCAGGCCAGGTTGGACAGTTGTTAAATGGACAGGAATGGTGTTTGAAATGGGCCTCTGGTTTAATGGTTTAACAGCAACATGTAGAAGGTCAGGGAGCCCACAGAGCTCAATCTCTCCAGTTGACATAAAGTGATCTTGTTTAACAGATTTCATTCGGGGAAAAAGATGTTAGAGCGATAAAACAATACCGTCATGGTAAATTGACACTGCATTTGTGTAACAAAGAGCCAGTGGTGAATATTTGCTCAATTATTATATGTCAATTATTATATGAACTTATGTTTATCTCTCTTTTCTCTCTCTTTTGTAGGAGACATTACTGAGAACTCCCATTTGTTCCAGATCAGGCCATCTTCGTTAGATAAATACCACATCATTGTTCCTCACTCCTCTACCAGCTGTGGTCAGGAACACTGTATATTTTCCTAAGAACATTGAAAGAGAAAGAAGAGTGATCCCAGCGTTGTTCCAATGTAGCGTTCTTCCGGAGCCCCATAGCATCTGCTCTCGCTTGGATTTCCCCACAAAGTCAAATCCACCAGGTCTGTGACGTGAATCAGAATCTACTTTCTCATTTGCTTTGAGCAGATACAGATGCAGATTACTTTATTGATCCCAGAGGAAATTGGTTTACACTTGCTCAGCCCAAGCCAGAAACAGCAAAGTAAATATAATAAAATAACCACTACTAGAAATATTAACACAAAATACAGCTTGAATAGAAATGTTCTAAGTATAGATATAAATATGCATCTGATCTAATCAAGTACAGAATGTAATCAAATATGCATTTATATACAGTAATACATGGCAGTTCCTTTGAACATAATCTACACTCCTTTATTGTAAACATCATAATCATCTTTGGTTGGACCATCATCTCCACAATACATACCATATTGTTCATTTATGTTCAGATCACATCCATATTCTAATCTCTTTGAAGAATGTTTGACATTTGGTGTCGACCAATGCACGACAATAGAATACATGCAAGAAGGAACCTCTGTCTAATTCTACTTATGGAGGCCGATATGAACAAGGATTCCAGAATCAGAGAGCGTATCTTTTCATTGATGTCTTTTATTGTATGAGGATCAGAACATCAGTGATTGAAATAACTTAATGTGTACTGCAATAAATACACAATATATATGCATTCACACACAATCACAAGATGATAAGCGTTAGCAGGGATAGCAGTACTAAACGTGTACATTTCTGAAATGTGTTGTATCCAAGTCGCAGAAACTTGGACATATGTGTTGTGTGTATAAGCATTGATGAAGCAATCTGAAGCTCGAAACAGGTTTCTAATTAAAAAAAAAAGTATTGAAGTTTAACTATCAACAATGGCCTTGGGTTATCAAAACATTTAAACTTAAAATTGTGACATATTCTTGGAACCCAATACGACAATACAACATAAATAAGTCCCGTTGTCCCATGAGGCAAGACATATCCAAGTGGTTTGTCATTAGAAATGCAACAACCTCTCGCTACACCACACTTCTGTACTGACTGTGGAACAAACATTGAGTGCTGTCTTTACAGACCCAACCACCCCCTGGCCCCACCAAAATCTGTAGCAAATATTTTAAATAAAATGTTCGGTTCATTTCAGCTTCAATTGTTTTAGACAACTTCCACTCTCCTCCAAAGAGGAGTTTGAAAGGTGTGCCACACCTGGTGACAAACTTGGAAAATGCATTAGTGTATACAGTTTAGGAGGTAAATGTGCACACATCTTGTGAACATGCACCTACCTGATATGCCCACCTCTTTTGATTTCTGTGGCCAATGTTCTCAATGTAAGGGTGGTACTCCACTACATCAATGTCAACACACATTTCATAGCTGCTTGTTGTTTAGAGCTGCACTCACTTCCAGACAAGGCATACAAGGTGTCTATTTGATGCTATGCTGGATGTAGCTAGGACTATACGATCTCTCTGAGGCATCAAGGAGACTTTATGCTCCCAAGTCTGAGGAAAACCCAGGGGCATGATGTTTGGATACTCTCTCTTCCATGCTACTCACTGACCTCTCAGATGTTGGGGTTCAACCAGATCAATGGATCATTCTATTGAAAGTTTTGCTTCCAAACATCCCGCATAACACATTGTTAAGCCATCGAGTTGCTTGACAAGTTGGTCTGACAAGTACGTAGCAGGAGAGTCTCTGGATCTGCCATGCGGTTGAGCTGCTGCGCAACTTAATCTTTATGAGGACAGCATAAACCTCCATTTCATCGTTGCCACTATTAACTTCCCTCAGCATAACTCTCTGATAACAGTTGTGATGGTCAAGGTTAATTGATCTACACAATGAGCAAAGTAGCTCATGTTGTGTTGGTTTTACCTGTACCTGTCTCCATAATGTTATAGCAGAACTATATAAGAACTACTCCACAAAACTATCTCAATAGGTAGGAGGCATCTTGCCCAAGAGATGGTTGCCACACGGGCCCTGGCTGGTAAACATTCTGTCTCATAGTCTTCAACAGTCTCATGCCAATGACACCCTTGGGAGCTTAAGGTGGCTGAGCCACAATTGATGTTAATATTGTTCTATGAGGTGAGTAATATAAATATATCACTCTTATATACCACCCTCATAAATTGACAGGGAGATTGTTGTGATGCCTATTACTGATTCCTAACACATGAAAGGCAAATTCTTCAAAGTTATTTGCATGGAAGTTTGCAAGTAAGGTAATGGCACACATTTCTCAGATATTTCCTTCTGAATATTTTGAGTTCATGAAGAGATTATCTCTTGGTGGACTCTTGTGTCATGTGATCTTGTCTTTTTTTCTGATCAGCATCGTCTCTGGGTATTTTTCCTTTGCAGGACAGAGTATGACATCTGCACCTTTCCATAGGATTCTACGACCCCTTTTGCTTGGCACATTTCTACTAGGATGCTTTGTGACTCTGTTTTTCATGTACTTTAAACCACCCACGAGCTGGCTTTCCGGTCCCGTAGAGTCAACAGCATCCACAGAGCATGGGAAAACCATCTTCTCCACCAAGAGCGACAAGAACCTGACCACTGTTCTGGTCTGGCTCTGGCCCTTTGGACAAACGTATGACCTCACCGTGTGCAGCTCGCTGTTCAACATTGAGGGCTGCCTCATCACGGCAGACAGGAACCTCTACAACAAGTCTGATGGCGTGGTCATCCATCACAGGGACATCTGCACGGACATGTCCAACCTGCCCCCATTCCAGAGGCCATCCTTCCAGAAGTGGATATGGATGAACCTAGAGTCGCCATCCCACTCCTCCCAGATCCCAGGCATTGAAAACCTGTTCAACCTCACCCTCAACTACCGCCAGGACTCTGACATTGAAGTGCCTTACGGATCCATTGTGGTGGCGGAGGGGGAGGAGGACTTTGTTCCGCCGAGCAAAAGCAAGCTGATCTGTTGGATTGTGAGCAACTGGAACCCGGACCACGTGCGGGTGAAGTACTACAACGAGTTGTACAAACACATTGAGGTTCATGCGTATGGACAAGCCTTTGGAGAGTACATTGCCGACCAAGACTACTACCCTACCATTGCCAGCTGCAAGTTCTACTTGTCATTTGAAAACTCGATTCATAAGGACTACATCACTGAGAAACTCTACAACCCGCTTTCCGTAGGCACAGTACCAGTGGTTCTTGGCCCAGTGAGGCAGAACTATGAAAACTTTGTCCAGGGGGATGCATTCATCCATGTGGATGATTTCACATCACCTAAAGAGCTGGCCGACTACCTGCTGCTCTTGGATAAGAACGAGGAGCTGTATCTCAGGTACTTTGAGTGGCGGCGGCACTTTAAAGTGAAGAAGTCCTATTTCTGGGCAGAACACACATGCCTGGCTTGTGATTACCTGCGAAGGCATAAAGAATATAAGGCAGTGAACAACCTTGACAAATGGTACTGGGGTGCATGAGGCTCGCAAGGGACTATGCAGTCCCATTTCCTTATGCTCTGAGGTCTGCACCCTTCATTCCATCTCCTGGGGATTCTCACTGTTAAGTGCAGCAGGTCCCTTTTTTCTATTTGTTCTGTTTTCAAATGTTGACATTATTTTCACATTGTTTGTAGGTTTGCCTTTCTTTGCCTTTTGATGATTCGTATATGCCTAATTTATGAATTTCATTAATTTTTTTATTGATCTAAAAAATGCATGCCTTTTTTCATCATACGCTTTGATATCATGTTTTACACTTGATTTCAGAACATATTTGCTGCTATTTTGTGGCATGCTTAATTGCTGTTATAATTATTGTGCGGTGCTTCATTGGATGTATGTACTAGTACAATCTGGTTACTGTTTGTGTGTAAAAATGACATGACACATGTCATTTTCATCATGTGGCACATACTGGGACTCTAAATTAATCTGTGAGAGAACAGTGTAATACATGTTAAAATATAGAATAACTATTTATTAAAGTGAGGGCATTATATGATAAGAACAGTCTTGTCTGTAATATTGACCCAGTCATTTAACACGTGTTTACTGAGCCCAAACGTGGAAGTATAGTTCCATTGTGTCCTCTCATGTAGAATGTACATACGGTGTCTTTTTTAATGTATCAAAACAGTTGTCTCTTCATACCAATTTTTCCATTGCTATTGAAAGACTGCATTTGCACTGGGAAACGTTTAGCAACTTAACGTTCTTCTACTGTACAAAACATACCAGGGGACAGAGGAATAATCACTGATCTATTTAAAACACCAGATGGGGACACAATCATCTGGGCCCACTGACTTGTTTTCATACCCCCTGTAACTCAAATTGGTTTCCATATGGACAGTGGGGGGAACATCCCTGACACAAGACTTGTGTTATGTTGTGTTGTGGATTTGGGGGGGAGAACACAGACAGGTAAAAGTGCAAGTTAAACAACACAGGTCAGGAATGATTCATTTCTGCATTGCATTTTCGCTGTGTCTCTTGAATGAAATGATGTCATGATGTTTTCATTATGAATTCAGATTATACTGAAGAGTGGTAAAAGGGGGTGTGAATAAAAAAGTACTCAAAAAATAGGAATATATTGATGGTTACTCATTATTATGGAAAAATGTAATCACCGTTATTTCACTGACAAATGAAATAATGGTGATTATTTGTTATTTTGTTTCTTATTATTTGTCAGTGAAACAATGTGATAACATAACATAATTCTGTATTTCTGTTTACATCCGTGTTTACAGTCTGGTTTGTGCACCAACCCACTTGAGCTCACATGACCCATCATCATATTGTATGTGGACACACACAACATGACCCATCATCATATTGTATGTGGACACACACAACATGACCCATCATCATATTGTATGTGGACACACACAACATAACCCATCATCATATTGTATGTGGACACACACAACATGACCCATCATCATATTGTATGTGGACACACACAACATGACCCATCATCATATTGTATGTGGACACACACAACATGACCCATCATCATATTGTATGTGGACACACACAACATGACACATCATCATATTGTATGTGGACACACACAACATGACCCATCATCATATTGTATGTGGACACACACAACATGACCATTTCAACCTTCCCAAAAACATCCTGTCTGCTGAACAATGCAACAATGAGCAAGCAACTCTCAAAGGCTGGATTGTCCCTGGGAGAGCTGTCCCAAACCCTGTCTTGAGTTCTTATGCAAAAAGAGTCACAATCAAAGGCTTCTCGGTCAAAGTAGTCAAACTTGTTTCAGGTTATGTGGAAGAAAATGTAACCTTAGCTGTGAACATTTGCTATGGTCCATATGCATTTATTTTAAGCATGTGGACCATTAATTGCTTTTGTGTGAAACAGGGAATTGTAAGGCTACACTAGAGTGGTAGGAAGACCAATAAGAAGACAGTGGCCTTTAAAGGGAGAGTGAAAGAGAGAGAATGTCTCACCATATAGCCAGTCAGCTAGTATATCAGTGTGTATATACATCATAGAGATATCCATATGGATATAAATCAGTAGCTATATGCATCAGTTCATGCATTAATGACATGAAGAAGAACCTACGTTTGCATTATTTCATTCTTACATAATGTCCATTAGATTTACATATCAACCAGTTGTTCACCGTACCATTATGCAACGATCACTTGGACATATATATATATATATATATGGGAATGATTGACCTTAATATTGAATCTAGCGTTTATGATAATGATGGTTATATTTTCTTCCACAGGTTTTGATTTTCATTTGTGGTTTTTGTATTTTGTCACTTTCCAAGGGACCATTAATGTAAATTAGGGGTGAATTTAAATATTTTTCTTATGTATAATGATAACACTCAGAGCTTAATAATGAATCTTGTATATATGACATGTCTAAAGGAAAGTAGCCCACTAACTTAGGTAATTTCTGTACATTTAGCAGACTTGGGAACCTCCTATTGTGTGTCCATTGTTAATTACTGTTAACAAATTGTTAATAAACTATGTGTTGTATATATTTCTAGTTGTAAAATCTCTTTCTAACACACAGCTGAGCAGTGAATGTGATGTCACTGTCCCCAGCCACCACTTAATGATTGTGGTGCTTTGAGAAGCTGTAATATAAGACCAACAGATTCTTAGAGAGGGGAATTAATGCTATAACCGCTAAGGTTTAGCCGGATTAGAGGCATTGGTTTTGGATCAGGTCATTGTCCCTTCGCATGGTCTAACTGCAGAAGTCTTGCTGAAATGCATAAAAATATAGCACTTTTATCATCCGCGTGAACTGTGTGACTCATTTTGTCTCAGATGGAGTTATTCCTTAGTTCATAAATTGTCTTTCCAGACCTTGGCAATTCCAGAGTGTCATGATCATATTGTACAGTCCTTTTACATGTATGGAGTATAAGGTTTATTGTTACTGTGATAACAGTGATTTAGCGAAGTAACAATTTTGTTTTCTCTTCCTAGTCTACTCTCTTCTGTTATTTTATTTCTGAAGACAACAAAAGAAGTGGGGTCCTCTGGCTGGGATTACAGAGTATGCGAGTGTGTTTTGTTGCTAGATGGTCAGGGTCACAGCATTGGTGATTTCAGCATAAGATGTTGGATGTTATCAGTAGATGTGATGTTGTATGACCTGGCAGCTGTGCTGGTAGTCTTAAAACACCAGACACACAACAAATGTTTCTTTTTTTTTAACATGAAAAACATCCTAAACAATGGCCCCATTTGTTGTCAGGTGACTGAAATAATGACTAAATTGATGAAGTACAAATCATTTTGCCAAATAATTGTATTTTGCCAAATGTTGTGTTTTAACTGTAAATGTCTGACTGTGTGGAAGAAAAATAAAAATATGATCAAATCTGCTTATTATTTTCACTGAGTAACCATTTTTCCTTTCATATCATACTGATGCTTCTGCTTCTATATCTGGTGGGTTAGTTGTTCCCACTCTATTTCGCACAACCTCTTAGCTACTTATGAATAAATGATGTTAACAAAATACTGTTCGGAAAGAACATCCTCTCCACTCCAACCAGCCAAATCAGTTATTTCCTGGTAGGATCTGTAGAAACAAGGGTTTGAGTGGTTCCTAGTTCAATGATGTCTCAGATGAGAACGCATTCGAAAAGGTTCTGATGTGTCAGGCATTATTAGTAGATGTCATATACTGTCCCATTTAATTAACATTCCTTCAAATTCATCAATGGAATGCAGCAGTAGATGCACTGACTCTGTCTGTCTCTCTGTTCTGCTGTCTGTCCGTCTTTGTCATAGACCTCCCCCAACATCCACAAGGTAATCCTCTGATCACAAAGCAGGTTATTATTTAAACTGCCATTCAGGGTACGCCCATCACCAGCCTGAATGCTGTGGGCTTTTGTTGCAGTTGCTGCCCGCTGAATCCGACCGTGGCCCTGTTGCACAGACGAGTATAAATAGTGACCCCTCCCCCCCCCAAAAAAAGGAAAGCTCTGCGATAAGTGATTGAAGAGAGCCAGGAGAGTTTGTTTCAATGGATCGGCCACCTCCACCATGGGGCTGTTGTTGGTTACCCCGTACCCCTGCCAGCACCCTGCCAGTGGATCCCTGGTTGGCTGTGCTGGGGTCGACCCTGGGCCCAAAGCACCTGCGCCCTGAAGCTGCCAATGTGTAATGTGTGTACGCTGTGTGGGACAACAGTAAATAATACCCTGGTTTATCATCAGAGGATTACAACAAGAGTTCAGGAAAGTACAGAAAGCTTTAACAGGCTGTGTAAGAAGGTCTGGAGAGACAGACAGACAGAGACTGTGCATCCAGTAATGCATTCCATAGATAGAAAGGAATCTTAATTACACATGGCGGTATATAACGTCTACTAACAGTATAGCACTTAGATTATACGTAGACACAGTGTAACTCCTTACTGATTTACTGGATGAAATACAGAACCCCATATATATGTATATATATCACTGTACACAAAACAATACTTTTTCAGATTAATGCTTTTGTAATGTAGGGCTTTAAAAATAGCAAACAAAATGCAGCACTTCAGCTAATCGTTGCTGTTTGAATTGTACCCCCTGAACTGTGGCACACGGTTTACTAGCGCATGAGATACAATTCCTTGTCTGCCACTGCCACTTTTGGAAGGCATCCCAGAATTTGGGATCATTTCAGAGTAAGATGGAGTATTTGTGCAGCAAATGTGTGTGTGTGTGTGTGTGTGTGTGTGTGTGTGTGTGTGTGTGTGTGTGTGTGTGTGTGTGTGTGTGTGTGTGTGTGTGTGTGTGTGTGTGTGTGTGTGTGTGTGTGTGTGTGTGTGTGTGTGTGTGTGTGTGTGTGCGTGTGTGTGTGTGTGTCTGTGTATATATACCCTGGAGTGATTTAGCACAAAACACAGGGGAAGCTGGGGAAAGTATCTATGGTGTTGTCAGAGCCGTCATAGTCTTTTACTCATGCAAAACCAGGTTACAACACCAACCCTTCCCAGTGTTTCTGTGGATTTGAGAAGCTACCGCTTTCCAACACTGTGTTAACGCTACCATTTTGTATAATCAATACATGTACATCTTGTATGTTCCTGCTTTCATGCTTAAAGCCATCTGCTTCTTCTCTGGATCCACAGCTCACATCATGGAGGAGGACAAGGGAGCATAATGAGAAGAGTGTGACACTGTTTTAAAGATGTTTTCATATGACACATCATTTGTAAAATGGATGTCTATATCTACTCCATCTTAATAACTTGTTCACTCCCAGAACTACACAGCAGTCAGCCACCTCAGCAGAAGGTCGGATGTCTGGCTCTCTGACAAGGTCTTGACATGTTCTCACCCACCACTCCTACTGGACTGGCCCTGTAGGACTACTGGAGGTGGTGTGGTGATGGTGGTAGGCTATTGTCCCGGCCCTTCCCAGCGCATCCCTGAAGGGGTGTAGGGTTTTTCTAGTTGACAGAGTTAGCAATTATTCCTGCCCCGCCCCCCTATCCTGTTCAGGTGTGAATGCCCAGCTAAGGGGGGCACTTCTCTCCACCGGCACTGGGGAGTCCAGAGCCCCCGCCAGAACCCTCAGCCCTCACCCTCTCACCCTCTAATGGAGCCTACTTATCCTGTCATTGCCATGCCAACCGACTGTCAGCTCCTGGTGCGCGCGGCCCTTTGTGCGTGAGATGGTGGCACATGTAGAGGTCTAACCTTCTGCATTGTACCCAGCTGTACCTCAAAGGCCCTTGTCTGGTCCTCAATGCAGCTCCTCTTCTTGTCTTTTGTCCAAGCATGTTATTTGGAAGAAACAAAATGCTGACTGAAATGTGACTGTAAAGACTGGAGAATGAATGGATGAATTAAATATAAGAGGTCACTTGAGTCCTGGTCAGAGAAAGGTCTATTTATCAGGCCTGACAGCAGTAGAGGACGCCTGTTGGCAGCTGCCTAGTGGTTGACCTCAGAGGATTGTGCATGCAAAGGAATATGCAAGATCAGCAGGCTTTTCTGTTACTCTGTAACACACAGGACACAGTGTTGGCACTTAACAACAAGACCACAGCCATTGACTCATTACCTTCTATAAATTGCAAACAAAATATATTTATATGGATATCATTTTGTGTGTGTGAAGTAGTAAGCCGTCAAACACACACATACACAGACATATATATGTAGATTCCTATTCCAGGACTTGTTTAATGTGCATTTAATAACTACTACCATACATGGCCTGTTCACAGGTCAGAGATTAACATGAATCTATTTTGTTTGCCAAACAAGATCGTGTGGACCTTTTAGGTATTACACTAAGAGCTGTTCGTGCTGGACGGAGCAATAAAGCTTAAGAGCTTTTGAATGTCCACTATAATATGTGACCTCCAGCGGCGTGGGGGTGGGGGTTATTTAAGGGGATGGCTTTAGTGTGTGATGTGCAGCTGTCCCGGGAGAGTCAAGAAGTGATACAATACAACGCTTGTACAATCCTCGTCCTGACATTGTGAATAGGATTCTGCAGGATTTCATGTGATATTATGAGTAAAGGTCTCTCCTGATGACTGTTTCTACACCTTCACTCCTGTCGGAAGTTATCGGCTTTAAAGAACACGATGCAAAACAATGATTGGTCCACACACAACCCCTACTGGATGTGAACAGTAGATTGTTCACCAATATATGAACCCCTTAATTAGCATCTTTACACAGACGGGTTCACATTCACACAGAATCTTTATAGTACTTCACAATTAATGGCTGAACTAGTATTGTTACTTACTGCTGTCTCAGTCCAAAAGTAAATACATACACGATTGTGCTATCTAAATGTGGTTGGAAATATACCATATAGGATTGCATCTACAAGACCATTCTTTGTTTTGTGTCTTTACGTGTTATCGTGTCTCCAGCTGAGATGAAGAGGCAGGGAGCAAAGGGCTGAGACTGCCCCGTGTGTGTGTGTGTGTGTGTGTGTGTGTGTGTGTGTGTGTGTGTGTGTGTGTGTGTGTGTGTGCGTGTGTGTGTGTGTGTGCATGTGCATGTGCGTGTGCGTGCGCGTGCGTGCGTGTGTGTGTGTGTGTGTGTGAAGGATTCGGATACAGAGATACAGGGCTGGTCATTTTGCGAGGCTATTTTTACACATGTCTCCTGATTGTCTTGCAAGCTGATATGACTGCGTTCTCTGAGATTCCGCCATAATTAGTTGGCTGTGAGCCAGATCATGATTTGCATTTGGGGAAAAAAGAGATGGGAAATTCGACAGTTGGTTCGTTTCTGTGTGTCTGTGTGTGTGTGTGTGTGTGTGTGTGTGTGTGTGTGTCATACATACATATAGATCTTGTTGTTTTGTCACCAGGAATACTAGCAGCTACACAGATATATTTAAACAGAAACACATTTCACTCAAGATGTTCTTCAAGCCAAAATGTCTTAACCTTGAAAGAGAAATGGAGCTACACAAATTGTCAACAAATGTTCCTCCTACTCAACGAAACATTGTCCTTTTGTGGTTATTTCACTGACCTCTGCAGAGCTAAGAAGTACATTCATGTGAAAACATGAACAATCCCATTGTCATTCCGTCCAGCTCCTTAGTGGTGATGCAGCGTTGAGCAGCCTTCACACCAACATGGCTCTCAAGCAGCCGTTGGTATCCATTTGTTTGGTGTACGCATAGATCACAGTAGAGTCCAGACAAGCCCTCAACATATAAGTACCTGCTCTTTACTTGCTACTGGCTAACTGATTCCAAAATGTTAGTAATCCTTGCATTCATTTCCGTTTTGGGGGTGGGGGGCGTTTTTTTTTTCAAAATGTAAAAAAATAATAAGTGTATTTTTTTTAATCTGATTTTATGTGATAAGGAAATTTGTGATTGGATTTGAGTGATTACAGTGACTACAGTGAGGCAGCGACAGGCAGTCATTCCCATAAAAGGTCCAGAACGGCTTGCATGGGCAGCATGTCCATTCTCCCCAGAGAGTCAAGGCTAATAAGAGGTAGAGTATTTATAGAAGATCCCCCTGTCCCTGAATACATCCCCATAATCCCGCTGCCCCAGTCCCTCTTTCCTCCCTGCCTCTGTGGCTGTCTGTCGCAGGGTCTCCAGCAGCCACCTGCAACATCCAGTCCTCAGCTCTCATCCTTGACTCAACATCACCTGAAGGTAAGCGCTTCTCCTTCACCTATTCCATCACAGCAGCCCACTTCTGTCATTCTCATGCTTTGAGGAAAGATTGTAACCTTGTGACCTTTTGACTGCTCTAATGTCAAAGGGGGTTTGGTGAGGATGTGTGTGTGTGTGTATGGCGGGGTTGCTTGGATGCTGATTGTAGAAAAGGCGGGTGCTGTTATAGGGCTCTTAACCCGTCCTGTGATTTTTCTTCACTGTTTTTGGAGCAAGCAGCTGAGAGAGAAGAGGCAACATGTCGGCTGCCGAGCGCTTTGACTGTCACTACTGCAAAGAGTCCCTGCTGGGCAACAAGTATGTGATGAAGGAGGACACACAGTACTGCACTAAGTGCTATGAGAGCCTGTTCTCCAACTGCTGTGCTGACTGCGCTTCGCCAATTGGATGCAACAGCAAAGTAAAGAGATATGTTTTCCATGTCATCAGTCAAATGAATTGCACCAGTGCTAAAAAAAGAGCGAAAACAATGTCTCCAGTAGCCTGAACTCACCATAGTACATAATGTTCACACCTTCATCCCATCATCATCACAACTCACCATAGTACATAATGTTCACACCTTCATACATCATCATCACAACACACCATAGTACATAATGTTCACACCTTCATCCCATCATCATCATCACAACTCACCATACTACATAATGTTCACACCTTCATCCCATCATCATCACAACACACCATAGTACATAATCCACACACCTTCATCCCATCATCATCACAACTCACCATAGTACAT
>JAXIVH010000047.1:1031486-1036486 GCA_036785325.1 Urophycis tenuis | reverse complement strand
TTCAGTTTCACAAAGGTCTTGATCAACGCCCATACCTATTCGCAATGGCTGCAATACCTTTCACACAAACTCATATCCATATGAAACAAGCCGGCCCAAAAGGAAAGGATAAATACTGCATCCAGTGCATTGAGCGCTTCGACGGCAACATCTACGTGGGGACAAAAGACTCAACTGTCCAACACCTCACCCTTGTCAAGGCCCACCCCGCGGCCCACCACCCACCACCCCACCACCCCACGGCCCACCACCCCGCGGCCCACCAACCACCACCCCACCACCCCACAGCCCACCACCCCACGGCCCACCACCCCACAGCCCACCACCCCACGGCCCACCACCCCACGGCCCACCACCCACCACCCCACCACCCCACAGCCCACCACCCCACGGCCCAGGAGGGCAGGGAGAGGAAGCTGGGCCCAAACAGCCCCATCAAACAACTGCGAGCCCTGCCGCTCCTCAACCATCTCCTGGTTTTGTGGGAGCAAAGTGTCACGACTCTAAACATGTTCTCCTTGGAGCCAATCCCCACCCTGAAGGCCATTCAGCACACCTCCTGCATGGAGGTCCACAGCTCCTTCTCCTCAACCCCACAGACTCCCTGCTGCCATGAGGACTGCGTGGAGTTGATCACCTCCTCCAGCAGGAAGAAGGTGGTGCAGATCCATATGGTTTGGGCGGACCGCTGGGATGTGTTGCGAGAGGTGTGGCTGCCCCAGGACCCAGTGGCCCTGGCTGTGGATGGCTCCTGTGTGTGCGTGGCCACCAGCGACCGGTACCACCTCTTGGACCACCAGACTGGGACTACATTGGAGCTGTTCCCCCATGAGCGCAGCAGGCACCAGGCGGCCATCTTGGTCTCCACAGGTGGAGGCGAATTCTTGCTCAACGGCCCAGGATCCTTAGGTATAAAAAGATCTCTTTGAATGTACAGATTTAAGTAACGTCATTGTAAAGGTGGTTTCAAACAACTTATAAAGAATCAGGGGCGGAGCGGGGGGGTGGCTTTCGGGGCTGAAGCCCCGAATCTCACTTCAAAAGCCCCGGATCTTTTTTAAGCTTTTGAAGCTTTGACAACCGAATGGTTATTGTTTCTTTGCATTAAATAGTATTGTCTTGAGCAGGCCCTGCAACTGAAAATGTAGGCTATGAATTCGAAGGGATTTAGGATTTGCCAGTGTCCAGCAGGTCACCCTAAAAGGGACTAGAATGCAGGAAATCGCATCTTAGAAATGAAACATTTCCTGGGGGAGACCCCCCAGACCCCCCTCTGGGCTACGCCCCGGATGTACACAAAGTCTGGCTCCACGCCGGGAAAGAATGTCCAAAAATCATGTTTTTTATTACATGTACTACATTGGCTGACCATTATATTCCCCTCTTTCCTTCTGCTACTAAATGTGCATGTTTTCAATGTTTCAATATTACTGTTCACTTTACTAAGCACCGTGTACATTCAATAACAGGAGTGATGCTGTAAGGATCCATGGATTCTCTGCTAAAATAATCTAATGAAACACAGTAAACATGCACACACTCTAATAGGCTCTGATAGTTTAGTAGCATTTGTTCAGTTTCTATTTTCATAATAGGGAGTAACAACCGTGTTGTTTTTCCTCCCTCAGGCATGTTTGTAAGGAGCACAGGGACCTGCCAGCGCCCTCCTGTGCGCTGGTCCCAGGAGCTGCTGGCTGCTGCCGTCTGCTTCCCTTACATAGTGGCCCTGCAGCCGCCAGGACTGTCTGTCTACAGCATGCTGGACCACACGCTGAAACAGACGGTGGCTCTGGACGGGGCCCGTGGCCTGGTCTCTGCTCCAGGTACACAGTCCTGCTGACGCTCCCCATCCCCCGGCGGGTCGTCACCGGTCACACAGCCCTGCTGACGCTCCCCATCCCCCGGTGGGTCGTCACCGGTCACACAGCCCTGCTGACGCTCCCCATCCCCCGGTGGGTCATCACCGGTCACACAGCCCTGGTGGGAACACCACACATGAAGGAGATGAAACCAAATGCATTGGTGACTGTTATGTTGCCGTTGTGGCTGTATGCATACGGTTTGTGTTGAGATAAAATAGATAAGATGGCAAAGTTAAGATGAAATGCAAATTCATGCTTTTGCATGAGATCCAAAAGGTCCTGCAGGTATAAAAATAAACATCTGATAACGCTCATCGTCTTCTCTCCCACTTTGAAAAGTGGAAATGTTTACATTAATTTTGTCATTATTTATTTCTCTTCATATATTTCTATAATCTGATTTGACTCTCTACCGATGCCTCGCCCTGTCTGTGGAGCTCAGAGGGTGTGCTGGTCTTCACCGACAGGCAGATCTTGGGTCTGTCTCTGGTCCCACTGCAGGAGCAGATCCAGGCCCTGGTCCTCTGCCAGAGGCTGGACCAGGCCTTCTCCCTGCTTGAGGGAGTTCAGAGTCATCTGCAACCACACTCCTACGAGGTGAAACACAGTGAAACACACACACACCATTTACTGACAGTGAAAAAGAGTTCACTGTGTGGGAAACATTTTATCCAAATTCAAAGAGGAATTATGGACATTTTTTATGTAAATGTAAATGACTACATTATGAAAATAATATCATATTATACTATCTCAGTCGGTGGATGGATGGACAACTCACTTTTTGATTTCATTTATACATCTCAGAGAGAATAACGCCTATTCCAAAGCATTTATAAATTCACCACCAGATGACCTCCTACTACTAACATCCAGTCCACAGAGCTCTAGTGTGTATCACAGGCAAGCCTTTACAACCCAGCAGGAGCACTGCTACAATGTAGGACTTTAATATGTCATTACAGCGTGACAGATTAAGCTGCTTCACCAGAGGACTCCACATGGGCGCTGGTACAGTAGGTGTGTCTTGGCTGGATCAGAGGGGTCTGAGAGTGCACCAGATGGTGGCTAAGATGCGGTGTAATCTCAGTGATATCTCAGGTTACAGGTCAGATGTTGAGGCAGAAAGCCGCTCGACTTTAATATCCAAACACACGCCTTATGTATGTTCTGTGTGTGTGTGTGTGTGTATGTGTGTGTGTGTGTGTGGGGGGGGGGGGGGGGGGGGGGGCGTTGCAGTGGTCTGCTCAGAGTTTGATGGCAGGCAGCATAGGGCTCCTTTTAACCTCACCATTGAATAACATTGAAATATTCATGCATTTAAAAGAGAGCAAACATGCTTTGCTTAATGTGATATGATAGAGAGTGTGTGTTCCTCCTACTCTCTGCAGGAGCTGCATAAGGACATCTCCTATCTGGCTGGACTGGATCAGTTTAACAAGCAGGCCTTCACTGAAGCCAAGGAGCTGTTCATGTGAGAGAGAAGCACACCATAGTGTGAACTGGAGCTTGAAGACATAATCAACACAATCATGCATTCTATTTTTATACCTTATCCTAAAAGTAGGACTTGTGGTGGTTTAGTGCTCCAAAGGGTTGACCGTTAAATATTGTTAACATTCTGCCCTTATTTAGTTGTTCAGCTTGTGATCTAATGACTCATCAGACACACACTTATTGTTGTTGTAAAGAGCTGGCAGCTTGGACCCCAGAGAGATCATTAGCCTCTACCCTGACCTGAGACCCTGCATGGGGGAGGAAGGCTCCGCCTCCCCGCGCAGGGGAACCGCAGGTGAAAAGGTACGAGACCTGCAGCGCCTGCAGCGAGAGGACGGCCCCACGTACCAGCTGTACCTGGCCTTCCTGGCCGACTACCTGGCCGCGGTCAGGGCTGCAGGGCCCGGAGGCCCGGGGGAGGCCCTGGATTGTGCCCTCCTGAGGGTCTACGCAGAGCAGGGCGGGGCTGCTGAGGCGGAGGCCCTGAGGCTGCTGGTGGCCTCGCCCAACGCCTGCAGGCTGGACCGCTGTGTGTCTGTTCTGGAGCACTACAACAGGTTGGGATGACAGAATACTTTTGGTTGTTGTTGTGTGTGTGAGGTCATCATAGACATGATGACTACTATAGGACATCTCAATTGATTTGAGAATGATGCTCCAGCCTGATGACATGGGATCTGTTTTTCTTTTAACTAGTATATGCTTTATTGATCAATTCAATTACATATTCTATCATCAATGATCAGCTGTAGACTTTCAATATATTCTTATTCTTAAGTTTGTGTGCGTATGTTGGCATTATAATTATTTGAAATTATTTTTGTACTAGATACTTTGTACTGGGTATGCTCTACCAGAGCCATGGCAATCACATAAAAGCAATCAAGGTATGCTTTTTTATGTTCTCTAATTATACTAAAAAAGTCTAAATGTATTCTCTCTTATTGAAAGCTGTGCTATTGTTTTACCAGACTTGGATGAAAATCGCCGATGGCCACTTTGAGGACAGCTCCTGCCCAGACGTGTATGAGCACATAGTGTCCACTCTCACCACGCAGGATGTCGACGTCGTGTGGATGTTTGCAGAGTGGGCTCTTCAGAAGAATCAAAAGGTGCCTTGCTGCACAGTCTTCATATCGCCACCAGAGGGAGAAGTTGCAAAAAAAAACCTCCCCAATGTTCCAAGTCCAAGTGCATATACTGCAATATAAGCAGTCAAAAATATTTTTCACATATGAAGTTTTGGCTCTGATATTTGCCTTCAATCGACTAATACTAATCACTATGTTTGTGAAAAGGTGGGAGTTCAAATCTTCACCAAATATCAACGGGAGGAAAACGACCATAACACATTCAGGACAGAAGAAATCCTCAAGTTTTTGAAAAACTACCCCCAAGCCTCTCTGTTATATCTTGAGTTTTTGATAAACGAGCACAAATCAGAGGTAGCAGTACTACTGCATCAAACAAGACTGAAACACCACATGAAATGAAAAATAACATGAAATAAAATAAAAACATTTTAATGCAATGTAAATAAGATAATATACAAGCCAGCAGCAACACTTGTGGTCAGTAAACGTTGTGATGTCTTCAGACAGAGAGCCATCACACCAGGCTGGCGCTGGCCTATGTCTCCTA
>JAXIVH010000047.1:1021486-1026486 GCA_036785325.1 Urophycis tenuis | reverse complement strand
TCTTAAAGACCCTATCTCTCCTCTTCCTGAGCACTGAACAGAACCAGCCAGCTCCACTGCTTTTATCGACCGGCTGTGAGGGCTAGGTCTGCTGTGATTGGCCGAGGGCAGGGCTGTGTCTGATGACCCGTTGAGCGCTGCGGGGATGGGGCCTACCCTGGTCTCTGACATCCTCTGGGAATGCTGGGCTTGTTTTTCAACAACTTTGTGGGCAGTTGGCCTCAAATATGTTTTTCTCATCTTTCATGTTGACCAACTGCCCAAATGCAGCCTAAAGGTAAACATTAAAAAAAAAAAGCACAGATATTCTGGCTGTTCAATTTAAGACACTAATGTCTATGGTTGAATAAATATTGTATAAAAAGTATTAATGTGATGTAAAGGACAGTGGCAAATGTATTGAAGACAGATTTCCTGCTCATATGTCTTTTCTAGGCTTTGCAATCTGGTGTCTTCTGTGAGGTCAACAACACATATCCATGCAGTTCTCCCAGATCTATAAGGTGTTTTTTTGCCCAGATGGTCAATATTACACACAGAAGTAATGGATCTGAAATATGTTACAATTATGAAACAAAGCATGATGACTATCCGGGTATTGGTCTCCCAAGATTAATACACACACACACACCACTCCACACACACACACACACACACACACACACACACACACACACACACACACACACACACACACACACACACACACATGTGAGGGGGCAAAATATGAAAATCTTGCAGTTTGTGATTACTTGTGTCTTCTACTTTGGGAGGACTGCAAAGAAACACAAGTACATTTTCAAGGCACTGTTGCTTAGCGATGCAATACTTTGCGATTCCTTGGTTTCCATATGTCTGTTCCTCAAGGACATACATGGTAGTAAGACATAGAATGTCTTACAGCTGAGTGACCGAATTAAGTCAATTTAGTCACAAAGTCCAACAAACACAGACATGTTGGGGACTTGCACGTCTTTTAGATTGTTAGTTGGCCAGAAAAGCCAATGTGAAATGTGCCCAGTAACAGGTAGTTCCATAAATATAATGAATACACAATGCTTCTGTTTCGCATTCTGGACATTTATAGACTCGGCCACAAATTACTGATTCATGCCTCTTATGACGCATTTTTCAGTCCCTTCGTGGTCGCTGGGAGAATCTTAATTTGCATCCCTTTTGGTAGCAATAATGGTAAGGTAGCAGAAAAACCTAAACGCTTGAACCTTCTTTCATTTCCCCCCTTTTTTCTTTCCATGGTTCAAACTAATGCCGTATGCCGTAGTTTTCAGTAAGTTGGTGGGGGGAAAAAAGTTGAAGACGATGATCAAAACATATCTATTTTTTAACTCTCCCCAATGCAGAGGTATCATTTTCATGGCGTTCTCTACCTTTGGTTTTGGCAGAAGGCCAGAAAGGGAGAAATGCGCTGGGTGGCCAAGATGGAGACATATAGGGAGACCACAGACACCCACCAAACCCCTGTCCATGCTCAAATAGAGCTGGGGTTCACAGACGACATGGGGAAATGGAAAGCAATGCCTTATGGGTGACAGGATGCTATTATTGGCTAGAAAAGAGTCGGCAGATCCCTGCGTCCTATTATGTCTCCATTAAGTAAATACAGTTTACATTTGGTTATTTGGAACAAATTGTCATTCCTTTAAGATGATTTGAATGGAGTAGTGAATGCTATTAGTAGCATTGTACTCGTAGCGTTGTACTCACAAGCTAAGGGTGTTAAGGCCCTGCCTATTTTCCTAATTGAACTCAAATTACTTGAAACTGTCAGACGTACAGAGATACTCCAGTGTTTTCCCTTAACCAGAACTAAATGTATTTCTCTGCTACTTACAAAGCATTAGTCTTATCATGTTCTGTGTACACACATTAATAGCAACTATTTTAGGAGGAGAGTGCCTGTTCATATACGGAGCGTACTGTGAGAATTCTTGGCAGTCCGACTGTTTTTCACAGTTGCAATCTGTTTATGATTGCTTGATTGCCTTTGCTTATGATTATGTTAAGTGGCTTCACCTCACTCTCTTCTAATAGGGATAGACGGAGAGGTAAGAGGTAAGTTTTATGCATGTTTCTAACTGCATTCATCCCTTCAGGCACCAATTTGCAGACGCTTTGCATGGTTTAATTTCCAGGGATTGGAGGGAGGGAAATGTAGTAATACAACACATAAAAAATA
Organism: Urophycis tenuis; assembly: GCA_036785325.1. Lineage (NCBI taxonomy): Eukaryota > Metazoa > Chordata > Actinopteri > Gadiformes > Phycidae > Urophycis > Urophycis tenuis. The sequence goes on along the minus strand of JAXIVH010000047.1, from coordinate 1,024,289 downwards.
ATGTGTAAACGTATCCTAGTTAGAAACAATGATCCTCATGAGTTCAAATTAAAAGATGAATTTTCAACAACAATCAAGTGGTGTTCTGATCTGCCATGAGCTGTATGGTCTTTGAGAGCATTTGCAGTAAGTATTTTGGATACAAATTTCAGCAAAATGACTGAATAACAGTAGCTAGCAGTAGTGGTAGCTGGCCAGCATCAGCTGACTAGCATCAACATCAAATCCCATTAATAAGGTATAGCTGATAAGGTTCACTGACTCTGCTTAGCTTTAGCGCCAAAGTTTTAATGGAGGTGGTGGAATAACAGTAACATTATTTTAATTTATCTGTCCAATGTGGACCTAAACTGAAGACCTAACTCATGTTGCTGACCTGAGTCAACGCTAGATCAGAGCCTGTGGCGCTTGACGTCGTTGATTACAGAGAAACACCGTAGCCTGCCCTGAGAAAGTGGAGATTGTTACGCATAATTAGACATTTAGCGCCAATACTAGCCGCACACGAACACACCCTTCACCACAATAGAGAAACCAGGGAGTTTATAAAAAGCCCCAGAGCCCCCCTTAGAAATATCAACCACTGAAGATACAGAGGGCCTGCGTAAACGCTGCCAGCACCCAACCTGCAGAAAGCTATACTCAGGAGGCTCCAGGGGCAGAGTGGGTGGGAGAGGGGGTGTGGGGCTGGCAACACAAACAGTAACCTCACATGGCCCCTGAGCCCATCTTTTCTTCAAGTTAGCGTGCAATTTGCACAATCTGTGTATATTAAGTTGCACTGGGAACAGTCCCACACGCTATCAAGAATGTGGTATCTAGCTATCAAAGCCTCAACCGTATCTTTGTGGACAAATTAGAGGTGCTTTCATGTTTGCAGCATAGAATTACTATTCTATTTCCAAGGATTGTAGTAAGTATCCTACGAGCATTCATTTCACAAGCTGGAGTCTTTTTTTACTGTAAAACATAACCATCATGGTGAGCCAGAGAACAGACCGTTCTGAGATGCTGCTTGGCCCTGTTCCAAGGCTGTTTCTTGCGGCCTCACGCCTGGTCTAACGCCCTCACACGTGCAGACAGGAGGAGTATTTCAGGAGTGTCCGGGGATCAATCTGTATCCTAAAAGAAGTAACATGCACAAAACCACCAGAGAAGAAGATACGTTCACTGGCTGATTCCTCACTTCAAAAACAATTTTAAAAAAAGAAGAGAATTGACTGTTGTCTGTTATGTTAAGTGCTATTTTATGGAACTGATTGATGCTCTAAAACAACTTAGATTTTAGAGTGTCCCAGGGATTCAATACTTACTGTTTTTCATTGGGACAGACTAGACCAGATTGTTTTGTGGCTCAACCCACAAATACTGTACAGGTTCTTCAAAAGTCCACACCAAATGTTCCTCTTATGGATACATTTTGTTTAGCAAGATAATCATCACAAATGAATACTGCTTTTCATTTTTATTTTTAAAGTGTAAACGCAATCGATAAAGTAAAAGGCAGATGATAAAGATTTTCTGATTTCAAAATGGGGGTCGTAGCCCTACATGAAGTGATGCAATGAGTGGGTGACCTAGTGGTCTACAACAAAAGGAGTCTATTTTGTGTAAAAGAGTGCTTCAAGGACACTCAGGATTATCACTTCAGTGGCTCTAGCTCAACAGGAAGTGATGCAATCTCTCACTGAGAGGTCATCCGAAGATAATGAAAAGCGCACAATCCATGGGGAGTGAGTTAAAACCCTGGGATCGATTTCATATAAAGGAGGACCCCAAGGACATCTGATTCTTTATCCCCGTGCTGTAACCCTACAAGAAGTTTTACAAATGGTCATTGGGAGGTGATGGGAATATAAAAACATATATAATATAACATCATTTCAGGGCCTAACATGACTTGGCTTAGACCTTCTGTCTCTTTAGTTAATTAAAAAGGGCCTCAATGACATACAAGATGATACATTTGTGCGTTGTAGCTCCACAGGAAGTGACTCACAAAGCATCATCAAATGCTGTATTATTTGTGAAGTCCAAGTCAGCTGTGTTTACACGCCTGAAGGCACAGGTTTGTACACCCAGACCTCTAACTCCCTCCCATGTTTCCTTCACCCCCTAAGTCACCTACTAATGCATAACTTCCTGTAGTGCGAGACCTTAATGCCCTGATAAAAGACCAGACATCTTTGTCTCACTGCCATTCTGTGCCAGTTCTTTCTTACACTAAGCAGACCTCAGTTCTCTAGCTCTGCATCAAGCGTCCTCCCTTGCTAATTACATCCCTTCCTGTAGGGCTACGAGCCCTGTGTTAGTAGTTTAAGTAGTCTTTAATGCCATCTTTGATATAAAACAGACCCTAGGCTTGCAAGTGTCCTAGAAACCGATTGTACCACTTCCTACGACTCCCGTGTTGATCATTTAAGTCATCTTTTGAAATCTTTTACTTCATTGATTGCATTCATTTATTTATGCAATGAAAAAAACAAACACTTAAAACCCTTATTAATTTGTGATGGTTAACTTTAAAATGCTCCTTTGGAATGGACAGCTCGGCTCAGCAATGGTGAACATAAACCCTCAGTCTCCTCACAAAACACGTCAACCTCGACTGTCCTGAAGAAGAATACTAAAAGTGTCATCCCTGGAGAACACACAGAACATAACACCTCCCTTAAGAACACAACACAAAGACAATGAATCAAACAACATGAAAGTGACGTGGTTTCCATAGCAACAAGCATAGCAATAATTAAAAAAAAAACATTGTATTTACTAACAAATTAAACATCATTGACATTCGCTG
>JAXIVH010000047.1:971486-1011486 GCA_036785325.1 Urophycis tenuis | reverse complement strand
CTGGAGCTGCAGTCCCTGAGGCACCCTGATGTGACATGCCTGCATTGGGCAGATCTGCCTGTTAATTACAGCCCTGCTCTCCGATGGGAGGCACTTGGTGTGGTGGGGGCTTTTCCTTTTTTCCTCCACTATGCACTGGGATGATATAGTATAAATACGCACAGCATCGTCCTGTCAAGCAGCATATTCCCTCTCAGTGCTCCAGCCCTAAGGATACAAAGAGCACCAGAGCTCAGTGGTGCTGATCATTGCCAGGGTTTTTTCTTCTTTCTTCTTCCTTGTTTTGGATGCCGGTACGTGTGTTATTTTTCTGTTTCTCTACTATCAGTGGAGCGAGCATTTTAATCAAGAATTAGTGGGTGTTTGAACTCTCTCCTTGTGTCGTTCGGGGAGGAATCAGGTGAGCCAGGCAGAGTTGGGGTTGTGTATCTGTGGAGCCGGGACTTTAGAGTAACCTCTGCCGGGTACTGCTCCTCAGGTTCTGCTGCTGCACTGCGGAGGCGCAGTTCAGTCCAACTGAGAACAAACTCAGAAGAACTCTTAAAAACTGAACCATCCCTGTTGTAACTTTGCTGCTTCTAAACATTTGGTTGTGGCAACTTCTGTAGAGACGTAGAGCTGAAGTTTACTTTAAGTTCAGATGTATTGACTTCTCAAGTTCATTGCACTACTTAAAGTGTTAAAGTGTTTTATTGTCTATTTGTAGACAGATAATATAATTGCATGAATGAAGCTTAAGACTCCTTCTGACTGAGTGTGACACTGGTTTGTTCATCCTGTGTTTTTTCTCCTTGCTGCCCACAGTTTTGCCATTTGAAGATGGACATACGCATAGCAAGCATCCTCCTCCTGCTGGTTGCCTTGACAGCGGCCCATGGTGAGAGATATGTGGTGAAGAAGGTGGTGAAGGCCGCGCCCCAGTACCAGCCCTACTCCGTCAAGAGCCAGGGTAAGACATGCTAGCTTCTTCTGCACTTTTCAACTACCTGCCTAACTGACATTTTATGACTTTTGGTTTACTGTCAGGACACTCCAAAATACCTTTAAAAAGGACTACAGAGCCTTTGTATATAAATTATATAAAACACTTATATACAAAGGCTCTTTGCCTTAAACATAGTCTTAAATACTTATATTGTGTCTTACCTGAGCACTCAGCTGCTGGATTAGCATGCAAACAGACTGCTTGAATTTGCCCAAATGCCGGTTCATGCTCTGATTGGCTACAGGGGAGTGAGGAGTGGCCAATGAGATTGCCCAATCAAATCCTGTATTTGAATAACACATAGACTACCTTTGATTTACATTAACTAGTGCTTATATTCTTCTCTGTTCACTCCTTTCCAACGAGTGCAGTGCCTGTCCAAAACATGCCTGATCGATACAGCCGATAGCTTGGCCTCCAGTATTGCTGCTTTTCGAGAACCGCTCATCCAAGTTCTCAGCAATAGTCTACACCCATTAAGTTTAAGGTCGATCACATCAACAGTTGTCGAGAAAATCAAAGGACAGACATAAATTAATACATACATACATACATACATACATGCATACATACATGCATACATACATGCATACATACATACATACATACATGCATACATACATGCATACATACATGCATACATAGATACATACATACGTACATACGTACATACGTACATACATACATACATACATACACAAATTCGTACACAGAAAGACCAGTCCAAATTTATATATTTTTTTAAATGTCTATCAAATCTACTATTCTTTCTTTTATTCGTTATTCTATTCCTTTGTGATGATTATATGGTTTCCATTTTTTATGCAGTAGGCAACCTCATGTATTTCTTTATTGTGTTTTGTAAGCTTTCTAGTTGAAAATATGTCCCTTTTGAATGGGTGGCTGTGTCCTTTTACCTGTTTAGCATATGAATAACTAGTCATTTCAAAAAAAGAATTAACCCTAACAAAATAATAAGTCATTATAACTCATCATTCAAAACACTACATTATAAAAACATTATAATAACAATTGTTGTTAATATAGTTATTTCATTGGTAATCCATTATATTGGTGTCACCAACATAACATGTATGATTGGTAAGGCCAGTACCTTAACTCAAACTTTAAAGCCATGGATATCTGATAGAAAAGGAGCCATGTGAGCCAAAAAGTTCTGTGCATTTTGTAGATTTATATTTAGTTGGACTGCGACAATTACAGTGCAGTCACCCAGCAGAAGTGCGGTTTGTTTGGGTGTGCCCGCCTCACACAGAAGCAGAAACATCTGTTTGGCTTCATTCAGACTGGGCTGTGATTAGGCTGTTACACTCAGGGTATGTGGCCACATCAAGGCAGCGTATCTAAACTAGGAACAAAACAGAGCCCCTCTCATTCAGAAGGAGGGCTCTGCTAACAGTTTCACCAGCAGCTTTTATACAACCATCTCCATTACCTGGTTTAAATCTGGTTTGAATCTGTGAGAAAAATGTATGAAAGGGATAAAACATTGTTATGTTTTAATGTTTGAAGGGGGGCAGGTGATGAAATTGAGCACCACTTGGGGAAGAAAAAAGGACTACTATTAAGTATTATGTTAACAAAATAGTTAACATAGACATCATAATGTCATCATATATCCTATATAATAATGTAGTTATATATTTTATGCTCGTAAAAAGACTCATAATATACAATCAATAATACATAATTATAGTTATAATAGTAGTTGGTGAGATAATATTAAGATAATAATTATTTTATTTTTATTCTAATTTTAATTATTTTATCAAAATAAAATATAATATATATTTTATTATACTTTTTATTATATAAATATGTATTATTATCATAATTATTAGTATAGTATAAGTATTTCATGTTGTTGAATTTGTTTTGAATTTTTTTTTTTTTTTCATGATGACTTTTTTTTTTTATCTCCACAGTAGTTTCAGTGGCAGGTGAGCCTGGTGCCCCAGGTGAGCCTGGCCCAGAGGGCCCAGCAGGGCCTCCTGGCCCCCAAGGTGAGAGTGCTGAAGGTATGCCTGGACCTGAGGGGCCCGCTGGACCCCCTGGCCCTCCTGGACACTCCATTGCTGGCAAGCCTGGATCTGCAGGTGGACCTGGAAAACCTGGCATCCCAGGAGCTCATGGGCAGAAGGGAGACACCGGAGCCACCGGACCCCAGGGACCCCGAGGCATGCCTGGCTCAGCTGGAAGCCCTGGACCTGCTGGTCTGTCCGCCACTGGCAAGCCTGGCGCTTCTGGTCTGCCCGGAGCCATGGGACCCAGGGGAGAGCCCGGTCACAAGGGACACCCAGGTGTACCTGGCCTGACAGGCCAGAAGGGAGATAGAGGGGTGGGAGTTGTTGGACCTCAGGGTGAGACAGGACCCGTTGGACCCGAGGGTCCATCTGGAGCCCCTGGTCAGCCAGGTGTAGGTAAGCCAGGAAAGCCAGGTATGAGCGGTGAGGCAGGAAAGCCAGGCAGCCCAGGTAGAGACGGTGCTTCTGGCCCCATGGGACCACAGGGACCCAAGGGTCACACTGGTGCCCCAGGTGTCGGTATGCCAGGTAAGCCAGGTGAGAACGGTGCCCCAGGCATGCCTGGATCCGCCGGCCCTAAGGGTCACCAGGGTGCTACCGGAGCCACCGGTGCTCCCGGTGTCCCCGGATATGGAAAGCCAGGTGCTAATGGAGAGAAGGGAGAGAGGGGAGCCACAGGGAGCACAGGTAGCACTGGTCAGAAGGGAGAGCAGGGAGCAACCGGACACACCGGTGCTACTGGTGCGACTGGACCCACTGGCCCAGCCGGCCCACAGGGCTCAATTGGTTTCCCAGGAGAGAACGGTGCTGTCGGTCCCAAGGGTGATGCAGGTTCCACCGGAGCTTCCGGACCAAAGGGATACAAGGGAGATCAGGGACTTCAGGGATTCCAGGGAAAGCAGGGTTATCCAGGTGCAGCCGGCCCCACTGGCCCCAGAGGCGCCACCGGCCCTCAGGGAAACAAAGGTGACCTGGGTGCCCCTGGCGCACCCGGTACCAACGGTGTCCCCGGCCCCGCTGGACCTAAAGGTCTCCCAGGTCGTGCAGGTGAGAACGGTGCCTCTGGCTCCGATGGTGCCCCCGGTCCCAGAGGACCTGCTGGGCCTTCCGGTAGCGCTGGTGCTCCTGGCCTGAAGGGACATCCTGGTCTCCCCGGTTCTCCCGGCCCCGCTGGCATGACTGCCAAGGGTATTCCAGGACCCCAGGGTCCCCCCGGCCTCCCCGGTGACAACGGAAACGATGGAGCCGAGGGTCCCGCTGGTCCCCCTGGCCCCCCCGGCCCCCCTGGCCAGGTTATGTTTGAGAAGAGCATGGGCATGGGCGAGGTAATGGTCAAGTCCCCAATGTCTGCCTTCACCGTGTCGTTGGTCACCCCCTACCCAGCTGCTGGCTCTCCTATTAAGTTTGACCAGGTTGTGTACAACGCTGAGAATCACTATGACACCGAGAGCGGTCTGTTTACCTGCCAGGTGCCTGGCGTCTACTACTTCTCCTACACCATCCACGTAAATGGAGCTAACGCTCTGGTGGCTCTGTACAAGAATGGCCAGCCCGTCATGTTCAGCTACGATGAGTACAGCAAGGGCTTCCTGGATCAGATGTCTGGTAGTGCCGTCCTTCTCCTGGACGAGCAGGACACAGTCTATGTTCAGATCCCTGATGACGAGGCCAACGGTGTCTTTGCCGCAGAGAATGTCCACTGCTCCTTCTCTGGGTTCCTCATCGCCTCCACGTGATCCTGCGTAGGGTTCCCGTAAGCCACACAACTGAATTTGCTGTCTATTTCTCAAATGATGGCACCAACTCTCTGTTTAGAGTTCCTCAGCAAAAACAAGGGCAGGTAGTTGAGTCTTCTTTGAGAAATAGCAGCATGTCAACTTGAAAACAGATACAAGAAAAGGGTGCTAAGAAGAGGTGATTTAATTTATGAAAACAGGTTATCAGGGATAGGGGGAGCAATCCACAAAGTTACCAGGGAACTTTTTGCAATGGAAACAGCATGTGAAAATTAAGGTGTTGCATCCGGATTTTTTCTTTCCCAATCTAATTCTTTTTTTTGTTTTTTTTACGGATTTCAACTGATGGTTCTTATATTTGTGTTTGTCTTTTGTGATTTTTGTACAACCTTGTTTTTGGGTGACCAATAATCTTTTTAAAAGTACACATATTTTTCCTGTGCAAATTGTTGTCCTTGTATGTGACTTGAATATTGTGAAATGATGATGGTCAAATTGACTGTTATAATGAGACATGATATCAGACACAAACAACAGTGTCCTTTAGTTCAAATTGTTTACCAACATCATTGTAACCCTAGAAATGCATTATGTCATGTAAAGCATGATGGCCAAAATAAAAGATGACTTACTTAACAGTTTTTGCCTTGAGAAATAATTATTCTTTATATACAACACTTTCACTGTCAATATAATATAGATATTGTTCACATAAAAAGACTGATTCTACAGGCATCGTATAATGTCTCTTTTTTTAGAAAGGCTTAGCACATTTTTCCCTTCTCCCTCAAATCTTGTTTAAAGTTGAAAATCACAAAATGTACAGATGGCTCATAAACAGCTAATTAAAGTTCTATGGCTACTTTACCTTGTTTAGAACATTTGGCAAAACTGCAAATCTGACAAATCTTTGGAGCTGTTGAACAACAGCTTCCCTGCATTTCTTTCTCTTCTTCCTCCCCCCTCTCCCTCTTCTCTCCATCCCTGCATCTCTCTCCATCACCACCTCTCCCTCTCTTCCTCCCTCCCTCCATCTCCCTCTTCATCACTTCCTCTTTCAGTTGAATATTTCAATAGCCCAAGTACCATCCAATTATGTTGAGCCCTGACAACCCCAGTAAGATCACAGAGAGTTGTATGGCCAAGTGTTCTCATACGACAAATGTGTTATGGTCAGCAATACAGAAAATACATCAAGCTACATAAATACAAAAAGCAGCTGTACAGAATAAAAATACGAATGTAAAGAGAAATACAGTTGTATTTTCTGAATGGCCTGTGGGTGGCAACCACAGTGGGCAGAAGCTGAAGGAGGTGTGTGCTGAATATAGCGGCTGCTGGGGAAGGAGGAGGAACAGGGAAGGTCATCTGTTTGGGCAGGACACGCTTTGATCATCCCTGGGTAAAATGGCTGGTGGTTTGGTAATGGTAATGGGGCCAGAGAGGGAGAGAGCTGTGGGGGTCTGCCAGCCACAAGCAGCTGACGAGATGTCCTTTCCAGAGACAGGCATCTGTCTGGTGGTGGTGGTGTGTGGTGCTGAGGTGGTACAGGCAGGGTGGCAGTGGAACATGGTGGCAGTGGAACAGACTCCCTGACCGCGTCACCACCCTCTTCCTCATCACGTCATCAATAAATATGTCTTGTCTAAATTATTTGACACATTTTAACTTTGGGATTACATATATTTATTTTGTATATTTCTTATCGTAGGCCTATATACTTTTTTAGAGTTCCACTCATGTGTATTTGTTCACATATCTTTGGTACAATGTATACCTTGTTTAGTATTCAGACCTTTTTCTTATGAGGACAAACAAAGCATAAAACATTGTGTAATATCTTACTACCTGAAGTGAGACAATGCCTCCAACACCCAAGGATCCCACTAAAAGAAGAGAGTAGTACACTGGGATTATGCAGACATTGGTTTGAGGTGGAAGTGGTCATAGCCTCTACCGCAAGCTTCCATCCAATGGGGACATGGGAAATATCATGCATTAAACACACCCGTCTTGCGGTTGGCTGGACTTGAAGAGTCCAGGGTTCGTCTGGGAGCAAAAGCAAACAGTTGGTTCAAAAATGAACTTTGGTGGGCCTGCAGCTGTGGGGTGTAAACACTCAGAGGATAGAGTCTATCTAAATATTTCCGTATTTTATACTACTTCTGTTTATATGGGTATTTTCTAAGTTTCCTCGAAGGATTCTCGACGTGTCAGCAGCACGCCCAACCGTCAACTAGCCCTGCATGGCCAGTTGTTTGTGTCAGAGCGGTCCCAGCCATGCTGCTGCCAGACGTTGCTATTCCCAGAGTGAAGTCGGCTGCTTTCATAACCATCTGAAATGAACACCAAGCCTGTTCCGTAATTGTGCTGTTGTCGGTCTCGGAGAAAGTTCAGTTGGGTCGCCCAAGATAGTACACACAGAGCAAGTGAATGCTTGGTGGCCCAACTATTTAGGTCCATGAAAGGATAGTGGCAAACATTTATACATTTTTGTGTTTGATTGCCCACACTCAATTCAGTGTCTTCTTAAAACGTTGTGAGTAGAAGCTATCTATAGCCCTACCAAATAGGCCTTTATGAGGTAGAATACTACACAAACCTAGAATTGATCGGATTGCTAGTGTGACTCCAAACAAGAAGCTATCAAGTTTAATCCCTAATTTCAACACGTCTAACTGTTTCTGCTTCTTATGAAGTGTACTTCAATTTGCAGGGCACCTAGCTTTATCTGCACTTCACTCTTATGTATACTTAATGATAATCTGACACTTGAATGAGTACAATCCAGTTAGACTTGTGAAGATAGTTGGAATTGTTTTGATGTCTTTCAAACATTTTGTAGGGATTACTTTTAGGAAAATAACAAAAATAAATACTATTTACTATTATGGCAAATAATGACATTAAATTTTGGTTCTGGGCTTAGGGTTACGTGTTAGGATTTCATACAAGTCTTAGAGATAGCGGTAGGGCCCATAAGGGTCCACTGCCCACTGGGTCCAGCTTTCCAGATCCTAATCTCAGGGAGACCTTGCGGAACAGTCCCAGTGCAGGGCCCAGAGTCACAGCAGGGACTCTGTGTCCCAGGGGCCCGTAAAACTAACCGGAGTATCTCGGAATGAGGAACAGTCTAGAATGGTGCCCAGTTCCAGATAATGAAATGTTCAATATTTGTTAAGGGGCACACAGAATTGGATCGGGGACCACTTTATCAGCAGTCAATTGCTGTGCTACTGAGCTAAGGGTTAGTATTATGTTTGGTGTAAGTATTGGTTAATAATAGGGGGGTTACGGTTCATGCAAAATATATAGATGAATGTTTAGGTCTAGTGACACTGGGAGTACATGAGTCTTGTCCACTCCATTGCGTAGTACCAATGCTTTATAGTTCCATCCCTGATGTCACTTCAATTGAACACATTGTTTACATTTAAGCTGATGTGGCCCCAGACAATAACAGCTGGTCCCATGCTGGCCATCAAAAGATGTCTGGAACCACCACTTTGGATGAAATGTGCTTAATGTCATTTTGGATTAGAGTAGACTCAAAGAGGAACAAGGGTATCAGAGTTCATTGTTGCCTTCCAACATCAATACATTGGAGTTCTTGTTCCTGACCACAAGAGGGTACTAAACGCAACTATTTGGTCAGTGTTGTTATCCTCGCCATGAAAGTAGTTCCAAACAGTAAACCTCAGCTATTTTATCATTACATTTCCAGGTTTAAGCAAGAGGAATGGGCCTTTACCATCTGCAGAGCTCAAAGTCCCACTTAAGGTTATATTCTTCCAGTGCTTAGGAGCACATGTGTCAAACTCAAGGCCCGCGGGCCAAATCCGGCCCGTCATGTCATTTTGTGTGGCCCACGAGTTTAAAAGGCAAATGCTGCTTCACAGCATACCATAGTGGCCATGAACTACATCTCCCACAATGCATTTCAATTTTGTGATCGGCAAAATCCTGCTGCTAGATTGCAGTGGTTCCAGTGCTTCCATATATTTTTACATTTAAATAAATGCATGTACAATATTTGTACATGTGAATAAATAATCAAATGCAGAGACAGTTACTTAACAATGTTAAGGAGTAGTCATATAGGTCGGGATGAACAATTGTTTGACCCCTCTTGCAAGGAGAACGTGACGTTCCACCTCCTTTACTCCCAATGTAACCATGTCAAATGAAGCAGTTGAAAGTTGCCCCACTACCAATTTATTATCCTTTAATGAAGTCAAATATACTTCACATTGAAGTCATCACAGCTTGATGCAGAAATTGCTTAAAACATCTCCCAATTTTATTTCAATCTTACAAATGGTGAAAATTAACAAACAAGAAAACTTCATTTACAATGGGTCATTTGTTAAAAACTTCAATTATTTAGATACATCTCAGTCATAAAACCAGTAATATCAAAGTCTATACAACGTGCATTACTACAGAATCTTGAGATGGTGGAATCTAATAGAAATCCATGAGCACCTATTGTTTCGACACTTAACTAAAAACTACTTTTAGGAAATGGAAATGTGTCCACAGAAGCATTGAGCTTTTAAGTTGTAAACAACTGTGCACTGCAAAGACGACATTTAAGACTTGTTTTTTTTCTTTTTTTGTACTTTCCCTTTAAATATCACAATGTGTCAAAACTTGCAGTCACAGCTTCAGCTGCTACATCCAAATGCCCGGCACCAAATACTTCATTAAATACGGCAAGTCATGCGCCCGACGCCAACGCAGTCAGTCATGGTTTCATGTGTAGAGAAAAAATGAACAAATTCACTCACTTTCGCACATGTACACTCACCCACGTCACAATTGCAAACACCAATGAGCAGTTGGGAAGCGGACCCCCCCTCCACATCCCCAGAACCCACTCACCACTGCCAAGGAGCCTGCTGTCACAATGGATGGATGCAACGGTTGGCAAAAACAAAAAAAGTCAAACAAACAAGGAACAAAAAATGAATAAAGTCTGGTTGTAGACATGTCCTCACATTCCCTCCAACACACCGGTTCCCCTGACTCTGCCCCCCCCCCCATGGCTGAGTGCACGCTCTACTCAGTGGCAGCTGGGGCCTCTGGACTGGCAGCAGTTTCAGGCTCGGTGGGTGACGCTTCAGCGGGTTTCTCCTCCACTGCGGGCGCTGCGGCCTCAACCTCTCCTTCTGCCTTGGCCTCTGCTTTGGGCTCCTCAGCAGCCGCCACTGCAGAAGCAGGTTCCTTGGCCTCCTCCTTGGCGGGCTCATCCGGCTTCACCTCCTCTGAGGCAGCTGCTCCTCCTTCCTCGGCCGGCTTCTCTTCACCTACAGTAGCTGCCGCCCCCTCCTCCCCCGTGGCCTCCTCAGAGTCCTTCTTGGTCTTCTTGAAGGAGAAGCCGCTGAGCTTGAAGTTGGGCTTCTTGAAGGAGAAGCGCTTCTTCTTCTGCTTTGCATCCTCACTGCTAGAGGGAGTGGCCCCATCCTCCACCTTGGCCTCGCCATTGGTTGCGGCAGGCTCCTTCCCTTCCCCGTTGGCCCCCAATGCCTCCATCTTCTCATCTCCTTCCTTGGGTGTCTCCTCAACAGGAGTGCTGCCGTTAGCCTGGACGTCAGCCTTGTTGGCCTCCTCAATGGCTGGGGAGGCATCCCCGTTAGTCTTGGCATGGCCGTTCTCCTTTAAAAAGAAAAGTTTGTAAATAAAATGACTGTCAGATGCAGCTGAAGCTCTTGGGTGCAGTAAACCCTAGATTTCTGGTGGTTTCAACCCTGTCACCAAGCTGGTGTCCTGTTCATTTAAAATTTCGTCAAATGGTAAGCAATCAGAAAATGTGGTAAAATATGCAGCAACATCTGTCACAAGGAGAATGACGACAGATTAGAGCTTCCAGCAGCACACTCACTGGCTTCATCTTCATTATGAAGCTACGCCACTAGGCGGCGGGTTGTTTGCGGAGCGGAATAGAATTTGGGCATAGGAATATAGGGATTTTTTTATGACTGGTTCTTTAATAGTCGAAACTTTGCATCTTCTTGAAAATAAAAAAATTGCATACAGATCCATCATTTTTCTTAATAATTTGATTTCAATGTACATCTGTCAGCCGTGTGTGGAGCGTACCCCTCTTCTTGAACCAACAAAGGCGTGGTGCGGTTTTTAAAATGGCCATGCCACCACCATGAAGGCAGACACAAACCATCGCATACGTAATGGGAAATAAAACCCTGACTTCCAGAAATTCGATCAGTAAGGGTATGGGATTAAATTAAAGATTTTTTTTTTTTTCAAATGCAGTCACAATCCTTGATGCATTTACAAATGGGTCTACTCTACTAATAAATCACAACTGAATTGGCTGCACCGGCCGGCCTCCGCGATGCAGATAGCAGAAAATAAAAATAATTTAAATTCCATATTCACTTGTAAAACAATATTGCAGCCAGGCTGAGTTTTATTATATTTGCTTTTCTGGTTCCAAATTAGCCACCCCAAATGACCACATGTGGTCACTTTCCCTCAGCACCGGTACGCCTAGGGATGCGCTACATTGAACGTGGTATTATGGCGTTGACTACAACCATTGTACAAGATAGGAGAAAACTTAAATTTACACAATATAAAATACGATTTTTACCTGTCCGTTTGCCTTCGCCGCGACGGCAGCTCCTTCTGCTGGCTTTTCCTCAGCAACGTCTTCCTTTCCAGCAGTTTTGGAGATTTGTGCTCCCATGCTTTTGGTTCAACAAAGGAACCCAACCGATGAAATGAATGAACAAAGACCGCAAGCTTCCTTCCAAAAATCAAGACAAACGCCGAACCCTCCTCCCGATATTGAAGGCGAGAAATATCTTGGCGACCAAAATTACCACACGAAACGCACAATTACTTGTCAAATGCAACAATATTCAATTGAAGTAGCGCAAATTCGTTCAATTATTTTCCGCGTGCAAGATTTGTAAGTGGAGAAATTGCCCCCGCCGCAAATGAGATGCGGAGTCCAACGCCCCAGTCCGCTGGTGAATGGGCATCCTGGGCTATGACGTCACAGCAATCCCACTTCCACCAATCACAAGTCTTACAAAAAAAAGGGTGGAGGTTTATCCGAAAAAGGGGTGCCGTGGACAATGGAGGAGAAACAACAACATAGGGAATAACTTGATTTTACGTGTAGTCCCCATGAGTGTCGAAACATTTAGACCTAGTTGTGTGTGTGTCGTGTTTATGTTCACCATTGTATGTCAGTTGCCGAGTATGACTTTCCCCTTTCGGGATTTAAGGGGTAGCTGACTTGACTATCGTTAACAACCACGTCTACCATAAAAACTACACAGCACACGAGGAGAGGTGTTGTTTAAACTCAGGCGATAGCACCCCGTCATTGCGGAGAAGCAGAAACGGGTCCCCCATTTTGTTTCATTCACATATGCACGTTTCAACAACACGGTACGAGGTAGACACCTGACTAGTACTCCCCGTTGTTGTGTCACGCAAACTATAATGGGTGTCAGCCAGAGAAAAGACTAAAATAAAGTACGCCGTTCCCTCTACATTCACCCTATCATCCGGTCTGCTTGTTGCTCGTGCATCCCAGTGACCCAGATAGCCTGTCGCCGCTCGCTGCTGATGGCGCGAGCATGCAGTGCTCCCAGCTCACCACGAGCCTACTCTACTGTCCCTCTCGTGGCTTCACGAGCCACATCTCCATAGTAACACTGCAGAGAGATGACTGAGCATCGCGCCGCACACACTGACATTACACGTAGACTGTCAACACAAGGTGGAGTGTGTTGGATGGCTCCTCTTGAGTATGCTTTAAGTCGGCCAAACTTTGTGGTTGGGATGATTATGCAAAGCATGTAATCATCATTGTTTTGTTGGGATCGGATGTTGCGTGTCCAGAGAAAACAGTTAGCCTAGCCCCTGGCCTCAAACTATTCAGTCATTTAGATAGTTAGCCTCAGACATTGACATTTAAAATAGTGTATGTTTTAAAAGGTCTTACTAGGAAGTGTGTGTGTGTTTGCTCACAATGTGTGTGTGTGTGTGTGTGTGTGTGTGTGTGTGTGTGTGTGTGTGTGTGTTTGCTCACAATGTGTGTGTGTGTGTGTGTGTGTGTGTGTGTGTGTGTGTGTGTCTTGCCTGCTTATGTGTGTGCGTGTATGCGTGTCTGAAAGATGGAGAGACAGAGGAATCAAGTTTATTTATAGTCCTTGTTACAAAGTCTCAAAGGACAGACTCACTTTCAAACGCAATTTGACGACAGCCCTTGACCCCACAGCCGAGGTGAGGAGGTGCGCTTGAGGGGGACGTCAGTTTATGAGATGCTCTGTTCATATTTAAATTCTGTAATTTGCATGACCCTGACCGGGCAGGTAGATGGACGGACGGACGGACGGACGGACGGACGGACAGACAGACAGACAGACAGACAGACAGACAGACAGACAGACAGACAGACAGACAGACAGACAGACAGACAGACAGACAGACAGACTTAGATCTGGGTCAGAGTTTAAACCGATCTGTGTTAGTGTCCTTAAAAATATGTCCTAAGATGAATACAACGCACCCACACTATAGGACTGTTATATACTGTTCCCATAAAAAACATACGGTTTAAGTAATCTAATGGAAACGTTGCCTTACAAATGTCGTTTCTGACCGTTTATGTTCAGGCGATATTCCTAGGCCAGGGAATGGGGCTGCAACCGCCCTGTCTGTTTTTCAGACAAGGATATGTGGGACAATACATCGTAGTCTCTGATTGGCCAGACATACTGCCAATCCAGCCTCCAGGCCGGACCCGCATCAGCCCTACGCCATCATCATCTGTACGGCGACTGGGGCTTAGGAGTAGTAGGGTCGGGCATGCCACTGTTATTTTCTCAATGTAAAAATCGCTAACTCAGAGAAGAAAATACATCGATGCATTTCCTACTATTCTCATATTGGGAAACCCGATGGATTAGCCCGCCGTGTCACTGGTAAGGACGTATTTGTGTTGAATATTCATTTTTGTTGCACCCGCATTGTCCCTTTAGCGCTGTGTAGATTGCCAGATGAATAGGCTATGATTCATGGAGGAAGATAGATAACAGTGCTATGTCTCTGTTTGTGTTTCACTCGTTTTAACCAAAGGATTGGACATTCGTTTGAATATCACGTGGACATCGGTTACCAGGCCTAACAGAGCAGAACACTGATTTGTGTACGCGGTGTTTCCTCCTGAATGTTGTGAACTGATGTGTTAAGGACGGGCTCTTGCTTTGCAGCAGCAAGGATGAATGCGCTGCAGAAAAGCTTACCATACTGGCACCGACACCAACGTAACGCTGTCAAATCATTCGATTGGTTTAATAAAACCAAAATCAATTTCGATATGCCTCCAGCCCATTGCATTGCTACACAATAAAGCATCTAATTATAGCTGTACTACCACAGACTCTCTTGACACATGTCCTCGGTGGTAGCCACTCCTCTAGTTAACTACCGTTACTAAATTATGTATTTATGTAGGCCTAACTCTCCTTTATTTATCCTTCAGAATGTGACGGTTAATCGAGCAGGTTATTTCGCTATCACAAGTTTTCGGTAGGCCTAGACTACTGCTACTATTGTTTTAGGCCAGGGGTGAAGGCTGCACAACCGAGCCTATCTCGACCAGTATTGTTGCTTTGTAAAGAAACTAATCGCCCTCCCTGATGTGAGCACTTCATCCATTTGTCCTTGATGTGTGATATTTGCTAGCTTGATATTCATCAAATCCACAGGACTTACTTGACTTACATTTACATTTAGCCTGTTCCACGAACCATGTTTATTTTTGCTTCGTGACAATGTAGGCCCCTGCTGTTAAACCGTATACTTTGAGGGAATATCGACACATAGCCTACTGCTGGAAAGAGCCAAGGTTAAAAATGTATGTAAATGAATGTGACACACACACACACACACACACACACACACACACACACACACACACACACACACATACACTTAAATGACCAATAGAGCCCAGTACAATTATTATTATTATTCACTTCACAAGTCAATTTCCTCTGTTTTGCACTGTCCATCAACCCAAGCATTATTTGTTGGTATACCAAATACCTTCCAAGCTCTATCTCTCCCTCTCTCACACACAGTAGACCACATCGTAATTCCCACTAAATTCATACTTCAACCATGGTCTTCCAGTGGCAGTTTGGTAAAGGACAATTTTCAGTCAGAATTAGCATACTCTGTATTGTGCAGTACAGAAGAAAAAAGCTCTGAAAATTGTTGATTTCTTGTTGATTGACTTCTTGCTTATGGCCCCCCTCTTCCACCACTCCTGTTTGTTTGATAAATGTTCAACAAACCAGTCACAAATTTCACAGAATGGACTTTTTCCATTTACAATGGGCTCAGTGACTTACTAACCAACATGACTCAACGTACTCTAGTGAAGGACAGCGTGGCACCAAAACAACGTTCGGGTTTCTTAACCCACGCTCAAATATGAGGCTCAGCTGTGGCCTTCTTCGAACCCGCCTCTTTCATTCAGTGCACCGAGAATGCCTTGAAAGGCCAATACTGCATCTCATTGTGTGAGATAATCTTGTGGGTCAAGTTGAAAATGTGGCTATTGTGACGCTGTCGATATATACACTGAATGAATTCAGTTGTCCAAGTCCAAGGCAAATATTGTAATGAACCAGAGAATGGGAGGCATAAGACTGCTGTTGTGTCAGTGCACTGCTGACGCTACAGCAGTGGGCTTTGCAGGCATTTAAACTGTTATGTAAGCCTTGAGAACAACCTGTTTATTAGATGCCTGTATGGTGATTTTATTCTTCTCTTTTTGTGACAAAATGTGTTTGTTTTCCAGTCATTTCTTCTCCTGTAGGAGTGCCCTGGGGGGAGGAGTTGACCTTGTGTTTGTTGTTGTCTCTGTTGAACTGTACAGTAACAATGGACCAGAGAAATGTGACGTTTGTTGCACACAGTCAAATAAGTCATTCTGATGAGTTTGGGATTGTAAACAAAGAGCTTTTTCAGAATCACAAACCTAGGCCCTGTTTTATGCCATGTCATATGTTCACTGCTGACAAAATGTCTGGCCGGGTGTAACCAACACACACCATCTGAATATGTCTGTGCTGCTTGACTCCAAGGTGTTTAACGATTTTAATTTGGTGTATTGATCTCTCTCTATGGGGACAAAGGTCTTTCCATTGTTGATCTGTTCTCTTCCATAGGTGACAATTTTAAAGGTGAATATTACTTTTACCATGTAAAAAATGAAGCCCTCCATTTTCATGAAGTACACTTTTACTTGCTTACTTTAATTTTTACTGACTACTTTAAGCGCCTTGGCTCAAGCACTCCTGGATTTGTTTTGAAAATGATATTAGAATGATTAAGGCGGACGTCAAACTTGGGCAAGCTCAACAAAGATAAGATGAAGGGTTTTACGTCAGGTCATTACTTTAGCCTGCCTGTCTGTGTTTGTGACAATTCCTTTTTCCTTCCTGCCCGCCTCAGTCTCGCTGTCTGTCTCTGTGTCTCTCTGTCACTCTCTCTCTGTCTCTGTCCTCTTGCTGTTAGATGTTGTCGTACATTACAGTAAATCGTGTGTGTGTGTGTGTGTGTGTTTCCATCCACCGGACCTAGCTCTCCATCACGCTCTAGTATGCTCCTCTCCGAGGCAAGCTGTTCCTTTTGGGTCTGAAAATAGCATGACGATTATTGTTTTGGGCTTCGATGGTCATGTGGCACCCAGACACTGCCACAGAAGACATTAGAGGCGGTGTGTGTGTGTGTGTGTGTGTGTGTGTGTGTGTGTGTGTGTGTGTGTGTGTGTGTGTGTGTGTGTGTGTGTGTGTGTGTGTGTGTGTGTGTGTGTGTGTGTGTGTGTGTGTGTGTGTGTGTGTGTGTGTGTGTGTGTGTGCGTGCGCGTGCGCATGTGTGTTTCCTAAATGCCTCAGTTCAGTCACAGAAACAAGGCCGACTATACATGTGTGTTTTTATATGGTTTGCATGTCTCGCTGCCTGTCTGTGATGCTGTGTATGATAAGAACCACCCCAGGAATATGGTTAGAGTAGTGGTCTGTCCTCCTGTAGCTCCAACCTGTATGTTCTCTTCTTCCATATGGTTCATTGCGTTTGTTCATGTGTGTAACTGCATACCTATATTTGTCAAGCAATGCATCTGTTGGCCTGGTTGGATGCGGTGTCTAGGATGGCTCTGAGAACACGAAGGCCTGTGCACTTTAACCACTTACAACAAGCACACAGTCATGATGCGTGTACATTTTGATCAGGCTAATGTTCTGCGAACAGGAACGATACCAGGAAGAGTGCATGTAAACATGCCGGATGGCCTAGATTCTAGCGCAGAATGGCCTGGGATGTTTGAAAGCCATGGAGCTCGCCGGCCTCTGTTCATTCAGAGCAGAAAGGTTTTCATAATCCCCCCACAGGCAATATAATGATGTGAGATCTCAGCATTCCCCTTTTAATCTCCATCTGCCTATAGGAATGGATGCAGTGGGAATTATAATGATGCATTTAGTGAAGAGAATATATTGTCTAGCCTTGGATGTGTCTCCAAGTTTCACATTATGTCAACAGTTTGAATCTACTGCACACTCTAGTCCCAACTAATTCAAGATCACAGCAGAAACATATGTTTTATATTGAAGATGTTTGCTTTTTTCTTTTCCTTCTCTTCCCCCATTCAAACAAGCCCTGCTATAAAGTTGGGTGTGCAGCCTACAAGAGAATTAAAATTGAACGGCAAGATTAGGAATAACAAGAAAGCAGCAGGTTTTTGTTCTTAGCTTCTGTATTCATGTTTTGTCTTAATCTAAGGCTATGTTTTGAATGCAGCCACCGGAATACTTTCTTCCTTTTCTGGGTAGTTCAATAGTTTGTGTTGGCATTAATGAATCACAACCATCCCCTTCTTCTCTTTGCAGTGGCCATGCACTGTAAGTGAGGCAATGTGGAAGGAGTGAAGGCCCGGAATCCTTGACACTACAGCGTACAGTAGGTGAGTAGTAGGTTTCAGCCAGTATAATTTCTTTGATGAAAGATGCCTTTAAAAACTACTGCTAACATTGTGTACAACTGCTGCTAACCTATTTTTCTCTCTGGCCGAACAAACTACCATTGTTACTGATTACCATCAGTACTCAAACTGTATTATATATTTTATTTCATGTTCAGATTGGGGTCATGACCTCAGTGCATCCCTTCTGTTAATTTGTCTCATGGCTACCACATTAAACTTAAAACACTGAGATTTTTATAAGTATCACCGGGTTTTTTTAATGTTGACATAAAGGCTCCCCAAAACGAAGGCATTTGCTGAGAACCATTTAGTTGAGGGGGATCTTAGTTTTGTGTGTACCAGTGGTAGGCTGCCAGTCACACATCTGTTTGCACTCTGTGTAGGCGATGGGGTTCCTTCGCAAGTTAACACAAAACAGCCCAGAGCCCAAAGGAATGTCCATTTCAGAGGACGTGGCCCTGCCTACCATCCAGCAGCATTTTTACTGCAGACTCCTACTACTCATTCTACGGTGTTGATATACAACGGTCTCTTTCGAGGAGCCATTTTGAATTCATTATACATGGACTTTTGGCCTATGCACAAATTCCCAAAT
This sequence comes from Urophycis tenuis, assembly GCA_036785325.1. Classification (NCBI taxonomy): domain Eukaryota; kingdom Metazoa; phylum Chordata; class Actinopteri; order Gadiformes; family Phycidae; genus Urophycis; species Urophycis tenuis. The sequence continues at coordinate 993,086 of JAXIVH010000047.1, read as the reverse complement.
GGAATCAAGATTTGCAGAAATGACAGATCAAGACGCAAGGTCTGTTTAAAAAAAACGAAAGTGAAAGCACAAAGATTATGCTTAGGCTGAGTAGATTGCTATTCAGAATGGTTTTATTGTGTTGCTGCTGTAGCTACTTTTGAAAGTGGGGAAATGTGTTTCTTTGGTGGTGCAGTCCACACCGGTGCAGTCACCGAACCCCAAATATCATGGCATCTTGCCACAGGTCATGCTTGACCTCTGATGCATGAAGCAGACGGCCGGGCGACCCTGGCCTGCGTCTCCACCAGCTGCCATTCAAAAGTTTGTCTTGAGGAAAAGGGGGTCGAGATCAGAGTGGTGTTGATGTATATATTTTTTAAGCCTCCTTTGGGGACTTCTGCCGAGACGCAAGAGTTCACCACTTTCACATCCATGTCTGCAGCTCGTCATACACACAGTCATTGTGTGTGACTTTAAACAAGTGTGCTTTCATTACATTTCTTGTAGTGAGAGAGCGAATGAGTTGGCCACTGCCATTGCTTATGTGAGACAACAATGCTGTCAACAGCCCCTCTCTTTGCTAGCCTCCATTCCACCATACATACAAGTTGGCAGACAACACCATCATCCTGGGTTTCCTCACCAACAATGATGAGATTGCCTACAGCAAGGAGATCAGCTTCTTGGTGTCACAGTGCCAGGACAACAACCTCTTAACGCATGCAAGGCTAAAGAGATGATTTCAGGCCTCTGGACACTGGAGGGGGGAATGTCTGTCAGAATCCTCACTAACCTCACAGGTGCACCATCAAGAGCAGGGCTGTCAAACTCCTCTTCATCCCAAGCCACATCAGCATTATGGTTGCCCTCAAAGGGCCGGTTGTAACTGTAAGACTGTATACATTTAACTACTCCTCAACATATTGTTAAGTAACTATCTCTGCATTTGATTATTATTTATTCATTTGTACAAATATTGTACATGCCTTTATATAAATGTAAAAATATATGGAAGCAGTGCAATCTAGTGGCAGGATTTTGCGGATCACAAAATTGAAATGCATTATGGGAGATGTAGTTCATGGTGGCTGTACAGTACGCTGTGAAGCAGCATATCCCTTTTAAGGTCTCACGGACCACATGAAATGTTGTGGCAGGCCTTGAGTTTGACACATGTGATCAAGAGCATCCTCTCTGTGTGTATGACTGGTATGGCCGCTGTACACTGCTGATCACAAGGCCCTGCAGAGCATGGGGAAGACAGGGGAACGCGCCATTGCCTCCCACCTCCAAAAATTGCAAAAGACTACAGCCACCCAAGCTATGGACCCTGGATGTTGCTGCCGTCTGGTAGACGTTACCAAAGCATCCAGGCATCGACTACCAAAGCTCACAAACATATTTTGCCCCCGGGCCATCAGGCTTCTCAACCAGCCTCGTTGAACTCACCATCACCCCGATGAATGCACTGAACACATCCTATGGAAATCCAGTTAATTGTTGATATTCATCGACACTCCTACGCTTTATAATGATATTTTATCTAATACTCTTATTCCCATGTCTATATTCCCTGTCATTAGTCTCTCAAACTAGTGTTCGTGTTTAATTTAATGTTATGTATGTTTCTGTTATTGCTGCAATTTTCTTTGCTATTTTATCTCTTATAATGACTTTTATTTGACTTAAATATTATTTATTTATTAATAAATATATTTATTTAAATATTTATTATAATATTTATAATATAAGTATTGTTCAATGCCTACTACAAAGTTATAGGCATTGCCCTGTCCTAATAATTTAACTGTCCAGAATTTCCCTGTGTTATACTGTGAATTTGATAAATAAAATACTTTTTATGACATGGACAACTGCTCCATCCTCCTGTCTTCCACAAGGCCTATAGACAAACATGTGGAATGTGCATTAGTCTCTCTGGGCCTTTTAAAGGCAAGGAAAGGCTCTTTTAATTGGCCACAGAAAGCGGATCTCAGTCCTTTCATAGAAGGGAGTTTAGATGTAGAGGCTGACTTCTCCCCCCACCAGATCTAGAGTGGAGCCGGAGCAGACGTGTGTTGTTGGTGGTGCGTTGTAATTCGCAGTGGTGACATTCCATTGTGAAACTAAAGAAGGGCTTGTGGCTCCTCGTAAAGTGGACCAAAATAAACTTCCTAGCGTTTCATAATCCTAGCTACTGTGCGGTACTTGTTTTCACAGTGAAAAAATCCACCATAATAAGTACATTGTATTTACGGTAAGGCCTGCTAGGCTGTGTACCTAGTCAAAACACGGCCACCGCTTCTATCATTAGCATCAGTGTTTTAAAGTACTGCTTTTTATCAGGTTGTTGGGGGGTTTCAAAAGAATCCCTGGAGGAAGTCACTCTCAGGGGATGCTGTGCAATAATACAATAATGAACTGTAATCACTCCAGTGGGAATGGAGTGTCATATTAGCTACCTACTAATTCCAGTCTCTCTTTCTATCCTATTCTCTCTTGATCTCTGTGTACACAGCAGAGAATGTCTGTGTCCAACGTTAAGATATTAATATTGGCTACCTGCTAATTTTCCTCTCTCTCATTCCTCTCTTACATTCTCTAGTCAGTAATGTGCTGTGTCCAATGTTCGGATATTGTAATATTATCTTCCTCCTAATTTGTAGCTCTCTGTCCTGCTCTCTCCCATCCTGTTGTATGGTCTCTCGACCTCCCGGCAGACAGTAGAGAATGGGCTGTGTCCAATGCAAGGATAAAGAAGCAGCTAAACTCACTGATGAGCAGCGGGAGCCCACCAGCCTGCCACAGCACACGGGCTACCGCTACGGCGCGGACCCCACGCCACAGCACTACCCCAGCTTCGGGGTCACCGCCATCCCAAACTACAACAACTTCCACGGTGGCGCCACGCAGGGGGTGACGGTGTTCGGGGGCGTGCACACATCCTCCCAGTCGGGCACGCTGCGGTCCAGGGGAGGCACCGGTGAGCTGCACCTGTCTGGGAACACAGCGCTCGCTGAGGAGCGCTGCATCACGTGCACCTTCGCAGTGCTTTGAGTGCTGCTTGGATTGCTGGAACTGCCAGTTTTGTTGCTAGGAGATTGAATGTTTTGGACTAAAAAAAACAATCAGAGCTGATAGTTTCATGAGGATTTCTTTTGGACATTGTGTAATGAGTGAGTCCGTGTCCCATGTGCTGATGACCTCATGCAGTGCTGTCAGATATCCCTGGGTGGCCGTCCAGCGGTACGCTGGGTGGATGTCCGTGGGTCTGGGACTTAATGAGAAACACTGTGACCTAGTTCACTGGCAGGCAGCAGCAAGACATCCAACACACAGCCAGGAGATGATGGGCCCTGCTGAATTATGACAGTTTGCTGAATTAAGGTTAAAGAAATAGGTTTCTACTGTCTTGAATTTCAACAATGTCGTACCGTAATCAATAAACGACTTTGGTGTTGGCTGCTCCCTTCTGGGTGCTGTTGCTCATGGTTTGTTGTGGAGTCAGCACAACCAGCCCATATGAATAAGAGATTAACCATGCAGTGCCAGTCCTCTGAACCATCTCTCATCTAAGATGCCGGTGAGAACGCTACGGCGCATGAATCAAATCAGTTTGTACAGGGCTCAAAGTACGTGGCACCCCAAATCACATTGATTGATTGATTGATTGATCAACAAATTAAGTGCACCATATCAGGCATGGTTGTGCGCACTCTGGACAGCCTTATGAGACTGGCAGATAGGAAAATGTTTTGCAAGGGCACATTAAAACTATGGGCTGAGAAGAGGAGACATTGATCAAATCAGAAAATGAAATCTTTTTTATTAGAAAATCAAGGCTATTACAGACTCTCACCCCGGGGTGTTGCACCAAATCAGTGTAATGGGATTGTTCCTGCAACATAGACTGTTGGCTGTTAACTGTTAGCCTGCCAACTCTAAAGCTCTAACATTTGACCTGTTGAATATGGGCAATAATGTACACACATAGAAACCAACTGTCACTTTGCCCAACAGGTACACCTGCATGCTGACCATACAATTTAAGCAACATTTATTTTTATTCATTTAACCTTAATTTAAGTAAGAAAGGCAGATTACACAATTTAAAAAAACGAGTGTAGGCCTACTGCCCATCAGCAGTAGTTCTCAACATAAAAGTCAGAGACGACAAAGAATAGACAGAAGAACTCAAACATGCACTATGTAAGTTGTACATTTGACAACCTCTAGTGGCTTGAGCTGTAGCTACAGATACTAACTACATTTTTGGAGATTGTTAAGTTGGTCTGACATTTTCCCAAGGTTGGGGCATTTTAATGTTGAAACGTTCTATTCCAATGTTTTTTAAGGGAGCAAATAGCTGCTGTAGAAAAGTAACAATGCAGGATTAAAGCAATTAATGCAAAATACAGAAAACGACATGAGCGAGCATCATACACAACATGCTAACGTGTGTGATGACCCTCCATGCTAACGCTGTCCTCCTCCTCTCAGGAGTGACTCTGTTCGTGGCGCTGTACGACTATGAGGCTCGCACTGAGGATGACCTCAGCTTCAGGAAAGGGGAGAAGTTCCAGATCCTCAACAGCATGTAAGTCCTAAAGCATCTGAATGAGAGCCAGAGGAGGGTTGTGGTCCGGTTTTCCCCCACTGATGTCAACCATTACAATTCCTCTGGAATTATGAAGCTGGGCTGTGACTCTCATTCTGCTGTGACACGTGTTGCTGCTGAGAAACATCAACTGAAAAACGGTTCATATTTTGTTTGAATTAGGGGACCATGATCTGCCACTAAGACTTCATGGGGGACATGACAGGATAGTGTACTCTAGACTAGTTGTTAGTGGCTATTCTACAGACTAGCCAGACTAACCTTATCCTTGAGTAAGATGACACAAACATGCAGGGTTGCTTTGGATCAAAGGATCAGAACTAAATAGCAATGGTCAAATGTCATTGAGTAGTTCTAGGGTTTCAACATGCAGAGACAGGCACTGCTTAAGAGTTCACCAAGACAGCACATATAGCACAGTAGAATTGAGTCATTTTCACTCTGATTCCTCTATCTTTTAGAGGTCACAGCATGTGTTCATTGTAACCTTGATAATGTTTATTTTCATTAAGACTATAATACCCGTATGCTCTTGATGAAAATCTTTCAACTTGGCTCCTATATTGGCCCGCTCTTTTCTTTTTCTTTTCTTTTACCCTTTCAACATATACAACTACCAAGAAGAACAAATGGCTGTTTTTCAACACTCTTCTGTATAATGTGCCATAGTTTTCATAGGCTAGGCTCTTGAACAGGCACCCTTAGACATGAACTTCCATTTAATCTGTATGTTCTCTTCTTCTGGGCTGTCTTTCTAGGCCCCTCCTTCTGGTCATGTGACTCCAGTCATATTACATATATTTGGGTTTTTTCCATTCAGTCTCTTTCCTCTCTTTCTATACATGTCCACATACATGGCCAAAGTTTGTAAAAAATTAGATTGAGATGAAACATTTATATAGTCAATTATACCATATTATACAATAGCAATCTAAAAATGTGAAAACAGTTAAATGACGTAAAAAGTCTCTCTCTTTCTGTCCTCTGTATGTAATGTATATTGTCCCTCTGTCTCCCTGTCTGTCTGTCTGTCTCTGTCAGTGAGGGGGACTGGTGGGAAGCTCGATCTCTCACTACAGGAGGAACTGGTTACATTCCCAGTAATTATGTGGCTCCTGTGGACTCCATCCAAGCGGAGGAGTGAGTAAAAGAAACACTTTTACTCACACACACACACACACACACACACACGCACACACACACACACACACACACACACTCACACTCACACACACACACACACAAGCATCCCCCAGTAAACACACGTTCTAAACATTTTTTTTTTTTAATACATTGCACACAGCTTCAAAATGTAACACTTAAAGCTAAAAAATGGGGGGAAGTAATCAGTTTGAACAAATGTAAAGTTATTATTTCCTTCCTTGTTAGCTGGTATTTTGGTAAACTGGGTCGAAAGGATGCAGAGAGGCAGCTCCTGTCCAATGGAAACCCCAGAGGCACCTTCCTCATCCGCGAGAGCGAAACCACCAAAGGTACTTCCACAAACTCATCATGTTCATCAATCATGTTGTTGCTGCTGAGAAATGTTGCATGCTGTAGAATACAGATAAGCCTATGTAAAGCCTATGGTCACACTGATTGTAGAAAAGCAGGGGAAATGTATATATCTTCAACAAAATGTATACATTTCGGCCCGGTTGAGAAATGTTTACTTTCCACTGGAAAAATCTATGTATTCTTCTACTTTTACTGTAAAATGAATGACAGCTAATCTTATGTAAACTCGGACAGTAAAATTCCCTGCTTTCCTTTCTCATTCAATGGGATGATTTAGCTTTTTACTAGAAACTATTGAGCCAAGCAGAGTGGACAGATATATCTTTTTATGAGGTGTTTTGTATGTTTTCAACATTTACATTTAGTCATTTAGCAGACACTTTTATTCAAAGCGACCTTATGAGCAAGGCTGGGAACAATTCAAGTTTACAATAAGAATTGGATTATCTCCAAAGAATTCTAAAAAGAGAACAACTGGGAAGAATAGCAATAAGATGATGATGATGATGATGATGATGATGATGATGATGATGATGATATTAATAATGAGTCATATGGAAGGACATCTTGGACATGATGCTTGTTGGCTTTGGCAGGGGCCTTCTCCCTCTCCATCCAGGACTGGGATGACATCAAAGGAGACCACGTGAAGCACTACAAGATCCGCAAGCTGGACAGTGGAGGGTACTACATCACCACCCGGGCCCAGTTTGAGACCCTGCAGCAGCTCGTGCAGCACTACTCTGGTAAGACCTGTTTAGTAGTCATTTAGCAGACACTTTCATCCAAAGCCATTTGTAGGGATTGATTTGAGATGAGCAGGTAAGCCTTTGGAGGCATCCTGGTCAAGGATATCTAGAAGGTAGGAGGCAGACAATGGGGTTCGAACCCAAACAATCCAAAGAATACAATACATGTTTCAGTACAAAACCACCTGGTTTACAAAAGCCACCCCATGTAAAGGCCCAGATAGCTATGCTCTGGTCGTTTTTTTAGTTTTCTTGATGCAGTATTTCAGTAGTAGATCATAGTGGTCATTTAAAAATGAGACATATTATTCTAACACCTTTTGCCACGACTGAAACCTTCTCCATGTTCTTCTTCCACTCACCAGCCAGAGCAGCGGGGCTGTGCTGCCGGCTCATCGTGCCGTGTCACAAAGGCATGCCCCGGCTGGCCGACTTGTCCGTCAAAACCAAAGACGTGTGGGAGATCCCGCGGGAGTCGCTGCAGCTCATCAAACGTCTGGGCAACGGGCAGTTTGGTGAGGTGTGGATGGGTACGTATTGGTGTACGCATGCTCCCCGTTGTGTCAGGATGTTAAGGGCATTAAGGCCCCTTTACCCTGTACCTCATACCCAATGAAAGTCAGAGATGTGACTTCCAGTGAATACATGCTCAGGTCATTAAGGAGCAGGTAAAGAGGTTCGGCATCTTGGATGCCCACAGGTCATTAGGGATCAGACATGAGGGGATCAAACCCGGTGCCTTTCGGCCAGGAGTCTAAAGGTCTTGGGGCAAAGGCTAAGTGGCACTTGGTCTGTGTAGCATTCATTCTTTTGAATTTCAATTAAGAATGGAAAAACAATAAAATGGGAAAACAGTTTATTATGTCATTATTCGTTTCAAGTGTCAAACCAAAAATTATGTTATGAAGCGGCATGTAGTTGTCATTTACAGCGTCGTTAAACAACACATCAGGGTATAGGTGTGCAAACATCTCCTCCTCAGATGGAAAGGCTTGTTTATTTATATAAATATATAAATAAATAAATAAATAAATATATAATAAATATATATCCATCCATCCATCCATTATCGTAACCTCTTATCCTCTACGAGGGTCGCTGGAGCCAATCCCAGCTGCAACGGGCGAGAGGCGGGGTACACCCTGGACAGGTCGCCAGCCTATCACAGGGCTAACATATATAGACGAACAACCATTCACACTCACATACACACCTATGGTCAATTTAGAGACACCAATTAACCTAATCCCCAACCTGCATGTTTTTGGTCTGTGGGAGGAAGCCGGAGTACCCGGAGAGAACCCACGCAAGCACGGGGAGAACATGCAAACTCCACACAGAAAGGTCCCGGGCCCCAGGTGGATTCGAACCCAGAACCCTCTTGCTGTGAGGCGACAGTGCTAACCACTGCACCACCGTGCCGCCTACATTATATATAATTATATATAATAAATTATATATATATTATATATAATAAATAAATTATATATAATAAATATTATATATATATATATAATATATATAATATATATATAAACAACTCTATGATGTATTTCACATGGATCTCAACGGCACACTAACATCCACTGATACAGACTGACCATCCAGAAACGTAAAAAATAAGTGCTAGGCAGCATAGCTGCATAACTTCTGGGGCACAGAAGCCAGAGAGAATAAGATCAAAATCTAAATCAAAATAGACACTGAGATTGTTTTTTGAATGTTGTATATTTGCCATGAACATTTAATTAGATAATGGAAATAAATCCCAACAGAGGTCGAAATCTGTTTTTTTGTTTGCACTAGAAATGGAATAATGAAATAACAAACTGTTTTCCCATGTCATTGTTTTCCATTCTTAATTGAAATTGAAAAGAACGAATGGTACACAGACCGCATTTTATATTTGCTCTTTGTAATTGCTCTTTGGCACCGAAGATGTTGTATACTAGCAATGGTTCACCTAGCAATTGGAATGCTTGAAACTTGCTCTGGCGACTGCTTACTGTATTAACAGCAATGAAATGTTTCACCTTATTCTGACAAATGTACTTTTTGTAAGTTGCTTTGGATAAAAGCTAAATGCCCTAAATGTAAGTGTAGGATATTGGCACACAGCTGTTAATTACTGTTGAAATGTGAGCAGATTGAAGTGAATGCTAAAAGATGATCATGTTTGCTAATTAGGCAGGTTGTACTGACATCTTGCAGGTTGTACTGACATCTTGGTTTAGTTTGACTAACAAAGAACATCGACAAACTTATTCAGCGACAAACTTATTCAGCTAATTTAATTCAGCAAATTATTCAGCCATTGACATTCTATACTAACTATTTTATACTAACATGATACCATTCCTAAAATGCCCAAATGTCTAAAAAGCAATAATTTTAATATTCACAATATTCATACATTTTTCATTCCTTTGACAATGATTGGTGTTCCTAGCATGACCATGGTGCAGGGAGCCTCAGACTCAACTCACTCTACCAACTCCTTTACCCAGGTACGTGGAACGGGACCACCAAGGTGGCAGTGAAGACCCTGAAGCCAGGCACCATGTCCCCCGAGTCCTTCCTGGAAGAAGCCCAGATCATGAAGAAGCTCCGCCATGACAAGCTGGTGCAGCTGTACGCTGTTGTGTCTGAGGAGCCCATCTATATTGTTACCGAATACATGAGCAAAGGTAGAGCATGTTACAGCCCTTTTTTGTTTTACACCCATTTCCCTGCAAATTAAATGAAAAATGTTTGACAACAAAAATGTGCGCTAACAATATAGACATTTTGGACACATGGATGCAGCGACTTTCAAAATGATGATGAGTATGTTTTTGTATTTGTGTGTCTCTTTAATTCCTTGCAGTCTTTTCCCGCAAAACAGAGTCATTGATGCAATTACATTAACCCTCTATTTCATAAAAATCAGTTGAGTGGGCTCAGAAATATAATAATAAAACATAGTACCTAACTGAAATATGCTGCATAATTTGGGGCCTTGCATCATCTATAATATATATAGTTTTCAGTTTTGACCTACATCTCAGGCTGGCCCCTCCCCCCTCTCTTCTTCTCTTGACAGGAAGTTTGCTGGACTTCCTGAAGGACGGTGAGGGGCGGAGCCTGAAGCTGCCAAACCTGGTGGACATGGCAGCACAGGTTAGACACCTGCATTGTTGTTTACTTAATACATCTTTCATACATCTTCTGTGTATTGGAGCCTGAGGCTCCAGCCACGTTTCCATGGTGAAACCTCTACAAGGGGAACACGGGGGTCACAATCTGTGTTTACACAGGCTTATCAAAACAAATGTACGTTTGTTCCAACGTCATTTATTTTGTCTCCGGGGACCAGAGGAATCGTCAAGCTCATGTTTTATGTGCTCTGGCGTGTGCGTCTGACCCACCTCCCTTTCAGACCTGCTGCCAGAAGACCTGGCCTGCACGGGCCAACAGTCTGATGTGGGCGGGCTTGATACGGTGGATGTAGATAGGAGTGGATAGGAGCGTTTTCATAGATCCAAGATGGCTGCTATTGACGTGTCACAAGTCTTGCTGCTGTGATTGGTTGAAGGTCCAGAGGCATTTTGGTGTGAGCCTGTTGATAGCACACCTTGAAAAGCGAGGCCAATTATTCTGTGCTGATGGAGCAATTTCTTCTGTTTGTGTTACAAGTACAAATTGTGAATATTGGCCGGCAGAGAGCGAACAGCTGTTCTGTTTCAATAAGACTCACTAGTGTGTTGCTACCAATGCCATAAATGGGGAGTCACTTACAAGCTATTTTGTAATGCTTCCCAGATTAACTAAGGCCGCTCTCTAAACTGTCTTTCAGTTGAATCTCAAAGGAGGCTCAAAGGATCTCTCACTATTTCCTTATTTTTAATGTTCAGTGGTTTGCATCCATCATCCATGAACTGGTACTGGGCATGCTGCAACTGTCTCGTCCATGTGTTCTGCAGGTGGCAGCAGGCATGGCTTACATCGAGAGGATGAACTACATCCACCGGGACCTGCGCTCGGCCAACATCCTGGTAGGGGACAGCCTGGTGTGCAAGATCGCTGACTTTGGCCTGGCGAGGCTCATAGAGGACAACGAGTACACAGCCAGACAAGGTATCAGTAGCCATGGAAACATTGAGGGGCTTCACTTTTTTGCTAAGTTGTTTTTTCATACAGTCGATTCAGCGTTTGGGAGACAGACTATCGTTCATATTTTGATGCTGTACTAGCTGATGTATGATGTATGTATACTTATTGAAGTAGCTGTTATGTGTGTGTGTGTGTGTGTTGCATGTATCTTGTTTGAGTGTATAGGTTGTTGTATGACAAATATTGAATATTACATCACTTTTCATTGGCCAAGTTCTATTTGTGAAGCAAGTTGAAGCAGGTGTTGGTGTTGCAGTAGTAGAAAAGACCTGTCGCAAGCAATCAGGGACAGTGGGCATTTAAAGTACATCACATGGAAGAGAGGATATATTTGCTGGTTGTAAACAAAGTTAAATATAGTATAAGTAGTATAAGAGTTAAAGTAAGAAAAGTAAAAAAATATTTAATATTTTTTACATTGTATGAAATATTTTTTCATTCGTTTAATATTGTAACTATAAATGACAAACAACAGAGATAAGACTAGAAGGTTTGTTGAAGGTTTGTTGGCAGGCGTTAACATGGCGTTAAACATGTTCAGAGTGTCCTGCTTGCCTCTTTGTGTTCTTTAGCGTATTAGTTCTCCCTGTTCCCAGTTCAAGGTACAGGTGGAAAGAAAGATGTGTGATGTAATGTGATATATTTTGCTTGTCCTTAGTGGTTATGTAATTTCCTTGCTATCGTAGGAATCACATGTTTTTGGGTGAGGTGGGGGGAATGCATCTTTCCATCTGACACTAACCTCTTTACTGCTAAAGTCCCATCACATTTTGTTTAATTTGTGATCTGTATTTTCCTACGACGTTGTGAAAAATACATTATTCCAACATCTATCTCAATGTCAACCAATGAATGAACATTATTATCGAAACAATATTAATGATTAAAAGGAAAAAAGCTAAAATGGCCTTTATAAATATTTCTCTCAGGGGCAAAGTTTCCCATCAAGTGGACGGCGCCAGAGGCAGCGCTCTACGGGAAGTTCACCATCAAGTCAGACGTGTGGTCCTTCGGGATCCTGCTCACCGAGCTGGTGACCAAGGGCAGAGTCCCCTACCCAGGTACTGTTTACCCTTACATTACCCTTACATTACCCTTACATCCATCTGGACTGTTGGGATTACATTGTAATGTACACACTGTGTTCAAACATCTGGATGCACATATAAAAAGAGTTTGTTTTCCTCAAGCAGAGGGCTGCAGAGTGTCTTCACATGTCCTGCTCGTCTCTGGTCTTTCCAGGCATGAACAACCGGGAGGTGCTGGAGCAGGTGGAGCGTGGCTACAGGATGCCCTGTCCCCAAGACTGCCCCATATCCCTGCACGAGTTAATGGTCCAGTGCTGGAAGAAGGACCCAGAGGAGAGACCCACGTTTGAGTACCTGCAGGCCTTTTTGGAGGACTACTTCACTGCCACCGAGCCTCAGTATCAGCCAGGAGACAACCTCTGAGCGCTGGTCCCTCCACAAGGTCCTGTGCGTGTGTGTGTGTGTGTGTGCGCGTGTGTGTGTGTGTATGTGTGTGTGTGCGTGCATGTGTGTGTGTATGTGTGCGTGTGCATGTGTGTGTGTGTGTGTGTGTTATCCTTATCCTGAGCACCGGGCGGAGACAAACAATCACAACAACTCTGGCCCATTGTTGGCCGCAGCGATTGAGTGAGAAATTTCATAGACTTAACATTCTTCACATACGAGGACAGGTGTGTGTGGTGGGGGTGACACTACAGTGACACTTCAGTAGAGAAAGACTGACTCAATATCCACCCTGCTACCCTTCCAATCTGCTCCTGGGAAGCTTAAGTGTTAAAGACGATACTGTGCTCCAAGCCAGCGGTCTAACTACACGGGCTGTGAAGGCTGAAGAACTCTAAAGGACTGGTGTGTGGATGAGACATATTGTGATGTGTAACTTGGATGTACTGTAAATATGAATGCTTGTTTACTGACCCCAGTTATTTTTATTTGGTTTTAGTTTCTTTGTTTTTATTATATTTTGGAAAGGTGTGGATTCTTCTTCATCCAGGGTAAAGGTTATTTTGGAATTATGGCTTGTAGGAAGAAAAAAAATAGAGTGAAGCTCACAGTTGTTAACAAATCGTGAAATAGGCATAACTGTAGGAACTGTAATCGTTAGACATTGTGGACCACAATATTTAAACAATTTTGTGCGGGTCCCCTGGGGGCTTTTTTTTTCTTTTTTACCGGGTTAATACAATTGCTATCCTCTTCTCAAGGCCTGTTCTTGCCTTTTTATGTTTAGTAATATTCTTATAATGTAGGGGAATGCCTTCATGCTTTCTATACACTAACTGAACGCCTATAGCATCATGGATTCTTCCTTCCACTAGACTTGTACGGCATCTGTGCTGATATGGAGGGCATCCATTGTATTTGTGCTTGAGCCAATCATTTTTGAGCCAGCTTAAATTATCGTTTGGGTCGTTATGGCTTCTTGCAAACATTGTTCCGCTTAATTGCTTATTATAACGATCCTTAAACTGTAGGCCTACGTTGCAATATTGTATGGCAGCCGGCTGTGTAAGAATTATGCTTTGACACATAGGCCTACACGTCTTTTTAGCAAACTAAACCAACTGCCGTTATTGTGACTAAAATGAAGGATGACTGGTACCTAATAACTGTCCCTCCACAATGTGTATATGGGGAAAAACATGTTGATTACCAGACCAAAAGTGTTTGTTTAGTTTCAGTTAACTCCTTTTTTTTGTCATCCATGTAGGCCTACGTTGTTAAGCATAGGTAGATTTCAATTGCGGTCAGGTAGTATATAACCCTTCCTGTCTGAATGACGAGGTATATTTCAAGAGAGGTCACCGATTCCTTGTGTGTAGCCTTTTTATGTGTTATTTTTGAGGATGAATGAGTGACAGTAAAAATACATCATTTTTAATTTCTCCTCCTCATTCAGTAGATATAGGCCTACAGGACATCAACTTGGTCATTATTTATTGTCTGTTTACTGTACACAACTGGTTTTCAAATAAACAATCTTGACACCACATAATTCTGTCTTTGATTTGAAATACGTGTGTTCACATGAAATATGACGACAAAAGCAGCGACACGCCAAGACTTGAAATAGTTAACTTGAAATAAGGGCAACAATAATCCTACGCAAATCCATGCTAGTGTATTGCATGATGCAAATGCGCGTGCAAATATACAGCGAAGACACGCATGACGGGACGTCTGCTATATGCAAATAATCTGCCATACTTCAGTAGTGTGTTTACTTTGACACAAAGTTGTATTCAGACGTCATGCACAAACTTTTACATTCATCCTAATCCCCATAGGCCTATTCTTACACAACTCGTTTGGGATTATAGCCAGCATGTTCTTTTGTATTTCATCCTTCAAAGCCGATGTGAATGATTCACACATTCCGAAGAACTGAAGATTAAGGTAAAATGAATTCCTTGAAAGAGTCAACTTTGCTCAGTCCTGACCTGAATGTCAAACAGACTGCTGGCTTCGTTCTGCTCCCTGATTGGATGGCGGTGAGCGAGTCAAAGATTTGCATAGAGCAGAGGTGCATACCTCAGTGTGGGACAGGGCGGTGAGCTCATCGTCTCTGCTGTGCTCTGTTGCGCTCCTCTCTGTACAAATGAACCAATTATCCAATTATCACGACCACACCAGACGCCCACCGAGTCAGTCCATCGATGTGTGAAACTTCGTTATTAGGTCTGCCTACAGTTGTAACGGTCTGTACAAAGTATTTATATTTATTTGTTGTTCATCTTTAAAAGTGAAAATATGTTAATGCGATTTGTGTCTGTCAGAACTCTTCATTCAGTCGGCTATTTGTTTCAGTTCTTGTGATCATCCAGTTTATTGTCGCAGTTTATTGTTGCATGACTTTCTCGAATACTTTCTCATTGTTTAAAAGGAATGGAGGAATCCGAGTTGATACAAGAAGCTCAGGGTTCGTCTCCACATCACGGGCTGCCTTCTTTGGATGTTCTCGCTGCTCCGAGCTCCAATAGGACGCCTCTAACACACGCGTGTCCACACGCTGCTCACCAGCAGCCTCACGTCCCGCACGTCATTCACCAACAGCGTTGGTGGCCTTCAGCAGATCTTCAATTTCAGCATTTTGAACGGCGCCACAGAGCGCCATCGAGGGAAAGAGATGGACGGACAAGACAGTCTCGAATCCCTGAGGACTGTGCTCCTCCTGCTGCTCCAGCCGCCCCACACAGCAGGCGGCTCGGCGCCACAGAGCAGTGCGGACGGTGCGACGGTGCAGGCGGAGCGGCGGAGCGAGCCGGTGACACGAGGAGGTACACGTTATGTTGTGAATAACAAGCCCCCTACGTTGGTTGGCAACAGTGGCGTGTCCTCCAGACTAATCCTCTTATTCTTGTGTTATAAAGTAAAGAGAGTGAATGTAGAGATCGATATCAAGACAACGAGGAGGTGCTGGAACAACCTTTACCGCTGAGGTCCGATATCGATTGCCAAGAATACAGAGCCACGGCACAATATTACACACACCTGCCGCAACAGAGTAAGGCAAAATAGCTTCTGCATCACATATTCCCCCTGCTTATTCGTCATGTGTATCCAAACACACAGATAAGAACCGTCCAGTCATGCAAATATGCTATTATATTTATACATCACCTTGACACAAATTGGTATTCCACCTTTATGGTCAGGATCATCTTCCTCTCACTCTGTCGACAGACCAGGGTCACGCCACGGATCTGCACAATGCACAACATGGAGTGTTCAGACAGCTGCTCTATGCTGTGAACCTCCCCTCCAGCTGTCCACCTCAGACCCCTCAGACACACTCCTGTCAGGATGTAACACCTTGGATGCAATTCCCACAAAACTGGTAAACAAAAATAATACAGAAATATATGAAATTGAAGATTAGACAAATGAGTCCCTTCATACCTACTAGTGTATTTAGGTTGGATTATACCACCGGGTGATAAACTGCATTTAACTATTTAAGTTAAAACGTAATCGCTTTTGTTTTGCATCACTTTACCATGTTTGCACAATGTTTAATTTGCACAATAATGTTTAATGTAGCCTCCCTCTGCCTTCGGGTGGGGGGACGGGTCCTGACTGTCGTTTGTGCTTATGCACCGAACGGCAGTTCAGAGTACCCACCCTTTCTTGAGTCCTTAGGGGGAGTGTTGGAAAGCGCTCCTTCTGGGGACTCCCTTGTTCTGCTGGGGGACTTCAACGCCCATGTGGGCAATGACAGTGAGACCTGGAGGGGCGTGATTGGGAGGAACGGCCCCCCTGATCTGAACCCGAGTGGTGTTTTGTTGTTGGACTTCTGTGCTCGTCATGGATTGTCCATAACGAACACCATGTTCAAGCATAAGGGTGTCCACATGTGCACTTGGCACCAGGACACCCTAGGCCGCAGTTCGATGATCGACTTCGTAGTTGTATCATCGGACTTGCGGCCGCATGTCTTGGACACTCGGGTGAAGAGAGGGGCGGAGCTGTCAACTGATCACCACCTGGTGGCGAGTTGGCTCCGATGGCGGGGGAAGATGCCGGTCAGACCTGGCAAACCCAAACGTACTGTGAGGGTCTGCTGGGAACGTCTGGCTGAATCTCCTGTCAGAACGAGCTTCAACTCCCACCTCCGGGAGAGCTTCAACCATGTCCCGGGGGAGGCGGGGGACATAGAGTCCGAGTGGACCTTGTTCCGTACCTCCATTGTTGAAGCGGCCGACCGGAGCTGTGGCAGTAAGGTCGTCGGTGCCTGTCGCGGCGGCAACCCCCAAACCCGCTGGTGGACCCCAGCGGTAAGGGATGCCGTCAAGCTGAAGAAGGAGTCCTACCGGGCCTTTTTGGCCCGTGGGACTCCTGAGGCAGCTGATGGGTACCGGCGGGCCAAGCGGGGCGCGGCTTCGGCGGTTGCGGAGGCAAAAACTCGGGTGTGGGAGGAGTTTGGTGAGGCCATGGAGAAGGACTTCCGAACGGCTTCGAGGAGGTTCTGGACCACCATCCGGCGTCTCAGGAGGGGGAAGCAGTGCTCTGTCAACACCGTGTATGGGAGAGACGGGGCGCTGCTGACCTCGACTCGGGACGTTGTGAATCGGTGGGGGGAATACTTCGAAGACCTCCTCAATCCCACCAACACGCCTTCCACTGAGGAAGCAGGGTCTGGGGACTCGGGGGGGGACTCTCCTATCTCCGGGGCCGAGATCGCCGAGGTGGTTAAAAAGCTCCTCGGTGGCAAGGCCCCGGGGGTGGACGAGATCCACCCCGAGTTCCTAAAGGCCCTGGATGCTGTGGGGCTGTCTTGGTTGACACGTCTCTGCAGCATCGCGTGGACATCGGGGGCAGTGCCTCTGGATTGGCAGACCGGGGTGGTGGTTCCCCTCTTCAAAAAGGGGGACCGGAGGGTGTGCTCCAACTACAGGGGGATCACACTCCTCAGCCTCCCCGGTAAGGTCTATTCGGGGGTCCTGGAGAGGAGGGTCCGTAGGATAGTCGAACCTCGGATTCAGGAGGAGCAATGTGGTTTTCGTCCCGGCCGTGGAACTGTGGACCAGCTCTATACCCTTAGCGCGGTCCTCGAGGGTGCATGGGAGTTCGCCCAACCAGTCTACATGTGCTTTGTGGACTTGGAGAAGGCGTTCGACCGTGTCCCTCGGGGAGCCCTGTGGGGGGTGCTCCGGGAGTATGGGGTACCGGGCCCGCTGTTACGGGCCATCGGGTCCCTGTACTCCCGGTGCCAGAGCTTGGTCCGCATTGCCGGCAGTAAGTCGAGCCTGTTTCCGGTGAGAGTTGGCCTCCGCCAGGGCTGCCCTTTGTCACCGATTCTGTTCACAACTTTTATGGACAGAATTTCTAGGCGCAGCCAGGGCGTTGAGGGGTTACGGTTCGGTGGCCTCAGGATTGCGTCACTGCTTTTCGCAGATGATCTTGTCCTGTTGGCTTCATCGGGCCGTGACCTTCAGCTCTCACTGGAGCGGTTCGCAGCCGAATGTGAAGCGGCTGGGATGAGGATCAGCACCTCCAAATCCGAGGCCATGGTTCTCGGCCGGAAAAGGGTGGAGTGCACTCTCCGGGTCGGGGAGGAGATCCTGCCTCAAGTGGAGGAGTTCAAGTATCTCGGGGTCTTGTTCACGAGTGAGGGGAGGATGGAGCGGGAGATTGACCGACGGATCGGTGCGGCGTCGGCAGTGATGCGGGCTCTGCAACGGTCCGTCATGGTGAAGAAGGAGCTGAGCCTAAAGGCGAAGCTCTCGATTTACCGGTCAATCTACGTTCCTACCCTCACCTATGGTCACGAGCTGTGGGTAGTGACCGAAAGAACGAGATCGCGAATACAAGCGGCCGAAATGAGTTTCCTCCGCAGGGTGTCCGGGCTCTCCCTTAGAGATAGGGTGAGAAGCTCAGTCATCCGGGAGGGGCTCAGAGTAGAACCGCTGCTCCTCCGCGTCGAGAGGAGCCAGTTGCGGTGGCTCGGGCATCTAGTGAGGATGCCTCCTGGACGCCTCCCTGGGGAGGTGTTCCGGGCACGTCCCTCCGGGAGGAGGCCCCGGGGAAGACCCAGGACACGCTGGAGGGACTATGTCTCTCGGCTGGCCTGGGAACGCCTCGGGATCCCCCCGGAAGAGCTGGACGAAGTGGCTGGGGAGAGGGAAGTCTGGGCTTCTCTCCTCAGGCTGCTGCCCCCGCGACCCGACCCCGGATAAGCGGAGGACATGGATGGATGGATGGATGTTTAATGTTTACAGCTGCTGATGCACAATGCATATTTACAATTTCATTTCATTTCATTCACATCATCTAAATTTTATATTTCTATTTTATTTTGTTTTATTTTCTTATTTTATATTTTTTATTTGTACAGTTATTATATTCTATTTAGATTTCATACATTATTTATATATACTCTTTCGGCATCCAGTGTGGGCAGCAAAGTAAGCATTTCATTGTTCAGGGAAACGTGTTTCTTTACTGCACACATGACAGTAAAAGCTTTGAATCTCTTGAATCTTGAATCTTGCAGGCTGCATGCAGAG
The DNA here is from genome assembly GCA_036785325.1 of Urophycis tenuis. Taxonomy (NCBI): domain Eukaryota; kingdom Metazoa; phylum Chordata; class Actinopteri; order Gadiformes; family Phycidae; genus Urophycis; species Urophycis tenuis. Next base: position 974,032 of record JAXIVH010000047.1, on the reverse strand, counting down.
TCGTCCGGCCACGGAAGCTCTCGGGGCTGTTTCTCCATCAACGTTCCACGGTTCTCCCTGCCCCCCGGCGAGGTGTCGCAGGTCAGCGTGGTGAACCTGGACAACCTGGGGGGGGTTCCGCCGGGAGAAGGTGCCAACGAGAAGAGGAAGACTATCAGTTTGCCCAACGAGTGCCGTAAGTCACCCTTTAAAATGTGTTGGTTAAGTTGTTATTCACTTTGAATTGCAGGGAATTACTTTTCGAGAGATAGGACATGTCAATCATTAGGAGCAGGTCCTCAAGGCTGCCCACAGGTAGACAAACACAACACAATAACACAATAACCTTTTGGCCTGCAGTGGAACACCCTATCCACTAGGCCAGTGGTTCTTTATACTGGTATAACACGTGTTATCACTCATATCATGTAAAATATCTGTAAATGTGCATAGTTATTTACTAATGCCAAACAAAATGTGAAAAAGACTCATATTACTCATGAAATACCGGTATTTATTAACAAAATATTTCAAAAATGTATTTGAAATGTTATCAAATTAGGCTTCATCGAAGCAGCAACACACCCATTTAAACCAGACAGGTCACAAAATTAAAATTGAGGCAAGAATTAAAGAAATTTTTTTAGGTATATAGTTTGCCTCTGTATTATGAAATGAGTACATACAAAGTACTAATAAACTAAATTAATTAATTATTAATTAATTAATTAATATATATTTTTGTGTGTGTATGTTGCAATAATAATGTATGGTTGTTACAAAATCCCACGGCACACCGTTTGGGAACCAATGCACGAGGCTGATCCAATCCAATCCAATCCCAGTCTATCATGGGTTTTCGACTCCCATATTAATAGTACTGGTACAAGTACTGGATTTGGATCCCTGCTGTATGCAGTCTAACCTGTAACCTGTACATGCTAACCCCTAACAGCTTTTTATTCACATACATCTATGTTATCTAGTTTTATGCAAGTTTTGCATGAAAGTGTTGACTGAATAAATAAGAATGAATCAGGAGCTGTTTACATTGAGATAATTTGTATATTTTAAACTTTCTTTCAGGAAACGTTTTCATTACGTACTCTGTGGACACAGCTGCTCAGATGGTGCCCTTCGCTCATTTTCTTACAAAGCAAGGATTTCGACCAGCCGTAAGTTATGAGTTATTATTCAGTAATTATATTTTATTTATTGTAATTTATTGTAATTAATTTATTTAATGTATTACAATTAACACTATACTAAATCACATGGCATTGCAGTACATTTACATTAGGTTGTAGGCTGCAACAGAACAAGTAGCCGGTAAAATGGCCACATGTCACTGTAACCAACACTCTTACTTTCAGATTGACATACTTGATAACCCCATCAGAGGGATGGACATCAACAAATGGATGGACAGCTATCTGAACGATGTAGGTATTCATGTGGTTTGTCTTTCGGTTTTGTAAAGTGTTTTTTATTCAAACACATCAAATGAAATAAGGATGATTACATTCAGGTTCATACAGCATGCTTTCAAAATGACGAAGTTGGTTTGTGTCAAATTGAAGATTGCAAATCAGCAAAAAATTAAAATGCAACTGCTGTTCAGAAGTAATACTATGCCATGTTTTCTGTGAGACGTTACTATAAAAGACTTTTGCATCAGACCAAGTTCTCTATAATTATAGAGAACTTATCCCCAGAAGTTCTCCAATAATAAAGTCAATATCAAACTTGACATACTTTGGCGGCCTCTACTGTTCTCTATCTATGATGGCCACACAATTTAAACATGAAGTTATACATTGAGAACTGAAGAATGTTAGAATGTTATTACATTGCATTGTTAAGTGTTTTGATTCAAAGGGGCTTGATATCCCATTGGGTTGCACCGAGTTTATCTACAATGAGTTTTGGATTGAACCTTGAACCTTTTGGATTGAACCTTTCAATGAGCTAGAAAATAATTTGGACATGGGAAGTTTAAATTCAATAATATACATTTTGTATCCTTTTGCACTTTGGCAATGACGAGTTGGACAGTAATAATGAGTAATCCTGTACAATGTGCAGCCCTCTGTACTGATTATCATCGCCGTCAGCTCGGGTTACAAGGCGGACATCGAGAGGACAGGAATGGACAGACACAGTCTACACACCAAGTATATTCACTCTATGGTAAGCATGCAGCACTGTGAACTGGATTCATGAAGGTGCTACTGTCAAATGTGAGTAAAGAGTCCCATGTCAACTCTAAACTCTTTTCAGATGCAGCATCAGTTTATACAGCAAGGAAGCTTGAATTACCGCTTTGTGCCCGTTCTCTTCCACCATGCAACTCAAGTAGGAACCACACACAGTTACAAATAGCGAATTAAAAACAACCAGTCTTAACAGATTTCATATTTTTTATTTGTTATAAGTCTTTCTCCCTATTCCTCTCTGTCTTTCTCTTTGCTTTTGTGCATACGTGTGATTGTGTGCATGGTCAAATGTGTGTGCAAATGTGTTTTTGTCTGTGTGTGTGTGTCTGGCCCTGTGTGTGTGTGTGTGTG
>JAXIVH010000047.1:868986-968986 GCA_036785325.1 Urophycis tenuis | reverse complement strand
GGCTATACTAACTGTTCCCCCATGCCTTACCCGCTCAGCTCACCTCTCTCCTCCCCCGATTTGGTCTCCCTGTCCCTCATCGCCCCCCAGACCCCCATCTGCAATGCTGCCTCTTCGGCAGCACCAAATTCCTAGCTTTCTGTAAACTCATCGATACTGCTATTATAGTCTTAAATTCCTCCTTTTTTCTTCCCTGGAAACATTCATCTGGTGGATTTTATGGGTCAGAAAAACAGACGGGTCACCGCACTCGTGCCAAGGAAATGGAATAACATACCTGACTCAGAAGCTGAAGAAGAAGTACTCATTGTTGGACTCTGGGTCCAACATTGATGCTGGATGCAAGTGGATGCTGATTGGATTCACACAAAAAGCTTTGCATTTTCAGGAGACCAAATTGTAGATGTGTCGGCCACAAATCCAACAATTGCATCAGACATAACCTTTTATCACTATGGCTGAAGGTAAGGCCTACACACCTGTTGATGTGAAGTCAACAGTGGTTACAATAATTAGTTAATCACTGTGATACTGTTTGTACAAAGAACTCTGGGGCTGAAAGTTGGTTGCTATAAATGCATCATACCATGTAGCCAAGGCATCAGCTGTGCTCTCTTGGAACATCGTTGCTCCACTCTTTAGCACTTATTTATCTTACTTTGCCTTAACTTGTCTTTTCTTTTTCACCTACTATAGGCTATGCTCTTATAGATCCGTGGGTATTTGTTTTGAGGAAATGAACCGGACAGAGCAGCTTTGCTGAGTGTATTTGTGTTTGGAAGATGTCACAGGACACCTTGGCACTCGTTCTATTTGAGAGACAAACTTGACACCGGTAATCTGTAAAGTGACGAGTGGACGCCATAAAAAGCGATGACCAGCATGTTTCCGCTTTGTCATCAGAAACACGGGGCTTTTTTAACACATTTCAGTTGAAATGAGGATTAATTTAATTAATTAACCAACATGACAAGACTTCACCACCATCATAAATACGAATATTTTTGTATTCGTTTTTTTATGGGGTTTTTTATGCTATCTTAACTGATTGAAGTTTTTCAGACCTGTTATTTGTTACACTTGATGTCAGAGAAACTCACCACACATAATGTATTCAGCGGTGTCAAACTCATTCATACCCCAGGCCACATCAGCATTATGGTCGCCCTCAAAGGGCCGGTTGTAACTGTAAGACTATATGCATTTAACTACTCCTTAACATATTGTTAAGTGACTGTCTCTGCATTTGATTATAACCCACAGACCCTGAGTTTGACACATGTGTATTAAGGGATCTGACATAGGCCAAATCATCAGACTGATACAATTATTGCAATTATTATGCAACTGGACTTTGGATACATATTCGCTTGATCATATTGAGGAGATTTTCATGTGTTGGTCTGATCAATAAAATAAACAATGCAATAATGATATTTGCATAATAAAATACAAATTTGCACAATATTGAATAGCTCAAGGTTATGATAATACAAAATCATTCCTTTCAGCACAGACAGAATATATATCTGAACTCCAGTTGCATAATAATTTAAGTTGGATTCAAGAGTGAATTAGGATATTTAAACATCAAAAAAGCTTTCTGTTTTTGGATAAGCACTGTAGGTTAAACACCAGTTAGTAGTGGGATATTGCCTGTATTCCAATGTTGCCAATATTGGAAAGCATAAAAGCATAGCACAATTGGGTGGGTCAGTGAAGTCAGTCGCTCCTCGGGTTGAGGTCAAAGGAGGAACACGTGTGTTTGTCTCTGCAGCCAGGAGTCCAGGAGCTGTGGTCCCTCCCAATGTGCAGCCCAGAGGCCTGGGACTGCTGGGGAGGCTGAGGGTCTCAGTGGAGCTGCTGGTGGCTCTGCTGGCTCTCATCTCCTGGGGGATCGTGGGGGTTGTGATGTTCGACTTTGTAGAACATAAGGCTGTTCCTGGTTAGTCAGACTTTCCTTTTTGGTGTCATTGTTGCTTGGTCTCTCTATAAATACATTCTCAGTCATATATATGTATATGTATATATATGTACATATATATGTCATATATGTGCCAAACCAGCAATTCCGTCAGCATATATATATATATACTTTTTTTTTTTCTTCTCAGACATACAGGAGATTATTCTGAATCCCGTAGAATCTGTTAACAATGCCGTTGATGAAGTTTCAAGCCTTCTCTATAAAGTTCAAGGTACATATGTTTCAAATAGAAAAAAGTTAAATCTATGTGATGATTTTGCTAATTAGTTTTATTTCTTCTTTTTTTGCTCCAGAGTGTTCACCTGATTTAAGTGACCCAATGTTGGTAGCAAATTATGCAACGGAAGAAATAGCAGAAGTGAAGGATTCATTCATTCAACATTTTTCTGATAAAGATGGTATGACAAGTCACACCCACTCCATAACATTAATAGCCTACTAATAGTAACAGTTACAGTAATAGCAGCAGTAATAATAACTGATAATACTTGTAATTGTAAGTAATAATAATTGATATTGTAATACAGTAGCCTAGTATGAGCAGCATGTAGTTGGAGTTGATTGGTCTGCAGGTCTTACACTACATATACATATATTACACATATACATATACATATATTACAACATACATATTTTGTGTCTAATTTCCCACTTACAGGAAACTTCTACCTGAGCTACATCGACCCGGTCATCATTGGACGAGGCTTCTTTCATTCTATGAATGATTTCCTGTGTGAAAACACATGCTGCTTTAAGGACTCTATCTGTACACTGTTGGACCGTGTACTGGACATTATATCCAACGTCAATGCAGGTATTCACTACCATCGGTTTCATAGATTAAGAACATAAGCGCACAATATTTCCACTAGAATACTAGAAAGATTAATATAATATTTTTTATAATATAATATTTTTTATTATATAATATCCCTTTATGGTTATGGTGACATATTTATCTATTAATTTATGTAGCACTTTTCAAAAACATGTTGAAGTGGCATACAACGCAAAACAAACAAGAAAAAATACCAGATAAAAAAAAGTAGAAATTATACAGTACGATGAAATGTGATGTATGAATTAAAACACAATCGAGCAAGTAAAAATGGAAGAATATTCAAGAGAAAGCAATTCTGAAAAATCCAACATTTTGAGGAGAGATTTGAAGAAGACAGAGCTAGCCTTGCTGGGGTGGTGATTCCAAATAATCAGTCTCCTCTGGTTTGTAGCCTTGACCTCTGTTGGGGGATCTCAGGTTGCATTCAGGTTCATAAGGAGTATCAGTGACATCATCTGGGGCCAACCCTCAACGGGCTTTAAAAGTGATCATTGACATTATTAAATCACAATTAAAATGTAGTGCAGTGTAGAGAGGCTAAAATAGGTGTTATTTAGACTCTTCTATTGGATTTTATGAGTAGTTTTGCTGCAATAGTAGCACTGGTTGAAGTTCAGGGACTAAGTATTGAGTGAGACTAAAGACTTTAGTGCGAAGAAATAAAAGCATGGTCATATTTCCTTGACAGAAAACGTAATTAATACTTTATTAATTTTCTTTTAATCAAAATACATTTTTATTTTCTGCTCTTTTATCCTCATAGGAAAAGTTGACCTTAGCACGATTGATCCTGTGATCGTTGGCAGAGGAGCCTTTGCTTCTGCTAATGATCTCATGAATGTGGTGCTGAGCTATATTCAGGATATGCTCTGCGCTATGGTGGACACTATTCTGGATGTTGGGAAAGGTATCTATTGGATACTGGAATTTTGCAAATATCTAATTTAAACTCTTGACACTCTTAATGAGGTATTGCTTAATGCAGGACTACTGAACATATTAGCCGCTGACAATTACTTAACAAATGATTTGTTTCATCTCTCTCAGGAGCCACAGACATTAGCTTCATGGACCCTGTGGTCATAGTTAGGGATTTCTTCCATGTTGCTGACACATTTATGAGTGGAGCAGTGACTTATGCCCAGGACAGACTAAGTGATGTCCTTGATAGCATACTGGACATAACAAAAGGTAACTTCTTATTCTTCTACTTAAAATGTGAAGCAAGTTGAATGTCAACATTTACAACCTCATTAATAATTTGGCTAATATTAATATTTCTAGATAACCGATCATTCACATTGGCATGGACCTTGTTTTAACAATGTAGGGTGAAAAATCTATATCCAAGGGGATGTTGCATGTGTGTTAGATGTGTTGATATGTTTAACAATACAACTAAGGTAAGCATGGGACTAACTGTCTATTTGTTCCTCCAATAGGAACCACTGATATTAGCTTTATTGACCCTGTGGTGGAGGGCAGGGATGTCTTCAATGGTATTATTGACTTTGTAGACGGATTAGTAGGTTACATTCAGGACATGCTGTGCACTGTTTTGGACACAGTGTTGGAAACCTCTAAAGGTATTTATTCTTTGGTTTAACATTCCCCTAACCTGGCTCTATGTTTAAAAAGTGTTATAATTTGTAGTTGTTTATCATGCTTGCATGCCTAATTACTTCAGGAGAATTACCATAAAAATATGTTGGAAAAGTAAAGAAGGTAGAATTTTCAGTTTTTGACATTTGAATGAATCTGATGTTTCTGATGGCGAAAAGGGTTACAATGTAAATATTGAAAAAGTGGTATTGCACATGCAACTCTACGTAGACTCCACTCATCTTACACAACATAATAACATAATAAAGAGGAATTTCTGATACAAATGACCCAATATAATAACCATGTAAAATATTCATGGTTCAGGTATCCAGGAGGCCATCGGAATCAGTCCCATGGAGGTGGTAAACAGAATAAAGGAGGTTATCACTGAAGAGGTGGAGATGCTAGTGGCCTACTCCTCCAAACTGCTGATGGGTGAACAAGGTATTTAACTGAAGCTAGCACTAACAGACTATACATGTAACAGACAGGGACATTTAACAACATAACAGAGTATTTTATTATTGCGTTCTATCGTTTTTCTTTAATTTGTCTACACCATCATAAAGATACCATTTGACAAGCATTGTTTTATCTAAATGGCTCTTTTACAAGGTACAGCCTATTAGTGAGCAATCCTGATGGTAACGACAACATACACTTGCAATAGGTGGTGACTTTATCTACGTCATGATGGAGATTATTACCACCACCATTATTACCACTGAAATGTTTTTATCCTTTTGTACCCTTCATCTACTTGAATTACATATTGGATTGGTGTTATTGACCATTTTTAGGAATCCTCCCTGAGGTGACAGTTGATCCCATGCAAGTGGTCACAGATGCTTTGGTGGAAATGACTGACAAGAAAGAGCTATTCTTGGGTTATATGTCAAGCATGATCACTGGTGATCAAGGTACTTTGTCAACTGAAAATATCATATATAACAATTATGCTACACAAAAAGTGTCCAGATGTGTATCTGTGTACAGATTTCTAATGTTGTGTATGTTGCTTTTAAAGGTGAACCTGTAGCCACCCCCATGGTTGTAACTGAAAAAGGTATTTGGATTTTGATACGTTAAATCAAATACAGTAAAACACCTTTTGTTGTTTGAGAATAGTTCCAAAACTCATGTTTTGTTTACATATATTTCTGTAGATTAAATAATTGAGTCAGCGTCTGACATAAACTTAGTGAGGAAAAAAAGTTTTAAAAAAAATAAAAAATAAATAAAAAGTAGTATTGATTTTTTTGGGTGGTTTTAAATGCATTGTGGTGGCAATGCACTGAAAATTTATTAAATGCTGTAATTCAATTAAAACAGTTTTTCTGATATTCAGGTGAAATTCTGCCACCTATTGAACAAGGTGAGTCAAATTCAACAATATGAAATGCAAAAAAAAAAAAGTTAAAATAAAAATGTCTTATTTTTGCTTAAAAGAAAATATACTTTTTGACAATATTGGTATTCGAGCATTTTGATATTGCTGATATTTGTTGGGAGAGATAAGCATGTCCTGACTATCCCCAACTGCCACACTAACAAGAGCTGCAAATTGTTAAAGGTGCAACGTGTAAGATTTTGCTGAATTGTTCCTTCACACTCCAAAAAAATAGGGGGCAGCATACCACTAGAAAGCTGTAGTGTTCAGTCTATCGTCTTCTAAGTTGTCTAGACCAGTGGTTCCCAACCTTTTTCTTCAGGGACCCATATTTTTACCATTGTAAGCTTTGGTTCTCGAAAACTCATTTTAGTTATCATTTTATTCCTCAATTCGTCTTCGTTCAAAAACAGAATAAATGTTTAATGTAGCACTTGCATTTTGTTGCTTCTATGCATATATTAATTAAATGCTTTGTCATTTATTCAACATGGGCTATATATGGTATTAAAATTAAACCCCTTAAAATCAAGAGGGCTTCGCGACCCTCCGTGGATCTTTGGCGACCCACAGGTTGGGTCGTGACCCATAGGTTGGGAACCACTGGTCTAGACCATCTATCAACAAACTGCTAACCTAGCAAACATTTCAACATTGTCAGTTATGTTATACAATTAGCTTCCTCTTTAAGCTATTGCTTATAAAGCATAGCCAAATTAAAGGAAAAAGCCACCATTTGTCAATACTAAACTACGTTCTTCCCTTATCTTAGACTATGATATATACCTCTCTCGCCTTTGTGCGTGCACTCGATCGCTCTGGTGCACAGCGCTACTTCGCTAGCATGTAGCTTGGCCCAGTATTTTCCTTAGAATCCAAACGATGCTGAAGTTTGAAGCAACCAAGCACTTCCACATTTTCCCTATTTAAATATGATTATGTGAGTAGTTACACTACCCAAGTATGGTTAGACAAAATGAAACATGGCAATTTTCTAAGCGGATAAAAAAGGATAACTATAATGTATGGCGAAATAACACCTGGGAGCACTTTGACGTCGGTGCAGTAATATCATCACTCCTAAAAGATCCTCTCCCCCTCCCCCTGTTACTTCTGTCTATAGAACCAATGTGACTTTTTACTTCTACTACTAAAGGTAGTGCAGGCGACGGCGTGCAGGTCACGTTTGTTCTATTTCTATCACTAATAATCATACACGTTGAACCTTTAATGTCAGACATTTCATGCATGTTCATGCATTTATTTCTACATTGCATTGAGTCAGGTTTCACTCATCATGTGTTTAATGTTAGACAACAAGCCCACAGTTTGTATGCTGACCATTCAAAAACTAAATTTAACAAATCCATGCACGGGCCAATATGTTTCATGTCATGAATTGACCCAAATAAATGTATGGATGTAGTGTTTGGATATGTGTTGAATTTTTTACATTTTCAAATGTTGAGTACTAAGCACAAACACGTATCTTTATTAGGAAATCTTTCCGATTGCACCTTGTTTTGATCTAATGTGTGTGAACAAAATTAGTGTCTTCTTTCTGTCAATAATCTTAACTGAAATGTGTAATAAGACTGTATTATATAACATATATTTTCATTGGAATGTTTGATTTGATCTATGCATGGAAGCATACACTTTATGAAAACCACCATAAAGCATATATGTTTACTGTTAACTGAGATAACTTGCTGTTATACGTTTACTGTTTAATGTTTACTTGTCTTCTCATTTGCCATTTCACTCCATAATTCCATGCTGTAAAACATACTTTGATAAACACCTTTGTTAAACATCAAAATGTTATGTGGTAGCAAACAAATACCAAATAGTTTCATAATACAGTTACAGAGATGATGCATGGTGCCCAAAGGGATGCTGCCTCTTCTCCAGAGATAACTGACCACAAAGCAGAAAAATGGACAGAAAAAGAGCAAACCTTTGAAGAGTTCAGCAAAAAGGAACAAGAGGAAGAGGTGCAGGCCCTGGAAGCCGAGGAGGAGGAGGAAGAAAATGATGCAACAGTGAAGGAGGAAGAGGCACAAAATGAAATCTTTCTTTCTGAAGATGAGACTGAGGAACAAGTCAAAACAGAGGAAGGGGAAGCAGGTGATGATGAGACAGATCTGGATGAGGAGGAGGCCAGGGGAAGAGAGGAACTGGATTACGATGAGAAGCAGCCTGGGATGGTGGAAGATGAGATAGAACAACTGAAAAAAGAGGCAGATGCAAAAACCTTAGAGGGGATCAAATTAGAGAAGGATGGATTCGATGAGGATAAGAAAGGGGTTATTTTAGAGGAGGTTCCCTTAGAGCAGGACACAGAGGAAGATGAGGTTGTCATAGAGGAGGAGGAGGACAGAGAGGAAGAGGATCATCTCCTAGATCAGGAGGAGCAAGAATATATTGTTTTAGAGGAAGAGGAGAAGGAGAAGGACCTCTTAGATGAGGACTGGGAAGATAAGGAGGATCTATTAGGGGAGGAGTTTGAGGAGGAGATTCTCTTAGAGGAGGGGGGGAGGGAGAAGGGGAAGGTTCTCTTAGATGAAGACTGGGAGGATAAGGCTGATCTCTTAGAAGAGGAGTTGAAGAAAGAAGACTTTCTATTAGAGGAGGAGATGGAGGTTCTCTTGGATGAGGACTGGGAGGATAAGGAGGATCTCTTAGAGAAGGACTTTGAGAAAGAGGAGATTTTCTTAGAGGAGGAGGGAGAGGAGAAGGAGGAGCTTCTCTTAGATGAGGACTGGCAGGATATGGAGGATCTCTTAGAGGAGGAGTTGGAGAAAGAGGACATTTTCTTAGAGGAGGGAGAAGAGGAGGAGCTTCTCTTAGGTGAGGACTGGGACAATATGGAGGATCTCTTAGAGGAGTTGGAGAAAGAGGAGGATCTCCTAGATGAAGAAAAGGAGGGTATATTTGAAGAGGAAGTTGCATCAAAATTAAACAAATTAGAGGAGGAGGAAGACAAAATTAAAATGCTTGAGAGGGAGCTCGAATTAGAGATCCAATCAGAACAATTCAAACTGGAGGACTTCAAGACAGAGGAGGGGGTCTTCGAAGATGAGGTGATGGTGGAGAAAGGTGAGGATCTAGAGTTAGGTGATGAAGACCACAACTCTGTTGAGGATGGTGACACAAGTGAGGAATTAGATGATTATCTGGACCTCCGTGAAGAAGAGAAGGCCACACATCTGACTCTAGAAGACATGAGTGAGGAAATAGGAGATGAGGAAAATCAGGAGCCAGAGTGGGCAAGCTTCAATCCTTCTCTTGATAAAGAAGACACAAAGGTGAATGAAACTGAAGATCATTCCGACAAAGACCTTGCTGAAAATGAAGAGGGAGCTAATATCAACATGAGAGATCAAAATGTAAAAGCTGTTCACCATCAAGATGGTGAAAATGTTCTTCCTGTTGAACTAAAGAAACAGGAGGAAGAAGAATACATCATTGATGAAGAAGTTATTACAGAAGAGGGGGAGGAGTGCAGAGAGGATGACCAAAATGAGGAGGAAGATGAAATGTTTGTTGAGCATCTCCATCTTGAAATCCTGAGAGCAGAACAGTCGGATGGTTTTGATGCAGTGTCTGGAGTAAACAATGAAGAGGAGGAAAAGATCTCAACTTCCTCACCATTCTCTGACCAAGATGACATAACTGACGGTGATGATGAGAACAACAACAACAGCAGCGAAAGCACAAAAGCGGAACCAAGGAGAAGGAAGAAGGTTCACATTGGTTTTCATAGTACCAGAAGAGTGGGAACTAAGGCCATGCTCAAAGAACAAAACTCAAGACTCAAGAACAAAGACCAACAGGACACTCAACACAAGAAAGGTATACACACCATCCCCATCCACCTTCTCATCTTGTATTTTCATTATGTTTGTATGCAAATAGTGGGCATGTTGTGTATGTATGACAAGAATATTGACAATCCCTTACATTATATTCAATTTATAAGTCAGTTTGTTGGAACCTGACCAATATGTATTGTTTGCATTTTATATTTCTATTATTAGATTTTTATTGCAATTTGTTTGAAGAAATTATGGTGGCAATGACACATGCTTTTTTGACAGATTACATTTAAAACCACATACGCTATTGTTATGAATATAGCATATTATTACAGCATATTTATGAATGACATTGCATTACACTGCAATTGAGCCATTTCTTTACTACTGAACTGGATGCATTTGTCAACGTAACATGCATGGGAGCTTTCTAATGGGAGAATTTTAGAGCCAACACAAGCTTTCATACTATTAAGCTACACAGTAGGTACACAGTAGCTTTAGTGCTTGTTGACATGGCTGGCCTGAATACATAATTTCAAGCTTTGGATAATCATTAGGTTTCCGAAATGAATACTCAAATATTGAAAAAAAGAAAAGAAAAAAGTAAATGAGCACCAAAGGGCCCCTAATGTTGGTCACTATCTAATCAAAATTAAATAAAAGTAAGGGATGCAAGAAATACCCCAAAATTATAATTGAATATAAAAAAAATCTAAATCTTAGCGAGTAGTTTTGTAGGTGTTTTTTTGTATGTCTGCGATAGTTCCCACTCATTTAGAAATATCGAAATAACTTTTTATTCTATATTTCCTTAAGTCCATGTGTGTCACAACCACACCGAGTTAAATGTGACATATCTAGTTGAACTGCATTTTTAGTTCGGGCAGGGTACTAATTTGCAGATTTTGTAGACATATTGACCAAACAATAACTATTGAGAAGAGAGTGCTGTTGCCCAGGAGCTGTGCTTGGAAGCCCAGTCTCCTGGGCACCACTAGACACGAAGGGACTCATACCGCGTCTTTAGTTCCCCATCATATTGCTAAATGAATATCCAATATATTTTTAACTTCACCACAGCCACAGCAGTGTTAAGCTTCTATACATTTCATTTTCAGTTTTGATGTCAGGACGTTCTTGGCAGGTGGTCAATATTGTACAACTTGTCGAACACCTACCCTTGCCAGCTACTAAACGTGGGTGAACAAACCTATTTTATACAGCCTTTCAACAATAACAATACATGAAGACTATTCACCATCTAATCATATACCCTGTTCCAAAACGTAGCCAAAATACATTGCATCGTTGGAAAAAAGACAAAATGATTTTCAATTACAGTATTTTTGTAGTTGTTTATGATTTGCATCAAAGGTACTTGATTACTCGTATACATCTGCACCCTGAATGAAAGATGTTTTGGAAAAAGTTATTTCGCTAGCTTAGTAGGTTTAGCATTTGGTATCTTCTGTCTTGTTTAAACATGGAAATAGCTGCTAAAAACGTTAAATATTAAAACCCTTTTTGTATTTAAAAAAATTAAAGTTAAAGAACAATCTGAGATCAAAAGGCTAAACCTCAGTCAAAATCCTCAAGAGGAAAATGAGGGTCAGCCACCAATGGGTATAAAACCAACAGCCATGTATTTATATAAAAGTACACACAAAAGATTCATTCTGGAAAGAAAAACATAGTACATTCCATTATAATAATTAGTTGTGTCATGACTTCACCATATTATGGATAACACTATACTTGCAAATATGTAAAATGGAGATGTGGGGATAAAATAAAAAAAATAGTAATTCAAGTGTTAATGTCCATATTTAGAAGTCAATGAAGAAAAAGCAACGATTTCCAGAGACCTGAAAGTGTCAAGGGAACCCTCGAAACAAAATATTTCTAAGGAAGAGAAGAAGGTTAAGAAACCCTCCAAAGAAGGTGATGAACCGCAGACATCATCCAAAGAAGATGAAGAAATAATTAAACCTTCTAAAGAAGAAAGTAAACAAACTAAGAAACTAAGAAAAGATGAGAAAAAAACATCTCAATCTAACAAAACATCGAAAGGTATAACAGAACCAAAGGCACTGTCTAAGGAGAAGGACAAAGTTAAGAAACAATTAAAGGGTGTGAAGAAACCACAGAAGCCCTCTGACGAGGAAATTCACACACCTGTAAAAGGAAAAGTGGAGAAAACAACAAAACATCAGAAGGAACCACAGAAGCTTTCTGTTGAAGAAAAAGACATTATAAAACGTTCAGATGAACAAACCACCTCAAAGACTGAGGAAGGCGACAAAGTAAAGAAACAAGATAAACCCTCCAAAAAGGAAGAAGTGAAGAAGCAGCACAAAGAAGTTAAGGAACCACAAAAGGCTGCCACAGGAGGTAAAGAAATAAAGAAACCCAAAGACACCGAGCCAAAGAAATATTCTAAGGTTGAAGAAGTGAAGGAACCATCTCACAAAGAGGAGGATGTTGTTGAGAAACCAACCAAAGATACAAAAGAATCACAGAAACCCATTGAAGAAGAGAAACCAAAAAAGCTTTCAAAGACAGAAAACAAGGTGAAACAATCATCTAAAAAAGATAAGAAACAAATAAAACCATCCGAAGAAAAAGATATTAAGAAACCCTCTAAAAAGGAAGAAGTTTCAGAGAAGACTTCTGCACTGGAAAACATATTGGAAGTGCAGAAGCCTTCCAAGGAAATGAAAGATAGAGAACCAAATGAACTATTGAAAAAGCCAAAACCACATAAACCATCTAAAGAGAGGGAAGGGAGGAAGCCTTCTAAAGACAAGAAAGAGGTGGAAAAGGAGATAAAGAAATCTGCAGCAGAACTCAAACCTTCAAAAGATGCAAAGGTGCCACCACAAAAATCAGCCAAAGACAAGGAAGGACAAACTAAGTTCTCAAACAAAGAAAAAGTCCAAATACCTTCTAAGGAAGTCAAGGTATCAAAGAAAAGTCCTGAAGATGAGGTTATAAAAACCCCTAAGGAACAGAAGGGAATTCAGAAACCTCAGGTAGAAATAGTCAACAAATCATCTAGAAGTGGCAAGGAAGCAAAGAAACTCACTGGAAAAGACAAAGAACCACAGAAGAAAGAAACAGATATGAAGAAACCATCTAAAGAAGAGAAGCAGTATGGGAAAGGTTCCAAGGAAAAAATACCAAAACTATCTAAGATAGAGGTAATAATGGTAACTTCCAAAGAGGAAAATGTAACCGTATCCTTAAAGGAGCAGAAAGACCTTATGAGACACTCTAAAGAAGAACCAAATAAACTTGCTCAGAAAGCAAATGTAAGAAAGACTTCAATGGAAGAAAAATTACTATGCAAGGAAGAGGAACATATGGAAAAACCTTCAAAAGAAAAGAAGGAAACTCATAAACAACCTGAACTGAGAACTAAACCATCCAAGGAGGCAATAAAATTGCTCAAACTTACAGTAAAAGAAAAAGAAACAAAGAAATTAATAAAAGAACTTAAAGAATTTACTCAAGAAGAGGATATGAAAAAGCAAAAGAAGCCTTCTAAAGAAAAAGTAAAACAGGCTCTTCCATCTACGGAAAATAAAGAAGTGAAGAAACTTATGAAAGAACCCAAGGCAAAGGCACCACTTAAGGAAAAGGAAACATCAAGGAAACCTTCCAAAGAAGTAAGGGAGTTAGAGGCACCATCTAAAGAAAGAAAGAAATATGAGGTTTTAATTAAGTCTTCAAAGGAAGAAAATGTGAAAAAGGCTGAACAGGTACAAATCAAATCATCCAAAGAAGAGGACAAAGTGATGAAACAACCCACAGAAGCAAAGGTTCCCACAAATGGGACTGAAATAAAGAAACCCAAAGAAACCACACCAGACAAACATTCAAAGCTTGAGGGAGAAGTAAGGGAACCATCTAAAAAAGAAAAGAATGAAGAAAAGCTTTCTAAAGAAAAGAAAGAAATTAAGAGACCTGAACTGAAATCTCAATTTGTGGAAAATGACAAAGATGACAAACCAGCCAAATATAAAAAAGTTAAACTGTCTAAAAAAGATGAGAAATCAATAAAACTTTCAAAGAAGACTTCTGAACAGAAAAAAATCGTGGAAGTGAAGACGCCTTCCAAGGAAATGACAGTGCCCATGTCTTCTAAGGAGGACAATGAAACAATAACTTCTAAAATGAGAGAACCAAATATAATGCTAAAAGAAGACCAGAAACAACAGAAACCCTCTAAAGAGGAAGTCAAGAAGCATTTTAAACACAAAACAGAGACAATTAAGCTCTCTGAAGAGAAGGAGTTAAAGAAACATGTAGCAGAAACCAAAGCTTTGAAGGATGCCAAGGTGCTACCACAAAAATCCTCTGAAGATGAGAAAGAACAAACTCAGCACTCAGAGAAAGAAAAAGAAATCAAGGAATCAAAGCAAACTCTGGATGATGAAACAGTTAAAAAACCACTGAAAAAACAGATGGGGCTAAAGAAACCTGTGGCAGAAACAAAACCATCCAAAGATGCCAAGGAAGCAAACAAATTATATGGAAATGAAAAAGAACCAGATATGTCTTCAGAGAAAGAAAGGACCATGAAGAAACCCACGAAAGCAGAGAAGCAGTCAATCAAACATTCTGAAGAGAAAGTACAAAAATTATTTAGAAAGGCAGTGCTAAAAAGAGTAACTTTCAAAGAGGAAAATGTAACCATATCCTCTAAGGTGCAGAAAGAGGCAAAGAAACACTCTAAAGAAGAACCAAAGAAACTGGCAACAGAACAAAAATTAAAGAAACTTCATGAAAAAGAGAAAGTAAGAAAGCCTTCTAAGGAAGAGGACTTTCTACCCTCTAAGGAAGAGGAACATGTGCAAAAACCTTCAAAAGAAAAGAAGGAAATAAAGAAATATTCTGAAGTCAAAACCAAACCCTCCAGGAATGCAAAGGAATCACCCACACTAACAGTAGAGGAAGATAAAGAAGTGAAGAAACGTCTGAAAGAACCTGAGGCAAAGCAACCACTTAAGGAAAAGGAAACAGTAAAGAAACTGTCCAAAGATGAAAGGGAATCAAAGGCATTATCTAAAGAGGAAATCAAATCAGAGAAAGTTTCAAAGGAGGAAAAACAAGTGAAGAAACCTAAAGAATTAGAACCAGCAAAACCCCCTAAAGAAGAGAAAGAAGTTAAGAAACCTCCTAAAGAAGCAAAGGCACCATATAAAGAGGAAACTAAAACAAAGAAGCTTTCAAGTGAAGAAAAGAAAACAAAGGAACAACCTAAACAAGAACCAACAAAACCAGTTCAAGAAATAAAAACAGAGGTTTCAAAGGAGAAAACACAAGTGCAGAAACAACCTAAAGAACAAGAACCAATTAAATCAGCTAAAGAAGTAATTAAGACAGAGGTCTCAAAGGAGAAAATCCAAGTGAAGAAACAACCTAAAGAACAAGAACCCACAAAACTGCCAGAAGAAAAAATCAAAAGGGAGGTTTCAAAAGAGGAAAAACAAGTTAAGAAACTGAAAGAACTAGAACCTGCAAAACCACCCAAAGAAGAGAAAGAAGTTAAGAAACCTTCCAAAGAATCAAAGGAACCAAAGGCACCATCTAAAGAGGAAACTAAAACAAAGAAAGAAGACAAACAAGAACAACAACCAATAAAAGCAGCTAAAGAAGAAATAAAAACAGAAGTTTCAAAGGAGGAAAAAGAAGTGAAGAAACCTAAAGAACTAAAACCAGCAAAACCCCATAAAGAAGAGAAAGAAGTTAAGAAACCTCCCAAAGAATCAAAGGAACCAAAGGCACCATCTAAAGAGGAAACTAAAACAAAGGAAGACAAACAAGAACAAGAACCAACAAAACCAGCTCAAGAAATAAAAACAGAGGTCTCAAAGGAGAAAATCCAAGTGAAGAAACAACCTAAAGAACAAGAACCCACAAAACTGCCAGAAGAAAAAATCAAAAGGGAGGTTTCAAAAGAGGAAAAACAAGTTAAGAAACTAAAAGAATTAGAACCAGCAAAACCACCCAAAGAAGAGAAAGAAGTTAAGAAACCTTCCAAAGAATCAAAGGAACCAAAGGCACCATCTAAAGAGGAAACTAAAACAAAGAAAGAAGACAAACAAGAACAACAACCAATAAAAGCAGCTAAAGAAGAAATAAAAACAGAAGTGAAGAAACCTAAAGAAATAGAACCAGCAAAACCACCCAAAGAAGAGAAAGAAGTTAAGAAACCTCCCAAAGAATCAAAGGAACCAAAGGCACCATCTAAAGAGGAAACTAAAACAAAGAAGGAAGACAAACAAGAACAACAACCAATAAAAGCAGCTAAAGAAGAAATAAAAACAGAGGTTTCAAAGGAGAAAATAAAAGTGCAGAAACAACCTAAAGAACAAGAACCAATGAAACCAGCTAAAGAAGTAATTAAGACAGAGGTCTCAAAGGAGAAAATCCAAGTGAAGAAACAACCTAAAGAACAAGAACCCACAAAACTGCCAGAAGAAAAAATCAAAAGGGAGGTTTCAAAAGAGGAAAAACAAGTTAAGAAACTGAAAGAACTAGAACCTGCAAAACCACCCAAAGAAGAGAAAGAAGTTAAGAAACCTTCCAAAGAATCAAAGGAACCAAAGGCACCATCTAAAGAGGAAACTAAAACAAAGAAAGAAGACAAACAAGAACAACAACCAATAAAAGCAGCTAAAGAAGAAATAAAAACAGAAGTTTCAAAGGAGGAAAAACAAGTGAAGAAACCCAAAGAACTAGAACCAGCAAAACCCCCTAAAGAAGAGAAAGAAGTTAAGAAACCTCCCAAAGAAGCACAGGCACCATATAAAGAGGAAACTAAAACAAAGTTTTCAAAGGAAGAAAAGAAAACAAAGGAACAACCTAAACAAGAACCATCTAAGGAAGAAATCAAAACTGATGTGTTTTCAAAGGACAAAAAACAAGTTAAGACACAACCTAAAGAACAAGAACCAACAAAACCAGCTAAAGAAGAAATAAAAATAGAGGTTTCAAAGGAGAAAATACAAGTGCAGAAACATCCCAAAGAACAAGAACCAACGAAACCAGCTAAAGAAGTAATAAAAACAGAGGTTTCAAAGGAGAAAATCCAAGTGAAGAAACAACCTAAAGAACAAGAACCCACAAAACTGACAGAAGAAGAAATCAAAAGGGAGGTTTCAAAGAAGGATAAACAAGTGAAGGAACCGAAAGAACTAGAACCAACAAAACCACCAAAAGAAGAGAAAGAAGTTAAGAAACCTTCCAAAGAATCAAAGGAACAAAAGGCACCATCCAAAGAAGAAACTAAGACAAAGAAGGAAGACAAACAAGTTCAAGAACCAACAAAACCAGCTAAAGAAGAAATAAAAACAGAAGTTTCAAAGGAGAAAATACAAGTGAAGAAACAACGTAAAGAACAAGAACCCACAAAACTGCCAGTAGAAGAAATCAAAAGGCAGGTTTCAAAGGAAGAAAAACAAGTGAAGAAACCTAAAGAATTAGAACCAGCAAAACCCCCTAAAGAAGAGAAAGAAGTTAAGAAACCTTTCAAAGAAGAAAAGGCACCATATAAAGAGGAAACTAAAAGAGAGAAGGCTTCAGTTGAAGAAAAACAGATGAAGAAAGAAACTAGAGCAGAGGAGAAAACAAGGAAACAAGGACTTCTCAAAAAACAAGACACTAAGACAGGTATGTCGACAATGGTAGGATCAAAGAGAGTTAAGGACTTGATGCCCACCAGCCATACTAAGAATGAATTGTGGTGATGTTGCATGACACCTGAGACTAAATGAATGAACAATTCCAAATTCTATATGGTTACAAATTTTCAATAAATTGTTGCCCAATTCACATGTTTTCAACAATTCCACCATACTTATCTGGACTGGTCACATCCTGTTTTATTCAGACGATGAATCCAAGAAGTCTCCAAAAATGATTGGGATTGTCAGGAAGACTACAGTATCTTCTTTTAAAAAGGAGCACCCCAATGTTACAGGTGGGGTAATAGAGACTTCACAATCAATGTATTGATCTATAATGTAGGTAATATAAACAAAAGGGTTTTTATGTTGTAATATTGTGATTTAATTTAATTTATTGTGTACTGTGTATTGTGTCATCATTTTATACGGGGGTATTCAGACATGCTGAAAGAGGATGAGAAGAAAGAGAGACAATTGGAACTTCTGAGAAATGAAACAGTTCTTGGTGGACTCAAAAAAGGTATGCAAACAAATCAGAGGCACATGGATTACTGAAAAAAATAAACTAGTCATTAAAAAAAAAAAAACTAGTCAGTAAAAAAATTAACTAGTCATAAATGCTAGTTGAAGAAAAGAAATGCAAACCAAAAATCACTAAGAAAAATTTGAATAATTGTAAACGCAAATGTATCACGTCAAATTACTTCCACTTTCATTATTATGAATGAAAAGTTATTTCAATTTTCAGAAGATGGACTGAAGAAGCCTATCAGCATGGTAAAAGCTGACACAAAGAAAGCAGTTGGTACCCCTAAAAGGTCACACCTTAACCTCACAAAAACAGGTATGAAATAGCTAACAGCTTGTTCCTCTAATGCTGTAGGCTGATTTGATTTATCATAAATAGCTCCAGTGAAATTTTCTCAATCAAGAGCTTTCCATTTTGATTTTCTCAATCAAAATGCAAAGCTCTTACAGAGGAGGCTCTGAAACTACAGACTCTTTTGAATCTAAAAGTAATCATGTATTATTGGCTAGAAGTGTTAATTCCAATTTTTTTTTTTTTTTATTAAAAAAAAACACTGGTAAGATCAGTCAAAGAAAAGGCATACAATAAGATTCCAAATTGTAAAACATAAGGGCGTCATGGTGTCAAAAATATCTTAGCATAAAGAAAGTAATTTAATATAAAGTGTTACTTGTATATATTTCCTATGTATATGTATGAAGTCCTGGTTAGTTTTGACATTCCATTTGTTTAACCCTAGAAGAAAAGATCTCCAAAGACCTGAAGGAGACAACCAAAGCAGTCCATGCCAGGAAAGGTACCACTATGATCCTGGTGTTGGCTGTCAAACCACCTCAAATATGACCTCACTTAAATGTACCATTTCTGTATTCAATTATCTAAAAATGACATATAGACTATAGATTTTCATTATATATTTTGTTGAGTTGTGTACAGACATTATCCAAATTGTTTCCACCAACGTACGTAAGTACATTTGAAAGTAATCTAGTAGAGACCTAATTTATTGATATGATATTTCAAGTATGCTTACGCTTAAAGTAAGTGACTATAAGCATATAATATATGCTTATAGTTACTATGATGTTCTATTTGGCCAAGTGTCTCATGCCAGACATCAGGCTATTGCAGTATTTTCATAGTGTTTGAATATACTTCACTTGAGCGGGTACCTTTTTTATTTTTTTTATACATCCGCGACAATGGCAATCTGTAATCAATAGTTTCCCATTCATAGACTTCATATTGCTAAATTGTCCACAACTCCCGTGCAAATACATGAACATGTACAGCAAGAAATAGAGATTCCGTAGTCTGCCTTGCACTTGGCCTTGCATCGCCACAAATACAGCCACAATCACTACCCAGCCCAGCATCGTCATGCTTAAAATCACTGAGTGCAACAAGGGAGCATCCAGTTTTTCTTGACACAACAGTCTGAATTGTCCGAAAGATTCAAGGTCATTCATAGTATCCTCTCACTGAGTTCATTTGATGTTCACTCCTGTTTAAAGTTTCACATTCACTTATTTTCAAATTGTAAACTGAGCATGACTCGTACCATAGTTTATTTCTAAGCCTTTATACTGTAATGGTTTCTCAGCAGTGGAGACTTCTAAGGAGCCAGGGGAACCAAAACACAAAGCCAAGCCATCAAAGAAAGGTAAGGTGCTAAACTTCAGGCTCACTTGATGAAGCTGAGTGTGGTTGGGATGGTATCATATGAAAGGGACATAAAATAATGAATGTTGCATGTCAAAAGCCATGCAATACAATAGCATAGTTATTTAGGATCAAGATCTATTCCCTGCTCAGAAATTAAAAAAAAAAAAATGTTCCTTGCTGTGAATTTGTTCAATCCATGTACTCTTGATTCTTCTGTTTATACAGAGGTTGAAGTATTCATGTCATAATTAAAAAATAATCATTTTATTTTTAGATGCTAAGCTCACCAAAGACAAATTGAAACCTGCCCATACAAAGAAGGGTAATTATATTATTAAATGTCATAAACACTGAACTCACTTAACCCTAACTTTTTAATTCAATTGTTTAATGCAGCACCATTTTTGACAAATATAAACATCTTACATATTTAGATGCTGAAGTTGACAAAGAGAATAAAACTCCTTTGAAGAAAGGTATGCATTTTTTGCTTTAAAATAGTTATATGGAAGACCTTTACTGGACACACACAAATGATAAAATGACCATGATATGTCATCAGACCACGTCCTGTTTTGTAAAAGTTCCATGACCAGAGCCCTGCTCAAACACAGGGAAGTCAGTTGGTTGTATTTGAAAGATGGAGGCAGCTTAGAGCCCAGAGGAGTTCAAGAGTGTGGGACTCTTACGCTCATGTTCGTTTAATGGCCTTAACCGCGCCACCTGCACAAGCTTTACATCTGGGGAGGAGGGGTTGGGTGGAGACAACTCTCCAATATTGTGAATATAATGCAGAGGTTGCTTCAGTTTTGCAGTACAATATAATTTGACATTTTCCTCAAGCAAAGTGATGAAAGCCATAGAGGTTTTGGAAACTGGATTGAAATGGCTGGAGACCCAAGACGTTGATCCAGTTAAAGTTTTTCATCTTAACAATTGTGTTGAAGAGTAACTGCAACAGCAGTGTGAAACAGCGGAGCATAACTGTTTTTGTTAGATTATGATATGAGGCCACCATGGTCAAGTCAGTTGTACTTCAGAACATTGTGAACAGTCTGAATGTGGTTGTTTCTGCATGTAATTAACAACAAAATATGCTATATGTTTTTTTTAGGCAAAACAATGTGAAATAATAAGATGCTTGCGCTAACGTGGTCTCGGGAACAACATGCTCAGTTGTAGGGACCCCAGTAAATGTGTTATAGTGAAGGTTACGTAGTGCCTTTAAGTGATTCATCAAATGTGTCTACGCTTTTTTTTATTGTGTTTGAATGAAGTTAAAGCTATGCATTACTGAATGATTTTTTGATGATTTCATCTATAAAGAGAATGTTTTTTTTTCCTGATTTATAATATGGTTTCTTTAAGCAGAGAAAGAAGAGACCAAATCAGCTATCCCTACAAAAGGTTAGTGTGTGAAAACATTTTCTCATTGTTGCACGCTTGGCATACTTTAAACATAATTAAATCAAACGTTATGCAAAGCATATGTGGCTACATCCAGAGGTGTTTAATTGAAAAAAGACACGTGTGTTATGTGTTTGTTTCAGAAACTGGGATTGCAAAGGAAAAACCCAAAGCAATGCCATCAAAGATAGGTAGGTACCTTTGGTCAGTTTGTCACAATTCCTTGTGAAAAATCCAAACTACATCTCAGCATAATTAATCTAGAAGATCTACAATATACCTTCAAATGTGACTTCAACTGTTATGTATATATTTTTTCGATATTGACAGAGGTTGAAGCTCTGCACAAAAATGCCACAGATGCAGCAAAGAAGCAGACGAAGGCTATGCAACTGAAAAAAGGTAAATTAGGTTTGCTGGGTATTTTCAGATTTGCCATGGACCATACTTTAAATAGAATTTGGACTGTCCTTGTGTGTTACCATTTGTATTTGTTTGTGTGTCCATACATACAAATGTCATATCATAGTAATGACTTGAGGCTACAGATAGATGTGACTTTTTGAAATGACTGCAATATCTTGGTTAAAGACAAAAGCAATCTGTGTGAGAAAAGATAAGTTTGTGGTCCTGTAGTTGAGACTGGTAGTAAAGACAAAAGCAATCTGTGTGAGAAAAGATAAGTTTGTGGTCCTGTAGTTGAGACTGGTAGTAAAGACAAAAGCAATCTGTGTGAGAAAAGATAAGTTTGTGTCCTGTAGTTGAGACTGGTAGTAGTTCTGGCGTTAAGGATTCAGAGGCCAAAGAAGAGCCGGCATGCTAAGTATCAAATGCCTTTTTTTTGCAGCCCCCGCATCACAATTTGACCCGTTAAGTGAAAAGTTAATGGATGGAATAAGGTGTCTTCCTGGATTGCTTTGATGGTTTAATTTTGATATTCTTTATTATCTGATTGTATCTTGGTCACAGAGTGATTCCAAAGTAACACTAGTTTATACCCATTTACTGAATCATAGTGATTGCAACTGATATGCGGTTTTCTGTATCATGGACAATTCTCTAATAACCCACTATATAATTATATATATAATTAACACAATCACAGAAATGATCGCAATGTATTAACAGTGAGGAAGGAATACCCTAACGTTTTTAAACCAGTCCTATTGTCAATATATTTGTTCAATCATCACTCATTGTCAGGATTTCCTTGAAAATATGCATAACAACAATTTTCTTGAGATATTTTTAGAAATTATATATTCTAAAAATTGTATATTTTTTCATTACATTACATTACATTCTGTTTCATTCCATGAGGCTTGCTTTTATTGTTCATATTTTCTATGAATATATTGCTATATTATTATTGATATTAATATTGTTGTGTTTGTATTTCATGACATAGAATCACCGAAGAGGGCCATACCCCCGCCAGCAAGGACAATCACAGGTACTGCTCTCCTGCCCCTGTTTGTTCACTTAGTTGATGATCCATGTGTTTGTTCACTTAGTTGATGATCCATGTGTGTGTGTTGTTTAGTACAAATGATACATACATGTTATATTAAAACAGGGGGCAAAAAGCCGAAAAGGAAGACTGTTTCTTCGCCTACAAAGAAAGGTAAAAAAAAAAAAAAACTCCTGTCCATGTAAAATATCTCTTGGATCTTTATCTTACCAACCTGGTAAACCTGGTACAACAACCAGACAGACTGGTTGTTGTACCAGGTTGGTATAACAACCAGTCTGTCTGGTTGTTGTACCAACCTGGTACCCAAAGCAATGCCATCAAAGACGTTTTGTCAGTTTGTCACAATTCCTTGTGGAAAATCCAAACTACATCTCAGCATAATTAGTGTAAAAGATCTACAATATACCTTCAAACTTGACTCAAACTTAAAAAAAATATATTCTTCTATATTGGCAGAGGTTGAAGGTCTGCACAAAAATGCCACTAACAAAAAAGTGAATCTCAGATTCACAACAAATCTAGGTAGTATAGAGAGTATAGTTTGACTTGGCACTGTGCTGTGCTTGTGCAGGTAAATACCTTGGCAATGTGTACATATGTCTATCATAGAGCCTATTTCAAAAGGTCAAACCTGCCTTTAGGTACAGACGAAAGCAAATAGAATTTTCTTAATTTTATATATCATACACTGTAGGTCTATGATAAAATCAGTCAAATGTATTGACTATTACTACTTAAATACAGTAGGCTTACTTTAAATATTGTTTTGTTTATTTTACAGAGGAAAGACATCTTAAAGCAAAACAAGAGACTGTGACCAAGGGTATGTTGCTAATTTGGTCTTGTTCGCTTAGATAATTTTTACATTACCTCAAAGAAACTATTGTTGTTCTCTTATGTTAGGAAAATCAGCTGAGAAGAAGACTGCAAAAGAAGAAAAAGCAAAGGGTATTGTATATTGACTCTAGCTATGTGGTGGATGACGCCAAAGTATGCAGAGTCTAGTGAGAGGGCAACACAACACAACACAAAAAAAACACTTATTTTCCTAATCATCAGTTGTGTTTACACTTTTGCAGAAAACCCCTCTTTAACAGACAACTATTTACTGGAAGGTATGTAGAAATATTTGTTACATTTGAAAATGTGGCGATGTGTAGTGCTCATGAAAATTACTGTTTTCTCACTCCAAAACACAGCTTATATCAAAGTATTTCTGTCTGTCCGCCATTTTGATTACTTTTTCTAGATGAGATGCCCTATTTCCAGTGCTTCTTTGTGGACGAGGACGAGGCCCAGTTTCCCTTCTACGCCTTCTCACCGCTGCAGATGTGAGACCCCAGACGGGCTCTGAGATTCAGGAGATACTCGGCACGCGCAACGAATGACAAACATCTGGAACAAATCAAGTGAACATGAGGTTCACCGTTCAAGAGGTTTACAGGTTGATGAGTCGTATGTTTACTGTCAAGGTGAAGCCATGACCGCCTCTGTTGTAGCGCAGTTTAAAGTCCCAAAAAGTTGTTCATGCAAAACCACAAAGACGAAGGGTGACTGTTGACTAAAAGTCACAGACAGGTCTTCATTTTTCCAATGTCAGTTGAGCTCCCGTAGCAAACACAGACGGGTGTCATTCCTTTACTTTTTTTCTGTTGTTTTCAAATGAGTCTAATTTGTATATCCATTATTTTAAATGAGAACAATTGTTATTAACGTTAAATGCTGTATGTCAAGTTTTTTAACATACAGGTGCACATTTGTTTATTTGATTTACTTAGGCTACCTGTCGACCTTCTTATCTACACTTAATATCTATTGCATAGGGTTATTGATCACTTTAAAATAATACCTTTGAATGTTTAACTGAAACAAATAGGTTCACAGATACAGGCATAGCACATCAAGGGCACTGCTTATTTATTTCCTTGAAAGGTGGTAGTGCTCCTGTTTTAGTCCTATTAACACCTTTAAGTGTTTGGGATTTTACTGTTTTGTTTTATAGATTTTGACGGCATTGACAGTTTTGAATGCTGTTCT
This sequence comes from Urophycis tenuis, assembly GCA_036785325.1. NCBI lineage: Eukaryota > Metazoa > Chordata > Actinopteri > Gadiformes > Phycidae > Urophycis > Urophycis tenuis. The sequence goes on along the minus strand of JAXIVH010000047.1, from coordinate 944,533 downwards.
CCCTTGTATTGCTAATGTCAAATAAGAAGTTATGTTAGTTATTGATAATTCCATTATTGTAAATAGGTATTCATGTTTGTGCTTGCATAGCCATATTATATTCAAACAATGTCCTCTTAACCGGTGTAGAGAGCATTCAAACGAGAAAATGTACATTTGTATCCTTCCCCTTTTTTCATACAAAGTCCAGACTTTTGTTTTATATTTACTTTGGACTGAAAGGAATGACGAGAAGTGTCTCTGTCATGAGAAGTGTTTCTGGAGAGCTCACTTGGCAGATGCAGAACTCAGGTGTGGACATTTCCACGTACAAATTGATCCTGCAATATATATTTGACAAAAGCAGTGAACATTAAAATATAACATCAATGTTTATATTCCACAGACCCACTAGTACTACCTGAGTGACTGTGACTGTCATTAATTTGATATGTTAGCATTGTAGACCTAATTTTGGTTAATGTTGTTTCTGTTAGACTTTAATTAGAGATTTTCAAAGATGTTTTTCTGGGCAACTACCATGACGGTATGATTTAATGTTCTAAATATTCTTAGAGGGTCTACTTTTATCAAAGAAGTTTTGGAATTGAATGCTTCTCACACAAGTCAATATGAGCAGTATTTTAGTAAGTATTTTATCTGCACTGCTTTGGAATCATGTATTTATCAACCATGTTATGTGGTAATACACAACGGGACACATTGAAACAGCTGTCAACATGTTTTCCGACACATTGAAACAGGTGTCAACATGTTTCTGTGGCTTACAGCTGTTCATTGCAAGACCAAAATGTTGTTATCAGTGACTTGTTCACATGCCATTTGTCACATTTAAGAAAATCCAGCCCATTTTAAGATCAATTGATGATGGCACTACTCAAGAATTATGATAAAACGTCCTTGAATGTAAGCTGCTTTTGTACAGTAAAGTCTACAGTGTTATTTTATTATATTAATAGGTGCGTAACCTTATGAAAGCCCACAACAACTTAACCAATGCAAATAGATAAAAAAATATATTATATATAATTCACCATAGTAGTATATACACAGTATATTATATTATTGTATATTAATATTACTATATATACTATTGAAATAATATTTGCACTGTAGAAATGCACATGTGTACATTTGCTGAAGATATAGCAGCAAGACATAGATTAGTGGATATCAGGTACAGTTTAGGTGAGTTACAAGTGGGGTTTGTTTTATCTCAGAGAGAAATCAGTGCTTGATTAACAACCTGACTGGAAACCTGTGTGCCTCATTGAGTAATATCGTACCTATATAATTGACCCATCCATGGTGTGGATGCTCTTTATGTTCTATTAAGCAACATACATTTTCTTGTGCCTGTTAATTAAGCCGGTTTACATCTGTTACAAGTTACAATTACAAGTCCTGTCTGGAAGACTAGACGGAAAGCTCAGCTTGTGGACATGGTGCATTATAATGTTTGGTCTGTTCTCTTGAATTATTCACTAAGAATATGGGAGCTACCCCTTGTTCTTTTTTCATTAACGTGAAATGTTACTGAATCTGATATGTTTTGCTCACTCAACCTAAGGATGCTAGGGTTACATTTGTATATCCTAACAAGTGTGGCCTAGTTTGTCTTTTGAATATTTCTAAGGATAACATTGTAATTTTCCCCGAGTATCCTTGATAAAGACTTTTCTGAGTGTTGATCTCAAAACGATTCACAAGAAGTCAGTGCAGTTTGAGTGTTGTGTGACCGACCATTCATTATATGGCTACATGATTTAAGAGTGAATTCAGTAGGCTAGATCTTAAAGGTGTAAAAGTGAAGGTGAAGAATTCTGGAGATTCTGAATAATCACAGCAGTCCATGCATGTGCATGGTGTGTGTTTGAGATTTTTTTGTGATGTCACAGCTAGTGAATTCTATCATTTCCAATTTGGTCGAGAAGTAATAATTGGGGCCCTGATTAAGAAAGAATAAATGTATTGTCTCTTTAGAATTCACTTTGTAAATAGTACACAGTATTTACTGCAACCTGATTCTTGAGATTTGAGCGATGAAATCACTGTCAGCATCTGTATACCTGAGTGTACAAATTAGGAGTTAAACAGTATAACAGACTGTATAACGCTACCATATAACTCTAACTCTACCATGTATTTATAAATAAGGCATTGACACAAATAAATAGAAATGGTAGTACCTTTTGGTTGTGTTGAGTTGAATATGAAACAACAGAAAGTGCTGTGTAGGGCTGTGATGCTCGCTGCATCACTGCAGTCATGTGATGATCACTGCAGGACTGCAGTCACTTGATGATCACTGCGGTCACGTGACGATCACTGCAGGACTGCGGTCACATGGCGCTCACTGTATCACTGCAGAACTGCGGTCACGTGACGCTCACTGCATCACTGCGGTCATGTGACGATCACTGCAGAACTGCGGTCACATGACGCTCACTGTATCACTGCAGAACTCGGTCACGTGACGCTCACTGCATCACTGCGGTCACGTGACGATCACTGCAGGACTGCGGTCACGTGGCGCTCACTGCATCACTGCGGTCGCGTGATGATCACTGCAGGACTGCGGTCACGTGATGATCACTGCGGTCACGTGACGCTCACTGTATCACTGCAGAACTGCGGTCACGTGACGCTCACTGCATCACTGCAGAACTGTGGTCACGTGATGCTCACTGCATCACTGCAGAACTGTGGTCACGTGATGCTCACTGGCAGCTCATAACCATCATCATTGTCATTTTTATTTGTATTTTCTGTTTATTATTATTTTTGCTGGTGAAATGTACAAGAGTACATACGGTGTGTCATATGAAATATGAAATACAGTAAATCATTGTTTAGTTTTCATATTGACTGCCTAAATATGTCCCTCCACCATTAAACATATGGGGCTTTATTTTGTTTGTGTCCAATTATTATTAATCATTTACCAGTCAATTTATATATACATAGTACACAGACAAAAAAGACATTTATAAAGTAAACTGTTGGAGTTGCTGCTAATGTCCATTGAAGGCCGAGAAAAAGCTACCTGTCATGCGTGCCTCCATCAAATCTAAAATCACATCTTACAAGTATAGAAGCTCCAGCAGTGACAGTTGGGAGTGTCCGAGGCTTTTGCGATAGGAGCGAAGTAAGAATGTGACTATTTGCTCTTTATTTGTGGTTAATTTCTATCCTTTTGAGAATACATGGCTGATTTTGGCATTTGACTGATTGACATCTATGTATTTATTGATTTATAAATATATTTATAAATATATATTTATATTTAATAAATATATTTATTAAATATCAGATATCATCAGAACTACTTAGTCACACAATGAAGCCTTAAGCCTACCAAGTTTAGTAGATATTACGGCCCAGACAGAACCGCTGTAGTGTTGTTTGTTTCAAGGATTCCACAAGGGAAGGCCTACAGTGTTAGTAAGAGATGAGAGGCTGTCTTCAGACAGACATAACTCACACAATTATGTCAGCAATGATGAACTCAGTTTGATGTTCAATATTACCCCTTTTTTTGTTAGCTGATTGAGAGTGGATTAGTTTACACATTGGGCAATGTTTCAAACATATTTCCCCAAGTACAACGTGATGCCTTTGAAATTAGGAAAATGTATTGAATATCAATATCAGCAATCTAATTGTGCCAAACAATGTTTGGTTTGCAAGCGAATATCATCTAACTAAAATCACAGCGGTGCGCCTCTATCAAAACCTTCATTACCCTTTTGAATTATACATGTAGTATAGGAAAGAACAAAGAAAAACACCTCCTAACACGGGAGGTAACACACCTCCCCACACGGGAGGAGAGGTAACTCACCTCCCCACACGGGAGGTAACTCACCTCCCCACACAGCGCTCCATACAGAGGCTGGGTATAGATGGCAGCAACCGCAGGCTTCATGTCATTACAGCTGTTTAATCTTTATCTGTTTAATCCAGTGTGACTCTTTGTTCAGTACAATATACGGTGCCATTCCATTACCTTGAAAAGCCAGCATTCAAAGTCATGATACAGGTTTTTGATAAACAATATTTTGGTAACACTTTGGTAACAATAACGGTCACAGCATTCAGTCAAGTCGGTTAAAATAGCAATAATGAAACAAGCCAGAGTAACAGATATTTGAAAATATCCACCAGATAAAATCCCACCCTTCCCTCCATTCAGGCCTCCCTCCAAAGCCACTGCCCTGATACACATGACATGCTCGCTAGCTTCAGCAATAGGTCTGCTGAGCATTGTGGAAGACTGCTGTCATGTGAGTGCAGAGTAGAATGGGCAGAGTGTGCAGGTAGCTGGGTGTGCAGCAGCGTACGTTAACATCATGGCCTCCTAGCAGGGACTGAGGTGTGGACCCTTTCACAACAGAGGTGCGCTTATAGCAATGCAAACCCTTTCCTTGAATGCTTTTACATGTTCTGGATCTGCAAAGCATTCGGAATATGCAGTTTGTTCACCCTATCTCGGCCACCGTAGGCAAAAGACAGCGTAGTTATTCCATTACATTATTTTCCATTTCGTTGCACTCTATTCTGTTCCATTCCATGTGTTCCTTTTTTTTTTTTACATACATTGGTAAGTCATTCTGAGCCCCTGTGTTTGTATCTCATCACATAGAAGCCCCAACAAGGGCCATACACCAATCAGTGTCAATCATGGAAGTCTGCATTGGTTTAAAACCTTTTTGTGTGGTACTATAGCCTACTAATGGGACACATCTGAAACGGAAATCAAATTAATGTTTGCCCTGCCTTACATCCATTCATTGACAGACCAAAATGCTGTAAATTCATAAACAAATCAATGATTGATTAACAACCTGTATGCCTCACTGAAATATATTTTAATTAACTGATTAATTCATGTAGTCACACATGTAGATGTGCTATATGTTCTATTAAGCAACTTAAATGTTCTTGTGCCAGTCGTTAAGCCAGTAGCAGCTGTTGTTTACATAATGGCTCTTTAAGTCCATATGTTGTCTGGAAGAGACCTCAGCCTGTGGACATAGTGCTTACAATGCTTAGGGCTCAACCAGACCTGTGGACATAGTGCTTACAATGCTTAGGGCTCAACCAGACCTGTGGACATAGTGCTTACAATGCTTAGGGCTCAACCAGACCTGTGGACATAGTGCTTACAATGCTTAGGGCTCAACCAGACCTGTGGACATAGTGCTTACAATGCTTAGGGCTCAACCAGACCTGTGGACATAGTGCTTACAATGCTTAGGGCTCAACCAGACCTGTGGACATAGTGCTTACAATGCTTAGGGCTCAACCAGACCTGTGGACATAGTGCTTACAATGCTTAGGGCTCAACCAGACCTGTGGACATAGTGCTTACAATGCTTTGGGCTCAACCAGACCAAATCAGGTGTTACAAACGTATGGGGATTGTCACTTCAAGTTCAAGTTCAAGTCGCTTCTTATCAAATGTGCAGCACCACTTACAGTCCTACTGTACAATTGAATGTTTTGGCCGAGGCATGTTCCAACATGGTATGAACACATGAATCAAAGAGAGAGAAAATAAAATAGAATAAAATAGTAGCAGTGGAATAAAATAAAAGTAACAATAGACACTGATCTAAAGATACAGATACAGATGTGCATATAAAAGTATTGTACAGTATTATGGGTTTGCAATATAATTTAACGGTCAGTAGGAACCGTCCTTCAGCTTTTGAGACGTAGAAAAAAGTCAAAAATCCAAGTCCAAAGATGGCGATGGGATGTGTAGCAGTGTGTCCCGGTCACATTGTGTTGTGAGCATCAAAACAAATAAATACCACAATCACAGAACACTAACGACGTTTCTTCCTACCAAGCGGAGCCCTCCGCGGCTCAGCACAACAGAACCACGGCCTCTCCTCTCGGAGGGCTTCACTTGGGGTAACTACTGGAGAAGGTGCACGTGTTGTGCTGTTCAGTGCTGCATTTTAAGGCCCCCCTCCCGAAAAGTCAGCTCTGCTCTGCCGAGGCAGCTGGCCCACTCTGCTGTGACTCCTCCTGGCATGGACTCTTTGTAGCCTAGCAGACCTTGAACATGGAGTAAAACGCTATATAATGTGCTTAAGAACAGGTACAATTCAAAGAAGCCCTTTAAGACTGTATTCATTAGGCTAGATCTTACAGAGGGTGTAAAGGTGCATGTCAAGAACTCTGGAGATTTTTAATAAACAAAGCAGTGCATAAGCCGTGCATGGTGTGTGTTTGATGTATTTTTTTGTGGCTTTATAATTTCAAATGAGGTGTAGTGTACCAAATTGGAAATAGTAATAGGATCATGTACAACTGGATTTGTGTGTTATGTTTGGTTAGGTTAGGTTATGTTAGGTTATGTATGGTTATGTATGTTATGTTATGTTAGGTTATGTTTGGTTATGTATGGTATGTTATGTTAGGTTATGTTTGGTTCTGTATGGTATGTTATGTTAGGTTATGTATGGTTCTGTATGGTATGTTATGTTAGGTTATGTTTGGTTCTGTATGGTATGTTATGTTAGGTTATGTATGGTTATGTATGGTATGTTATGTAAGGTTATGTTTGGTTCTGTGTGTTCTTGTGCCTGATGCTGGTTAAAGCCATGGGGATAACACGTCTCTCCTCAAGTTCATAGGGTTCTAATTTGAGCTGAACCAGGGGGCTCGTTTACACTTTGACTATCCCTCGGCTACACAAGTAAATACAAATATAAGTGGCTCTATTGCGAGTGCCAGTAGGCCTATTTTTCGGTTTCGTTCAGTTCAATGTGCAGCAACAGAATATACTTGGAAAATATAGTGAACAGGATAAGAACTCTGTAAAGTGGCGTTTGGCCTGTCTTACCCAGATTCAGACATTCACACACACGTCATCATTGTGCGTCCGTTCACTTTGTTGCCAAGGCAGCCAGAAACCCTCTCTCCTTATTGAAAAACAACGTTGGCAGGCAGAAAAGGAGACAGTGTGGACATGGGCCTCACAGCCCCAGAGAACCTCTGTGCTTGTTGTGCGCCAAGTTTGACTTTCCATAACTGGCACAAACTGGACAACTTACTGGCGTCCCGTCGTTCTCACTGCTGGCTAACGTCGGGTTTAATTCTCAGCAATTTTTTTGATCACATGACTGACAGGTAGTGTTCTAATAGGCTCGCAGTTGATTGGATTCAGTCTTGATTGTTTAGAAATGGCCTTGGAATGCCCTGCTATGTCAGTTTTAATTTTTATGTCTTGAATCTTCTGCTCCATATTTTAGCCACTTGAATATGACTAATGAATATCATATTTTGAATATCTGCAACTTAAATTATTGTACCTACATAATATATACATTGAAATTGTGTTTTTGAAATGGTACAACTTTAAAGAAGAATATTTGAATCTCAAAGAGGTGAATTCAATACGAATACATTCAGATTACCTTGTAATATTTCAATGTTATAGAATTCAATGGTGTTTACATTTCAATATACTAAATTCAATGGCTTTTAAAATTCAAACCATCATGGCAGTGATTTGCTTCCATACATAGGGCTGTAGTTATGTGGGGGCTACTTAACCATGGGCTCAGATCTGGGGGGCAGAGGGGAGGAGACTACTATTAATGGCAGTGTGTCTGGTACAGCAGATCGTATATCACGTCAGATAGACTTGATATACATTGGCCATATTATTGACGCCCCCTCCGTTAAAATAGACTTCAAGTCTATTTTAAAGCCCTGACACACCGGGCCGCCGGTCAGCCGCCGGAAAATGTCGGCCATCTGTGAGGGTTTGTGGCCCTCATTTCCTTGGTGTATCCTGCACCGTTGTCACTTATCAGCCCTGTCTGTGCTTCTCTGGCCAATTCAGTATGTTGAATTGGGGAGGGAGATCGTTGGTGAGAGGAATCACCTGGCTGTTCAGCTGGCTGTTCAGCTGGCTGTTCAGTTGGCTGTTCAGCTGGCTGTTCAGCTGGCTGTTCAGCTGGCTGTTCAGTTGGCTGTTCAGCTGGCTGTTCAGATAGCTGTTCAGATGGCTGTTCAGCTGGCTGTTCAGATAGCTGTTCAGCTGGCGGTTCAGATGGCTGTTCAAATGGCTGTGCAGATGGCTGTTCGGTTGGCTGTTTAGATGGCTGTTCAGTTGGCTGTGCAGATGGCTGTACAGATGACTGTTCAGTTGGCTGTTCAGCTGGCTGTTCAGATAGCTGTTCAGATGGCTGTTCAGATGGCTGTTCAGTTGGCTGTTCAGATGGCTGTTCAAATGGCTGTGCAGATGGCTGTTCGGTTGGCTGTTCAGCTGGCCGTTCAGATGGCCTTTCAGTTGGCTGTGCAGATGGCTGTTCAGTTGGCTGTTCACCTGGCTGTGCAGATGGCTGTTCAGTTGGCTGTTCAGATGGCTGTTCAGTTGGCTGTTCAGATGGCTGTTCAGCTATAAGAGAATCAATGCACAAAAGAAGCTGAAGTGAGCAAAGCAGCAGAAAAGATCACACACAAAAAGATTGTCTTTTCTCCACTTCATCATTTTATTTTAAGAAGTAGATATATTGTGTTTTATAAGAAGTAGCAATATTGGGTGTGCAATAGTTGGAAACGCTGCTTTGTTTCATGTTTGTATATATTCTGTCTTTTCTGTCATTCTGTTGATCAAGTCAAGTCAAGTTCCCTTAATCAACTTGCTGTAATTCATGAATAACAAGTACAATGTAATGTTGTACCATAGGCACTGCAGTGTGTATGGTAACATAAAGCTACAACAACATTATTTACAGCTGTAAAATACCCCACATAAGGGTAGAGTTGTATTACTCGAGGCCGGTCTACGGTCTCGAGACCACTTTTACATAGTCTTAGTATTATGTTATGCCTTAAACATAAGACTAATCATAGTTATGCCTTAAATCCACCACCATCGTGCCAGTGCCCAAACACTCTACTGCAGTTGACCTTAATGACTTCCGCCCAGTCGCGCTTACCCCCATCATCGCGAAGTGCTTCGAGAGGCTGGTCCTGGGTCACATCAAAACCTGTCTGCCACCCACACTGGACCCCTTCCAATTTGCCTACCGCCAGAATAGGAGTACAGAGGATGCCATTTCCACGGCACTGCACTCCGCCCTCTCCCGCCTGGACAAAAGCCACACATACGTTAGAATGCTGTTCATTGACTTCAGTTCAGCATTCAACACCATCCGACCCCTCCAAACTGATCACCAAACTCCGTGATCTGAACATTGCCCTATCCCTCCGCAATTGGATACTGGACTTCCTGACCAACAGACCGCAGTCTGTTAGGATTAACGGTCACATCTCCTCCACCCTCACCCTGAACACTGGCGTTCCGCAGGGCTGTGTGCTGAGCCCTCTCCTGTACTCCCTCTTCACCCACGACTGCACACCGACACATGGTTCAAACACCATTGTGAAGTTTGCAGACGACACAACGGTGATAGGCCTCATCAGCAACAACGATGAGTCAGCATACAGGGAGGAGGTTCAGTGCCTAGCTGCGTGGTGCGCCGACAACAACCTGTCCCTCAATGCCACGAATACCAAGGAGATCATCGTGGACTATAGGAAAACAAAACCCCCCTCCTCATTAACGGGACGGAGGTTGAGCGGGTAACCAACTTCAAGTTTCTGGGAGTCCACATCTCCGACAATCTATCCTGGTCCCTCAACACCACTGCCCTGATCAAGAAGGCCAGCGCCTCTTCTTCTTGAGGAGACTAAAAAAGGCCCACCTGTCTCCTCAGATCCTGGTGAACTTCTACCGCAGCACCATCGAGAGCATACTAACCAACTGTGTCACGGTGTGGTATGGTAACTGCTCCGCCCAGGACCGGAAAGCACTGCAGAGGGTGGCGAAAATCGCCCAACGCATCACCAGTTCCCCACTCCCCTCCATCAAGGCTGTTCAGAGGAAGCGGTGCCTGCATAATAATAATAATAATAATAATAATAATAATAATAATAAATTTTATTTGTTGGCGCCTTTCTCAAACAGGTCACCTTACATGTGAGAAACAAAACAAGACAAATATGAAATACAATAGCACATAACATAAATACATACAAGAAAATACAGTGTGGCTAGAAAATAGATCGAAACGGTGTTATAGGGAGTAGGCTAACTTAAAAAAGTGTGTTTTGAGGTGGGATTTGTAGGTGTCGATGGAGTCCAGAGTGCGTATGTGTAGTGGGAGTGAGTTCCAGAGTCTAGGTGCAGAACAGCCAAAAGCCCGAGCGCCAAGCGAGGTAAGTGAAAAGGAGGGGGTGGAAAGCAGGGCGGCAGATGAGGAACGGAGTGAACGGGGTGGGATGTAAGGGTGAAGCATGTTAGAGAGATATGGGGGTGCCTGGTTATGGAGAGCTTTGAATGTTAGCAAAAGTAGCTTGTAGTGTATACGTTGATGGACAGGGAGCCAGTGGAGTTGCATGAGGACAGGTGTAATATGATCCGAGGACTTGGTACGGGTGATTATTCTGGCGGCAGTGTTCTGGATGGTTTGTAGACGGTGGATGAGTTTCTGAGGTAGACCAGTGAGGAGGGAGTTGCAGTAGTCCAAGCAGGAGGTGACCAAGGCATTTATGAGGATTTCGGTGGAGTGCTGGGTGAGGGAGGGGCGGAGTCTGGAGATATTGCGGAGGTGGAAAAAGGCTGTACGTGAGATGTTATTGATGTGGGATGTGAATGAGAGGGTACTGTCCAAAGTAACAACAAGACTTTTAACTGTTTTTGAAGTGGGGACCAAACAGCCGTCGATGAGGATACTGAGGGGCGGGGATTTGGAGAGCGATGATTTGGATCCGATGAGGAGAATTTTACTTTTATTGCCATTGAGTTTTAACTTATTGTCTGACAGCCAGTTTGTGATGGTTTGCAGACAGTCGATAAGGGCAGTAGGTGGTGATGTGGTGTCCGGTTTGGTGGTGATGTAGATTTGGGTGTCGTCAGCATAACAGTGGAAGTGAATACCAAAGTGACGGAAGATAATGCCGAGAGGGAGGATGTAGATGATGAAGAGTAGGGGACCGAGGACAGAACCTTGTGGAACGCCGTGAAGGAGTGGTGAGGGTGATGATCTGGTATTTTGTCCTTGAATAAACAGTGAACGGTCAGACAGGTAAGAATGGAACCATTGAAGGGGAATGCCAGAGACCCCAGTGCCGGCCAAACGATCTAGGCGCGCAGCATCGCAAAGGACAACTCTCACCCCAACCATAGACTGTTTACCCTCCTCCCCTCTGGAAAGGACAACTCTCACCCCTACCACAGACTGTTTACCCTCCTCCCCTCTGGAAAGGACAACTCTCACCCCAACCACATACTGTTTACCCTCCTCCCCTCTGGAAAGGACAACTCTCACCCCAACCATAGACTGTTTACCCTCCTCCCCTCTGGAAAGGACAACTCTCACCCCAACCACAGACTGTTTACCCTCATCCCCTCTGGAAAGGACAACTCTCACCCCAACCATAGACTGTTTACCCTCATCCCCTCTGGAAAGGACAGCTCTCACCCCAACCATAGACTGTTTACCATCCTCCCCTCTGGAAAGCACTACAGGTCCCTGGGCACCCGGACCAGCAGGTTCAGGGGAAGCTTTTTCCCTCAGGCTGTCAGCCTTCTGAACTCCACACCCATATGAACATTGCACCCCCCCCCCCCCAAGGACATACACCCCTACCCACCCATGACCTGGACCCTTCCGAACTCCACATCCATTTGAACATTCTACTTTTTTATTTTTTTTTACACTGTTTACAGCCTGTTTCTGCTACTGTTAGTAACCATTTAACTATCTCGACGATCACTACCTCCACCTGCACTGTTTATTGTCACTTTAATAACTACCGTTAATTACCGTCACTTTAATAACTACTGCCACTTTTCATGTTTTTCAATTTTGCACTCTGCACCTTATTCTGCATTCACAATGATATCCTAGGGTTAGGATATCATTAAAAGAGAACTGGCGGTGGGTCCTCGGGCAGCTTTAGCTAGTGTCTTCACCAAGAGGCTCATGGGTACTGTAGTATTTATGTAGTATTTACTGTAAAAATGTGGTGCAGGCACGAAAGATACTCCAATTGAAATACATTAGTTTGGAGAAAAAAAAAAAAAGGGAAATTCGTGTCCATGTACACGAATCAATAGATTACATATCGTGACAAGTTCACGAACTGCCGTGAGACTGTGTTGAGAAATGTGCTCCTGACCATGCTTTCAAGAGCACATTTCTAGGACCCTTGTTTTTCATTGCACTATACATTCGGGATGCAAGTTTATTTTTCCTTAGGTGGCAAATTAATCTCACGAGTAATTCAAGAATAATTAAAGACAACATGATGAAATACAACATGTAGCAAACCTTATATACAAACGCCAAAATATCTTAGAATATCCAAACTAACCCTAACCTTCATTAATTAACCTACCATCTAACCAGCTCCATTAATTCAATGTCCAGTGAGGAGAATGTTGTAGCATCGATCGGTGAGGTTGCAGATTGCAACAAACTGCATCCATAGTGGTTAACTATGAACTATGATTCTCACTCTCTATTATATGTATTCATCCTTAATCTCGATAACAGTTAGCAATATAAATGAATGTTGACTTTGCTTACTGTGATTTCTAAATATATATCGCTGATGAAGCAATCTTTAACGCAAGGGGATAAGTCCATACTCCTTCCAAAAGTCTACACAAACATGAATTCATGTTCGAAATGAAATGGTGTGTGAGGTCCCCCTAATGGATGCTGCCTACCCCACCCCTTGAGTTAACCAGTATATAGTGGTATCGGAGCAAGAGGAACTCTGAGTGTAACAATGAGTACAATCCACCTCCTCCAAATAAATCGGCGGCCCGACGATGGCAGGTTATACTTCACTATCTTGATGTTCCCTTTCCACTACTCTTCCCTCTTCCTCGTTCCTGATAGCAAAACTCAGTGGGAGTTGGTAGGGATTTGAGTGTTGGCCTGCTGTAGACCGTGCAGATCGCCGCAAGGACGGGGCCGTGGACAAGGGGATGGTGTCGGGCACGGGGTCGGGCGCAGCGTCCACATCCTCAGGGGTAGTGGCCCGGGGCAGCTCTGGCTCCTCCACAGGCTCATCCTCATAATATACCACGACCGTACCTCCAGAAGGGTCCTCCTCTGGGGGTGTAGGGACTGTAGGCAAGTTAGCTCTATGGGTTGCACGAGTACTCCTCTCCGGTTCTGGCCGCAACCCGTCAGGCACTGCTCTCAACTCAGACCTGTGGACAGGCCGGACCGGTCCACCACCCTGGGGGGCCACAGTGTATACTACCCCATCCCTGGGGGGACTTCGAATCACATGGAAGACGTTGCCATTCCAGTGGTCTTGAATTTTATTACGTCCCTGCACATGATTGCGCAGGTATACAAGCTGCCCTCTTTCAAACCCAGCATCGTTCACTTGGGCGTTGTGGTTCTGGTTCCGCTGCCGTGCCTGTTCCTCCGATCTTTACCTAACCTGTTCTTGGGTCAGTTCCACGCTTTCCTGATGCTTCTGAATCCATTCCTCTAAAGCGTCTGCAGGTTGGGCTGTCTCCGGGATCCCAAGCAGGAAATCCACCGGCAATCTTGGGTGATGGCCGAACATGAGGTAATATGGAGTGTGCCCCGTCGTCTGATGGGGCGTGGTGTTGTAAGCGAAGGTGAGCTGGGGCAGATGGGTCGGCCAACGTCGCTTCTCTGCTGCTGGTAAGGTGCGCAGAAGGTCATGTAATGTACGGTTGAACCGTTCACATTGTCCATTGCCTTGAGGGTGGTAAGGGGTTGTTCTGCTTTTTTGAATACCATACATCCGACACAACTGTTGAATCAATGCGCTCTCAAAGTTACGCCCTTGGTCTGAGTGTATTCGGCCTGGGGGGCCAAATCGATGAAACCACTGCTGCACTAACGCTGTGGCGACGGTGGCTGCCCTTTGGTCTTTGGTGGGAATGGCTTGAGTATATTTGGTGAAGATGTCTGTAAGGACCAACACATTCTCTCTGCCATCACTGGCAGGCTCCAGGATGGTGAAGTCAAGGGCTAAGATCTCATTGGGTTGGCTGGCTTGCAGTGTGCCCCAATGTGGCCAAACTTTGGGCTGAACCGCCTTCCCCAGCACACACCTCTGACATCGTTGGCACCATTGCTCAGCATCTTGAGTCATCTTCGGCCAAAAACACATGGTCTGTAGGAGCTGAAGAGTCCTCTCTATGCCTTGGTGTCCTTGATGGTCATGGACACTTTGCAATACTTCCTCTTGTAAACACTGAGGGAGCAGAACTTGAAACGTCTCTGGACCTCCCCCCGGGGCATGAATGAGGCGGTACAATACCCCCTCCTGTTCCACCAGGCGCTCCCACTGCCGGAGCAGGGCTCTACTAGCTCTGGACAACAGCTCACGCTCTTTGCCCCCTGGACGTCGCCCTTCTAGGTGATACTTGCACACCGGTCCAATAACCGGATCTGCCTCCTGCAGCTGCCCGAGATCTTGCGGCGTGCGCCCAGGTAGCACAACCATTTCCTCACACTGTATCGCCTGGGTGGGTGACGACCACTCCTCTGCCAAAGCTCCCAGGGCCGGCACCTCCGTACCCATGGCAAATCTGTCCAGGTATTGCCGGGACAAGGCGTCAGCGTTTTGATTGTTCCTTCCTGGGCGATACTGGATGGTGAAGTTGAAGGAGGCCAGTTGGAACGCCCACCGCTGTTCAAGCGCTCCCAGCTTGGCAGTTTGTAGATGGCTTAGCGGGTTTTTGTCAGTCAAGATAGTGAAATGATTTCCCAACAAATACTCACGAAACTTCTCTGTAACCCCCCACTTCAGTGCAAGGAGTTCAAGTTTCATGGAGCTATAATTGTCCATATTTCTCTCTGTTGGCCTCAGCCCTCGACTGGCAAAGGCAACTGGGCCGACTTTCCCATCATGCTCTTGGGACAGTATGGCTCCTAGGCCCCCGTGGCTAGCATCGACTTCAAGAATGAAGGGCTTCTTAAAGTCTGCATAAGCCAAGACTGGGGCGGAGGTGAGCCTTTCTTTAAGCGACTGAAAAACACATTCACAAGCTTCATCCCACGCTGCCATCAGGGGGACTGGGGGGTCTTTCCCTTACGCCGGGGTCCACTCAACATTCCTACTAGGTGGTGTAGAGGGGTGGCCAGTTTAGAGAAACCCTCCGAGGAAGAGGAAGGAGCCGAGGAAGGAGCGCAGTTCGGGGAGGTGTTTTGGGCGCCTCCACTCCTTCACGGCCTCGATTTTGGTAGGATCAGTCGACACGCCCTTCTCGGAGACCACATGGCCCAGGTAGCTCACTTGATGCTGGAAAAGTTGCATTTGGAACGCTTGACCTTAAGTCCTTGTTTTTGCAGCCTTGCAAACACTTCCCCTAATCGCTCCAGGTGTTGCTCTATAGTGGCAGAAAAGACGATTATATCGTCAAGGTATAAAAGAACAGATTGGTACCTGCAGTCCCCAAACATGCGCTCCATAAGCCGCTGAAACGTGCCCGGAGCGTTGCAGAGACCAAATGGCATCCTATTAAACTCAAAGAGGCCAAATGGAGTGCAAAAGGCAGTCTTGGGTTTGTCTTTCTCAGCCACAGGAACCTGGTTGTAACCACTCGCGAGGTCCAGTGTGGAGAACCACTTTGCCCCCGACAGGGCATCCAAGGACTCTTCAATTCGGGGGAGGGGATATGCATCACGACGGGTCTTTGCATTCAACTGTCGATAGTCTACACACAATCTAAGACTCCCATCCTTCTTCTTCACCAGGACGATGCGGGAAGAGTATGGGCTACAACTTTCTCTAATAACCTGGCTATCCAGCAGTGTTTGAATGTGCGCTTTCACTGTCACGTACTGAGAGGGTGGGATCCGTCTGTATGGCTGACGAACTGGGGCATCTTCTAGTACGGGGATTTCGTGCATGATCAGGGAGGTGCACCCTAAGTCTCTATCGTCCCTGGAGAAAATACTGTTGTACTGGGCGAACAGAGTTTTGGCCTGAGCAGCTTGCTGTTGGGTGAGTCCCTCGAAGTCAGGGAAAAGAGTGGCCATGGCCACAGGGTCTGTGATCACTTCTTGAGTGGACACGTATGCACAACAGTCCTCCCAGGAAGGGTCTACCACAATGGATGCGGTCCCTGTAGCAGGTGCGACTACTGCTTGAACTGTGCCAATGGTGCGGCGTGGGCACAGCCGTCAGTGTTATTGACATTGACTACAGGGGCGTAAGCAATGCCCTTCCGTGCTGAAACAAGGGTGGGGGACACAAGGAGGCCATCGGGCAACTGCTCTTCTTCAAAGCTCAGTGGCTCCAGCAAAAACTCAGCTGACTCTATCTGAGGGCATGTCACGGGGACCATGGTGAGACAGCCGGCCGCAATACAGAAGGAGGCCTTTCCCTGAATCTTCACCTTAAAGGGTTTGACCGCATCAACGACAGCCTGGATCTTCTCACATTGCCTCAAGGCACGTTGGGCTGCTGGGGCCGCCGACCTAACTGGCAGAGAGCGGAAGAGCTGGGAGCCGTGCTGCTCGAAAAGTACCTTATAGCATTCCCCTAAGATATTCATGCCCAAAATACCTGGCAATACCGTCTTACGGCTGTGGAGAGTCACATCCTCCGGGTCCCTGACAATCAGTACCCCCCTCCCAGGAATACACTGCCCCAGAACCATTACGTCTATCTCAACATAGCCAATGTACGGTATATCTAGACCATTAGCTGCCTTCAGGCCTAACCAGTTGCAATCTCTCTCCTGCAGATGAAGGAACTCTTTGTTGAAGAAACTCAGTAATTGTTGTGACCATTGACCCAGTGTCAATTACATTCCGCTTAACTTTCCGCATATTTGCACTATCTATCTACTTTGCATTTTGCACCATAAACAGCTATCAAGGACACTAGTATGCATACAGGTTCTCACTCGTCACCGACCTGACTTAAGAGCTCGTATTTAATCTAATTTATTGTTTATTGTGTATTGACTTTAGCCAGGCTCTTACTGCACATCTATCCCCTGTACTGCTGGTCACTGTGAATTTCTCCTAAGGGGGATTAATAAAGGAATATCTTATCTTATCTTATCTTATCTTAAGTAAGCAAAGAACCATTACACCCCCATTTCCACGCTCAAGACCGGACATTTCCCCACTAACTGATTGTAGGGAGAAGAAAATATAGAACCAGAGACCTCCCCTCCCAGTGTGTGGCTCTGCACATTGGGGGGCGCTAGTTTCCCAGATGGCTACTGGAGCTATTGGCAGGGGCCCTTGGCTGACTAGTGGAATTGTCAGGGGGCGGACGGGAAACTGGCCAAAAGCTACTCTGAGGGCGGGCTGTCTGACAGTAAAGAAGTAAGTCGCATCGGTGACAAATAGGTTGGCCATCAGGGGCACGTCTAAACTGACCCCCTCGGTGTGTCTGAGGAGCCAAGGCTTGATGACTAGACTGTGCTAAATGTTTGACCAAAGAATCTATTTGGGCTTGTTGTTTGGAGACGATATCTTTCACTCACAATGTGCCCCTTAGGGCGGTGGCTCCGGTCGCGGCCTGCCTGTCCCTCCTCCACCCACCGAATGGCTTCACACCGTACGTCTAAGAGTGTAAATGTTTCATTAGCCCGTACCAGTCTCTTAAGTTCTCTCCACAACATGTGGTCTCTCTCACGCTGGACCAAGCCACAGCACTGACACCGCTGCCTCGCACAAACACCTAGCTAGCAGCCTGGACGAGTTACTTGGCTAAGGACCCCAGGTGTTCGTACATATGCCCGTCTAAATTATAACCCCCCTCCTTGCCGCTAATAATGACGTAACCCAAGCACCAAGGGGAGATAATCCTAAAACACTGCCCTCCCGTAACTAATTCCACATGCTACAGGTGGTTCGTTTACACTTTAATTGAAAGTTGATTTTATACAAATATGTTTTTTGCTAGAGACGTTTGTCCGTTCTGTGCTACTGTAATTCATGGCGGTGACACGTGGAAGTGGAGGCCATTCAGATAGAAAAGGTGCATTCCAAGGTAACGAAAACACAACAATCTTTTTTGCATGGGATTTCTGCCAAGCCTGTTCAGCTACACTTACATACTACACCTTTAATGTAGACCTTTACCTAAACATCATCATCCTACCGAAAGTTTGCTCCCCTTCAATTGCCGAGAAGACGGTCCAACGTGACTGTGGACTCCGTGGGGTTTAGGTGAACCTGCAGGATCATGACTCCGTGGGGTTTAGGTGAACCTGCAGGATCATGACTCCGTGGGGTTTAGGTGAACCTGCAGGATCATGACTTCGTGGGGTTTAGGTGAACCTGCAGGAACATGAACGTGGAAACGCCTTGAAGTCTTGAAGGCAAAATATTTGGGTGATTAGACATGCGGTGTTTGGAGTGTGGTCCTGAAGCGTCCGTTATTGCAGGAACGCAAACTATCGGGAATAAGTAATCACCAAGTTACAGATAGTTCGGCCTATCCCTTGAAGCAATGTAATCACGTTCCCACTAGATGGCGACATTTAGTAAAAGTGGACCACTATGGCAAGCGTCACATAACGTCACACTAAGAACGTCACACTTAAAAAACATGGGTGTGTTGCTACACTACATAGTCATTATATTTAAATATTCGACATACGTATTGTAGTCTTAATGGTTAAGAGGACTGTGGCCTGTTTAATTATGTATTAATTGTATAGAGCCTACATTTTAATTGCTGAATTACATTATAATACATTATCATGATTCAATGCACTGCAATAACATCTGTGTATTTGGGTTTGTGGCACATTGAGAGAGAGAGAGAGAGAGAGAGAGAGAGAGAGAGAGAGAGAGAGAGAGAGAGAGAGAGAGAGAGAGAGAGAGAGAGAGAGAGAGAGAGAGAGAGAGAGAGAGAGAGAGGGGGGGGGGGGGGTGGTTTGCTTTGCCCACTTTAAATATGTGTTTGGTTTGTTTGTCTGAGTTTCACATTTTGTGGCGGTGTGCGCCTATGTGAAATTGTGTGTGGTTTCTGCACAATTCTGTGTGTGTACAACTATGAGATGAGAATGTGCCAGAAACCTGATTTAACTGACAGGGAAACAGATAAAAGGCCAGTCTTTTGGGTTCCCTCATTAGGCCAGAGATAGAGGTTACTCCGGGTCAGCTGCAAACACTGACACAGATTCCAGACAAAGAGAACAATCTTACTGTCCATCTGGGAACAGACATTCAAGCAACATTATTTTTCCTATGGGTCTCATTCCTATATTGTGGCTATTGTTTCATCCTGCCTCTCAAACACTAGCAGGGTGTTGTAACTTAATGCAGAATTACACATGCTGGTCCAAGCTAGTGTTTAGAATGGCAGTTGAGTTTAAATGTCTGAACCTTAATAAATACAATGGTGTCATGTGGTTAAAATGTAAAATATTAAGTTTAAATATTATTCGACTATTCTACTAAAACTTTATCTCACGCCCCCCGTTGGCATGTGAATTACTTATGCAAATCATTTGGCAGTCCAGTTGAGGGAACAGTGTAGACTGGGATATGTTCAGTCATTAATTCAGTGGGGCCAATGGCCAAATAACTTCCACTCCAGTTACCATAGTTGTATTGTGCTGCTGCTGCCGCCGCCCCTACTGCTGTGTCTTTATTCAATAGCAGCCAGGAACTCCATAGAATTAAAAGAGAATAACGGACCACTTGTTGTCTCGGTGTTCAGTAGGCTAAACACACCATGCTGCTGTGGTCCAGGCCCTGTCACAGGGAGATTCCAGGAGGAATGAATGGAACTAGAAGGTGGTCAAAGTACCCTCTCCATGAGGTGAGACTAAATACAAATGTTACCGCATCAATATTTATGTTGAATACTATTCATGAAACAGGATGTGAAATATGAACAAGATAAGTTATTCTTTATTAATCCCATTAAATCCATTTATTAGCCCAGTAAAATTAATTAAAAAGATAAAATAAATGTAAAATATGAATGCGCAAAGAACTAAAGAAAGATCCAAGGTCCAATGTTGTATAATCTTAATGTCTACAATTTGTTCATTCAGAAAATACATTATTTGTTATTTGCTATAAGCAGATGATAACTGAGTCAATAAATAACAGATTTTTTTTTTATATATATGCTCTTTGATTTTTTTGATGCATTGGCTCTATGCACCTAAAACTCCCAGAAGAGCCCCACTTTGTATTGGGAATGGTGGGGAATAAGCAGGCCTAAAGACAGATCATTTGGAGAACCATCAGCATATGGTTACTGGTAAACGATGCTAATTGTGCACGTCATGCAGCCTATATCTTCATTACTTACCGTTCAGCCTCCTGACATCTGCCATGTCATGCCAGCCATCACATCTTCACACAGTTGGTCCAAACTATTGAACTTCAACGTAATAACACCACCATTTAAATCAGCTTATCCCAAGGAGGCTTGGCCAGCCCCCCTTCTCCCCCTCCCCCTCCACCACCCACTGCCCTCCACAAGGTTACTCCAGGCCACGGCCCCGCTACTGGGTTCAATCCACTCCCTGCTCCAGGACTGGCTGAGCCTCGTCCCATCAGCCCAGCTGTCACCTGGGACCAACCAATCACAGAGAGCCCCTTTGTTCTGTCTTTAAGTTGGATACAAATGTGGAAAGGCATAGAAACGCTTGTGAAGAGAGAGGGGGAGGGGAGTGGGGCTTGTGGGGGGAAGGGACTACTCGTTCAAAATGAAGCTTTTGAATAAACATTGAAAATATTAAAACCTTTTTAGTAATACAAGTAATTTATTGAGAAACATGGTTGACAGAGCTTTACAAACATTACAGTATTACATGTTAATGGATTGCTAGCAAAAAGATGGGTTTCCAATACATTTGTTTCATGTTAAAAAAAACAAGATCAGGTGCACATTTTTGCATACAGTTAAAAACAAATTCAGATGGTTTCCCACGCTCAGTCTGCCTCCCTGCTGTGAGGTCGTCTATCTTATGCCTTCTCATATGTGCGGATGGCTTGGATTCCCCCAAAAGTCAGGGTCTGAGAGGAAAAACAAAGTTGCATATAATGTGAATATTGAGAACTTGTTTAATCGGAAAATAGATTATTTGCAATTTGCTGTAGACACATAACTAAATTGATATATAACAAATATCCCTACATATACTTTGATTTTATTTATGCATTGGCTTGATGCATCTCCATGGCCTTATGTCCTCAATGACCCAGTGTCCCAGCAGAGCTCTGCTTTGTAACGGGACTCGGGACTGGAGCCTCATCAGCAATTCATTCATCACTCACCATCACCATCTTCCCGTCCTTGAGTTCTCTGACAAACCTGGTCTCCTTCCCATCCCACTTCTGCACTTGGACGAGATTGTCTCCTTCCATTGTGAAGGTAGACTGAAAGCCACAAATTTTTACAAACAATTATGGTTTCTACACGTTCATTGACAGGAGGTAATCAATGGGGGTTTATTTTGCCGTTAAAATGTAATGGATGAATTTGTAGCAGAATATGACTTATGTTTCATTTTGTTAGTTGTATTTGTTTATTTAATTGATATACATTGATATACATATCAATCAAGTACAAACTTACTGATAAACAGCCCATCTCAATAATTTTCAACTTACTTTAACATTGCGGTCATCAGCTGTCGTCTCGTCAAACTCCTCCCCCAACTTGCCGGAGACCTCGGTGTTCTTGAAGGTGCTTTGGGTCTTGACCACGACTTTGTCATCCTCGTGACTTATTATAATGGTGGGCTTGGTGACATTGCCCACTTGCCTTGTGGCGAAACCAACACCTAATAAAAAAAATGATGTAGGGCTTAAGAGCCAATATAAATATAGTAGCTACTATTGGCTACTGTGTCTCTGCAACATTGGACATGAATGCCATAATTCTGCCATTATAATGTACAGTATTCGCAGATTAAGCTTTTTAGCTTTTTTATTACAATGAACAATTTTCAATATAGGTTATGTCTTTTCAATATTTACAACAACTTAAAATGTTGATTTTACTTTTGCTACACAAATATAAAAATATGATTATTAGAATTAAAACCAACCTACCAAGTTCTTTCATGTATTCATCAAAATTCTGACTATCGACCAATTTCCATGTGGCACAGAATGCATCGACCATTTTGGCAATGTGATAAGTCCGCTCCAAATAACGGTGGTGTTGATGTTGTAGATGAGACGCCCTAGGGACTGGACAATCCATTGGTCCGCCGGCCAATATAACCCAGGGAAGTGGGTGGAGCCAGTCGCTGCAACGACCGATGTCACACGTTGACCATTGATTGGTTGAAAGGTTGGTGAGAAATTGCGATTGCATTAGATATTTATTGCATGCATGAGGTATACGCCAAAGCACATCACTGTTAAGATTTCACAACGACTGTTGTCGATGAGTCTAGTAGTCTCAAACGACAATTTACTGCAATGACCGTCCTTTTTTATCTTGTATTGGATACAATGCTGACGATAAAATAGATTAATAGTATGTCGTCATTTCCCCCCATAGATCGCGCTATAGAAGCTACAAATAATTTCCAAATGAATTGAAAAAAATATTTCTGCCAAAGGATACAGTCCTGAATTACAAAACATTTTAAAAATAGTTTTTTCAACTGTAGTTCATTAAAGTAAATTGAAATAATGAATGAATTGATTACATTTATTCCCTTCAATTCACGGTAATGGTGCATGCAATGTAATCTTAAAATACTGTGCACTGAAGGGCCAAAATGTCAGAATTTCCCCAAAACAGAAAACATCATTGATAGCACTTGAATACATTATACATTAATGTACAAGGCTGTTAAAGGAATTCATCAATTATTTTTGTTAATCAAACATACAGTATATCTTATGACAAGTGTACAAGTGTATGACAAGTCTTTGCTTTCAGTCAGCGATCGCAGTCAAGAGATTTGAACTGGTCAGCCACTTGCCTTTATACTGTAGGGTTAGTCCACATTTAACACACTGACAACAGTGTCTCAATGTTTGAATACCTTCAGAGGCCAAATGAATACCTGATCAGCAATAGAGAAATGGATGAAGAGAAGGGATGCAGAGGTAGAGAGAAAGAGAGGTAGAGTGGCACTGGGAACACTGATGAGACTCATCAGGCCAAACTCT
The DNA here is from genome assembly GCA_036785325.1 of Urophycis tenuis. NCBI lineage: Eukaryota > Metazoa > Chordata > Actinopteri > Gadiformes > Phycidae > Urophycis > Urophycis tenuis. Next base: position 921,374 of record JAXIVH010000047.1, on the reverse strand, counting down.
GACCAGCGTGAGACAAAACAGAGCCACACAACTTTAGTCCAGAGATGAGAAAGACTCATTCCATTTGTACGCTAATGGCAATGATTTTGGGCAATATTATATTATATTATAACTTTACTAATAGAAACCATTGCATCAAAGAAAATCTAAAATGTTAGCCGGGGCTAATGTCCATTGCACGTAAATCAGAAAAGTCTAAATTGAATAGTGAAAAAGTAGATAACCGTAGAACCGAAGGAGGAAATGGCATCAACCCATTTGCGAGTCAACATCCAGACAGTAGAACTGAGATTGTAAATTTTAAAAAAAAGTCTTCTATTGGAAACAGATGTTGCATAGACGTAATGCAGATCAAAATGCACAGCAAAGCAGATTGCAGAGATACAATTCCATTAAGAATCCTAAATTCCCCTAATCCGATGACCATTCCAGTTTTTTGGGCATAAACACGTACAGTATGTATGTAATTCAATGCATTCAATCTTTTTTGGCACAAGATTGAGGTTGAGTGAGATAATCCTACGTGTACAAAGTCCCAGTGACTTGGTTTTAGTATGCATTAAATTCCAGGTAGTAGTAGTATTACAAGTCATTTGTTTGGCCTCCCTCCGGCAGGCAGGGCTACCGGAATGTCCCAACGTTGATGGACAGTGCCACCTCAGGCTTTCTGTCCTTAGAGGAAGTCTTCTCCATTCCTGCTGCAGAACTCTGTCCCCTGTAATGAAAGATCTAGCTATGAGATTTATAAAAAGCCTCTGTTTAAACCATCTTTCAATCTTAAAGGAATAAGCAGATACCTCTGTAAATTAGCATTTACATGTCCTACCCAGATTCAAACAAGTTGTTTGATTTCACATTTATATATTTATTTAGGATCCCCATCAGTTATTACCATAGCAACAACTATTCTTCCTGGGGTCCACAAAATATAAGACAAGTAAATCAACCATCAACCAATGTGAGGCTGTCTAATGTGAGGCTGTCTCATGTGAGGCTGTCTTATGTGAGGCTGTCTCATGTGAGGCTGTCTCATGTGAGGCTGTCTAATGTGAGGCTGTCTCATGTGAGGCTGTCTAATGTGAGGCTGTCTCATGTGAGGCTGTCTACTGTGAGGCTGTCTCATGTGAGGCTGTCTACTGTGAGGCTGTCTCATGTGAGGCTGTCTACTGTGAGGCTGTCTCATGTGAGGCTGTCTCATGTGAGGCTGTCTCATGTGAGGCTGTCTCATGTGAGGCTGTCTCATGTGAGGCTGTCTACTGTGAGGCTGTCTCATGTGAGGCTGTCTACTGTGAGGCTGTCTCATGTGAGGCTGTCTCATGTGAGGCTGTCTCATGTGAGGCTGTCTCATGTGAGGCTGTCTACTGTGGCCTGTTGAAAGTTGTGCTTTTGTACATAGTCGTCACACGCTGTAAAAAGGTTGCATTAATTTCTTCTTTTTCTAGCAATACCATGCGTTTCAGTTTATTCCACCAGATGGCGCACTCCAAACACTTCATTTTCACCATTGACCCCTAGTTCAACAATGATTGGAAAGAAAAGAAAAGTTCTGAGCTTTCAATAAGGAGTGGGCAGCTAAATATTTTTTTAATCGAAGTCCAATTTGTCTTATTTGCCAAGAAACCATTGTGGTTTTCAAAGAATACAATATCAGCCGCCACTTTTCCCCCCAAGCATGCAAACTATGCTAGCTACCAGTCAGTGCAAGAAATGGAGGCTACTGCTCAGAGGTTAGCAGCCAAATGAAATAAGGTGTGTAGATAATCTTTACTTTTTAGGTGATGAGTTTCACCCCATCATTGGCTACTGACCTGGCCCTGGCCATGTAACATGTCACATGTCACATGTTAAAACCCAGTGTGGCCCTCAGTCAAAACCCTATCCACCCCTGGATCAACGTCTCATTGCAAACACGGTGAGCAAATGAACTGTAGTTCAAAAGTAGGAGACCAAAGTAAGAAAGGTTCCCACCCTTTCTTGTGTTGCTCCACCTCCTCTCTCAGCCTCTGCTGGCCCTGCAGGTCCTCCAGGGTGCAGAAGTCGCGGTTGCTGTCGACCAAGAGGTTCTGCCCCACAGCCACACAGCACATGTCATCATGTGTTATAATGGAATGCAGGCAATGCATGAGGTTACCAAGTGGCCAATAGTGTGGAGAGGAGGTAACTTCATTGGACAGAGCAGCTCAATTCTTTTCAATTCTTGCTCAATGTTTGCTCCAATTTTACCCAGTTGGTCAGATGGAAAACATTTAACATTACAGTAAATTATCTTAAATAAGTCAAAGCAGTAAGAGAAGAGTCATTGGTTTCTCTGGGTGGATTTAGGGTAGATTCATTTGTTGCAGTTTATCTGTATAGTTTATCTATGGTACCTTGACTCCGATCATGTCTCCATCTTTCAGGTGGAACGGCGCTCCGAGCAGAGACTCAGTCTTCTTCTTTTTCCTCTTTGACATCTGCTGGCTCTGTCAACAAGACCAGGTGTTCCAGTCACTCTCTAATTGGGTTTACGCTCCCCCCAAACAAAGGCCAGTTTGGGGTTTTAAACTATAAGCTAAAAGGAATACAATCCAACTCCCCTCCCTCAGCGTACCCAGCTGGAGATGAGGTCCCAGGAGTGCAGGTCTGGCTGGTGCCTGGCCAGCAGCAGGGCATCAGGGGACAGGCCATAGTGGGCCGCCAGGGTGGAGCGCAGGGAGGCCGCCGAGGAGTCCCGCGAGGCCTTCCACACCAGCTCCTCTGGGGGGTAGTACCAGCTCTCGCCTGGCACCGCCATCTTGACACGCAATAACACCTCCTTCAGACTGGTGAGGAACAAGGAGGAGGAGGTGGAGGAGAAGTAGGAGAAGAACGAGTAATTCAACAAGCCTTGAGTAATGGAGGAGGTACAGAAAGAAGGGAAAGATGATTTGTGTTCTTAGGTATTCAATAATGATCTGCAACCTATTGGTTTTTGCAGATGTGTTATCCATGACGTCCTCCGGCTGGATGACTCACCTCCACACTAAAGTGCTACTTACCCCAGATCCTCCTCGCTGAGCAGGCACTGCACACAGAGCTCTGTACCGCTGCTGACCTTCAGCTTCCTGGAGTCACAAGAGACACGTCTGTTGATGCTGTTGCTACACTTCATTTTGGATGAAGTGTAGCAACAGCAAGTTGCTAAGTTCTGGGTACACCCAAAGAGCTGTTACCCGTTGTATTCTCCTCACAAACTGCAAACAAATATTTTGAGGGGGATTGTGGATCATAACAATGGATCAGAGTGCATTGAATGTTATAATGTTGCGGTAACCAACTGTCCACACACAGACTGAACATGAGCCCTGGCACCAGTGATTACCTTCTCAGGCATCTGCTTCACACTCACATTCAAATGTTGCATGTGTGAGGTATGTGTGTGTGTGTGTGTGTGTGTGTGTGTGTGTGTGTGTGTGTGTGTGTGTGTGTGTGTGTGTGTGTGTGTGTGTGTGTGTGGTATGTGTGAGGTATGTGTGTGTGTGTGTGTGTGTGTGTGTGTGTGTGTGTGTGTGTGTGTGTGTGTGTGTGTGTGGTATGCGTCTGTGTGTGTGTGTGTGTGTGTGTGTGTGTGTGTGTGTGTGTGTGTGTATGGTGTGTGTGTGTGTGTGTGTGTGTGTGTGAGACCTGAGTGTGAGTTGTTGTCCTCTGTGGATACGCACAGGCCTCCCCCGCTCTAGCTGCCAGATCCGCAGGAAGGCTGGGGTGGGAACACACACACTCTGCAGGGCAGGCAGTGTCAGCACCTAATATCACACAACAACAACACACAGTGAGAATGGTTCTGGTGTGCTGAACTGGTGCAATCAGTTAATCCTTCCAATAATCTTTTGAAATCTGGTCATTGTTTTACTTGTAGTATTTTGGAAAAAATAACAGCAAGACAAACTGCAAAAACTCAAAAACCAGTAAGAGAAACAAAAACATTTTTAAAAAGTCTAACTCCTCTTCTTCCTCCCACTTATGCTCTCTCTCCATCTCCCTCCCTCTCTCTCTCTCTACCTGTATTTTGAGGTCCTCCAGAGTGGCTTCATCTGGTATTTCCACTTTTCCCAATGATCTCAGTGTGGCCCCTGGAACACCAACTACCAACACACATGCACCCATCATTCATTACACGTTGTTCATTGCATCCAACACAACCAATGAACACAGAATCACACGATAAGACATCTACTGTGCTCACATGCGTTCACGTCCTGGGCTGAGCCTTCGTTAGCGTGGTTAGAGTCACCATCCATAGAAGATGCTGAATTGCTCCTGGCATCAAGGAGCAGCCATATGGACAGTTTAAGGTAGCCCTGAGCCGGAGGAAACAGAGAGCGAAGACAAGATGATAGTAGTTAGAATAACCCTAATGCCTAAAGTCTACCTGTCGGGATCATTCAGCAAGATGGCTAATCGGCTCATTCATGAGCCATGTCTGAATGAATTGAAAGTCAGTTTGGAAAAAAAAAACGCTAAATAGCTCAATAGTCAATAGTAATAGAGAGGCCTTGGATAACAGTCAGTGAAGTAAAAGCATAAAACAAAAAGTACCTTAGGGGGCAGTTGTCCCTGTGTGATAACCAGGGTATCTCCACAGCTGATGTTCAGCTCCTTCAGAGACGCATCCTGAGGAGGTGGATCAGGTTCAACATAATAGACAACCAAAATGTGTGCACATTAATAGATAAATTGTGCTTCTTCTTATTCCATCATCATGGATTTGTTCAAGTGTGTGAACTAAAAGTGTAGGTTTAGTGTTGGTGTCTCCATCAGGGAAACAATCCACCGCCTTCACCTCGTGCCATGCACTTTTAATTTGAAAAGAACATAAATTAAAATGGCGAGACCAAGACAGACCAAGTGAAGTGATACTGACCTCATTCATGAGTGGCTCCCCGACCTCCTCGCACCAGTCAAGTATTCTTAAATGCCAACTGTGGCCTGGAAACACACACGGTGGAGAGATCAGTCAAGGACATACTGTACCCGTCACTAAACACAAAAGATCTGAACAATAATAGATATATTATATATTATATATTATATTATATATATATATATATATATATATATATATATATATATATATATATATATATATTATACATAATTATGGATAGTGCTCAGACACTTTGTAGTGATAGGCTCGATACAAACCTGTGCTTGTGTCATTACCTCTCTCTCAACTCACTATCATGTCCATAAAAGCCCATGTACATATATTGAAAAAAATACATAATAATCAACGGAAATGCTATTGATCAGGAGAAACACAGGGATGGGTCAGACACGTGCCACCAAAAATACGCTATACAGTTCAACTAGGCAAGAAAAAAGCCCATTAGAAACAGAGTTTTAAGCATTAGTTCACCCGGTCAAAAAGACAAATGTTAAAGAGGAGTACCTTCCAGTCCGATAGCGTCCAACATTGCTTTGAGACACTGTCAAGCAAATAGTGAAGAGTCAAATGTTAACCGATGGACAAGATAGCATCATACAAGATCTGACAAAGAAGAGAAGACACAAAGCCTCACACGTCTCAGTTCAACTCACCTCCTTCACTGTGCAGGTCTGCTCCACGATGATGTCCATTTCCATGCCAGCAGAGGGCGCTGTGCTCAAGGAGTAGTGCAAAAACAGCTGTGACAAAAAACAAAACTTAATAGTCCACTTAAAGCCCCAAAGCGAGCCCATCCATTCCAGGGCAGTGTTGAGCAGCTCTCCTGTGCCACCTGGGTGATGGTGGGGGCGCTCCCAGGGCAGAGGACCAGTGTGGTCATCAGACGAATCCCTGCATCCCGAACACTCAGCTCCTCACACACTGTCAAGCACAACAGTTCAATACAGTCATCAGTTCTTATTGCTTTATTTTATACTGAAGGTTGTTATATTATTGATATTTACCAGGGGTAAGCAAATGTTTTCCAGTTCTGTCCATTGGTCTCAAGCAACACTCAACACCTAGAGAAATCAGATACAGTACCTAAATCGATTTGTATAAATTCAAATGACATATCGATAAAAATTTAAGAGGAACACATAATTATAGTAATAATTTAACACAAAGGTAATTTAGAATAAAATATTCAAGGAAGTTTCTTGCCTGATAGGAGCTCCTTCAGCTGCAACTCCTCTATTGCCCTGAGTTTCACCTCCCCGATAGACTGCACACACACACAATCAACAATAAAAGGTTACAAAACAGAATTACTCTAAGATTTGAACACCCTTATAGGACAAATAGTTTTTGAATCACCATGTTCCCTGAAGCAGGGACTTTGGCACTCTTCCTCTCCTCCTTCTCCTGCTCCTCCTCCACTCGGTCCCCTCCTCCTGCTCTTTGTGGTCGGAACTCCACCTGCAACCAGCGGCTGTCGGATGGTGTCGTCACGGTAACCAATTCCCCGCTCAGAGTGAACAAACTGGAAGAACAGACAAAGAAGATGAGTGAAAAGTATGACCATAGAGCACAAGCACATACTCCCACTAGTGATGACACATATTTATTTAATTAATTCAATAGTTAATGAATGAAAGGTTGTGCAGCATTTTAACCTTTTTTTTTTTTAACCTACTCCAACTTTTGATAGCATACCTTGATAGTTTGCAGGCTCACCTGTGAGTAAATGAGGGTAAAGCTTCTAAAGGATGAAATGTATGCGTTAAGCAGCTAGCAGCAGGTCATCACCTGCTGTCGAAGCTCTGAGGCTCCAGGACCAGCAGCTTGTCCCCGTCCTTCAGAGCCAGGTCCCTCAGCGTCCGCTGCAGGTCCCCGGGATGGAAGACCTTCCACCCACTGGCACCTCCTCCTCCACCTCCTCCTCCACCTCCTCCCTGTCCTGCTGCCTGCACCTGGCACAGCATGCTCTCCTGGGGCTCCCCCAGGGCCTCCCTCACCTCCCCCAGGGTGGAGCCGCGTGCAAAGCCCCTCATCTCCTTGAGGAGCCCCGGCCCCTCCTGTTCCCTCCCCTCGCCCGGTGGTGGTTCAGCATTACCACCACCATCTTCCTCCTCCTCCACCCTCCCTGCTCCCTCGTCTCCGAGATAGGGCCTCACAACGGTCAGCAGCACTGGCTCCCACTCGGCTCCTGTGAGGACAGACGCACCGGCCACCTGAGGAAACCAAGGGCAGACCAGGAAAAACATCAGCCATTTTGTATCTCGGCTAGAGCAAATTAGGAAAGTATATATCTATATGTAAAGTGTGGCTGACTCACTTCTCTGCCGTTCCACACAAACAAGTCAGAGTTGGTGATGATGCCTGCACTGTACAGAGACACACTGTCATCTGAAACAAAATGGTGTTTACTTTGACGCTGCATATGTTAGTTTACAGTACAGATTATAGATTCCATGATGTTTAGATACACATGGTGAAATTCAAAGATGAGACGTCAGCAGTAACATGGTCATGAAGGGAGGAAGCAAAGCCACACAAATCATAGGTAGGACAGCAAAGTGGTTAGGATGTTTGAACCCGATAGGCTTGGCCTTAAAACACTAATGTATTGTATCCACCTGTAGGTCTGCACCTCTAATGACGTGAATCTGAATGTGGTTTAAGGCCCAATCTCAATTCTCCATCTTACCCCTTCCCCTTGGTTTTGCGCGTTCACATGAGACCAAGGGCTTTCTCAATTCTCATTTCGACCGAGGGGTAGGGCCAAGGGGAAGGGGTAGACACCCCTTGAAACCAAGTAAGATCTGGAGCTTACTTGAAACCAAGGGGTACCCATTACAATGCGCAACCGGCAACAATCGCGGCCAGATCTCAACGAGAGTCACATAAATGTAAGTAAGTAAGTAAGTAATAAGTATTTTCGGCTGAAATAATTGATTTAAAATTTACGACAGTATTGTTTTGTGCTCTAAATAGTCCTGTACCTATATATTTGCAACCATATTCTTAATCGAAACTTTTTTGAAAATCGATATGCGAACGTTACATTGCTGAGTGCACAACTACACATTTCTCTGACTAGCAATGAACTCCATGCATGTCTAGTTTACTAAACACAATTAGCAGCAAATTCCGTTTGATATCAGTGTAGACAACTAGAGACAAATCGATACGTGCTTTACATATATCGTCCTTTTTCACACAGGAACGCCGGAGGAAACCCGGCAGCTGATACGTTTTCGGCACGAAAACGAGCAGAAATTTCTGAAATCAAAATACGCTAAATCAAAATACGCTTCAAAGCAAATGTGGGAGTGAGTCATGCGGTCAATGTTGTAGCCATTCATAATTGTAAATAAAGTCATGTTGGTTAACAAAGACATTGTTTCTGAACATCAATTAAATTCAAAACCGTATTAACTGAAAAAGATACAAAACACCATGCAGTGTGTATAACAAATTGTCAATATTTTGTCGTCAATGTATGATGACGTAACCGTAATGAGTGTTGTCTCAATTCATAGGGGCATGTAGCCCTTACCCCTCCGTTTCAAGGGCCAAGACGTAGGGGAAGGGGAAGGGCCAAGGGGAAGGAGAAGGGGTAAGATAGAGAATTGAGATTGGGCCTAAGTCTCCTTTATTACCAGATAGTAAAACTACAAAGGAGGCAAAGCAAGTGTTACCAACTATGGCTCTCTGATGTCATTTAGAACAGTAGTGGAATGAAGGCCATTAAAGGAGCTGTGGTGTGAATGTCAACCTGTTAGTGTGTTGTAGAGGTGTAGACCGGCAGGAAGGCTCTTGGCCATAGACAAGGCCATGTCTCCTTCCCAAAGCTCCAGCATCTAAAACACAAGCAGACACAAGACAAGGACAGATCCATTTAGTTCAAATGTCAGTTATACCATAACTTTTCAATAGCAGGCTGGCAAGCAGCTATTGAATAAACAGAAGATGATGAAAATGACTTTTTTTCATGAGTGCAAATAACATTGATGTGGTTTGTTTAAAGTGACTAAATGAATTGACTAAAATAACTGAATAATCCCATTCAACCACCTTTCATCGAAAAACTGGGCAGATCATTGTACCTGGTACACAGATAATCGAAGGTCTCCAACAGATTTCCTGCGGTCAAAGCTGAGAAGTGTGACTCCATCCTGGTCTACACTCATTGGCTGAAGAGCTCCGTTGTCCAGCCTATAGGAGGGTGCCAGGTGCAGGCGCAGCTCCACACTGTTGCTGGAGGCCTCAAACGTTTCCCTGTTTTGGGGTTAAATTACATATTATCAGTCAAATGAAGCTCCAGGTAAAACCACACTGAAGTGGTACGGTGAGTGAGTACCGTTTCTGCTGCAGGTTGATGTTCTCTTCTGTGGCCATCTGCACCAGGTGGGGAGGGACTCGATAAAGAGGGTTCCTGAAGGCTGAGAATGCATACTATTATTACATACTTCACATAATATCACCACATTTAAGAACCTCTGCGGTTGTACTCAGCATGACACAAAAGAATATCGTCCCTCTGAGATGCATACTAATTAATAAGAACACTAGACATTAGAACCTCCATCGACCACATCTACGGTTCAGTTATGTATATATGGTCCTTACCTTCTGTTGGCCTGGACAGCTGGGTCTTCCTATAGAACAACATGTAGGCGCTTTCTTTGCCCTGGAACTGTCTCTCTATGTCAGACTCCCTGATGGAGGTTACTCTGGAGTCATTCAGGTCAAACCAGTGGTCACCCTGCAAGAATTTGTAGGGCATGGGATGGTATTTGTAGGGCATTTGTAATGGCATGGGAAGTGGAGAGCAGCACCCAGAATAGCATCCTTTCATGCTAAGCATCCTCACAGACCCAGTCTTACAATGCTAAGAACATGCTAAGCACCCTTACATTCTTAATACACAACAATGCGATGCCAAGTATTACAACATGCTAAGGACCCCAGGCTGCTAGGCCAGCACCCTTACCTGTATGTGGGTACTAGTGACCCTAGACCCTACATACAGAAAGGCAAGAAGCTTCTTGCTGTGTGAGATATCGATGCTAACCTAGCCACTGTGTCACCCAATGTTCAATGTTCCCAAGCTTCATTAACTCAACATTTCTCCTTGAGTACCTCAAGCTCTGGGCTCTGATCAGGTTCTGGAAGAATTCCTGGTAGAGGAGTGGAGGACGGCTCCATGACAACAGGGGGTTCTGTTGGGCTGGAGCAGGTAGTGGCGGTGCTGGGCGGGTTAGACTTCAGGGCCACTCTGGTGCCGTTGGACACCAATATAAACACGTCACTGTGGGACTGCAGGAACTGGAGCAGGACAAAAGATTATGTTGGGTTCAACAGGTACATAATTAATATGTTAATACATTTACATTCATTTAATATGTTAATATTTATACATGCATGAATATATGTATGAAATGCATTGATAAAACATAAACACATTCTTTATTTTATGTTCTCATTTAAATGTAATATAATATACTAGTAAATGTATATACTCTTTCTCCACTGTCATTATTACTCCATTACTATTATAGTATATACTGTATATGTTACACATACATTATACAGTATAAATGATTAATTAAGGTAAAGTTAAAGACTTCAATATGATTCCTTAACACCACACCTTGCCTATGGGGCCATGTTGTTTTCTAAACTTTTTGCCCCAAGAAGATCCTGTCTTGTCGAGTAGCTTCTGTCCCAACTGGTCCAGCAACACGCTCTTCGACGGCTCCTAGCGCAAAGCATCACAATCACAGACCAAACTGATGAGCTTCATGTTTAAACTCTATATTCAGACAACAGAATCAGGCTGGGAGTTCAATGCTTTGTGTCATACCTGGGATATGACAGCTGTGAGCAGACACAGAGGGTCCTCAACATCCAGCTTGGGCTCCTGCACATCCTCCACCTTCTTCACGGTCTTTCTGCACTGATTTTTGGAGTCTTCTTCCTACAAACATCGAGGACATGATTCACTTAAGCAAGAAGAGGCCCTCAAGCTGTAGACCACTCTTCTTATTTACATACTTAAACTTTTGAACTTCAAAGTACATCTAATCCAACAATCAATCCAGAATAAGCTGTGCTTGGCTGATTAGTGAATTTTACCGGCGGCTCCCATTTGCCAAGGTGGTCGATATCCCTGATGTATGCATGATAATGGCCTCCATAGCAGCCACCCTTGTGGATGATCACAGAAAATAGCTTGTATGTGAAGTCAGAGTCCTCTCCATCTGTCTGTTAGAGGAGGCAGAGAAGGCAGTTGAATGGCTACCACTACCACTGACTAGAAAATAAGTAGCAATGTATGTTTATGCAAATATTCCTAGTTAAAAGGTTTTGGGTTTGATACCCAACATACCAGTCTACCAGTAGGCTTTCCTAAACCCTACCCGCCACTCACCTGTATCAGAATACCCTGAATTGACACATGTTACACACATAATGCAATGCTGCTTTTGCTTTTGAATTTCCCCATTAGGAAAAAGTCACCCTCACCTGTTCACAAAATGGCTGCAAATTAATGGTGAGTGGAAAGGTGTAGCGCCCCGTCTCCTTGTAGCGCTCACACTTTGCAAAGTCAAAGCTGAACCTCAGCAGGGACATGGTCATGAATGGAGGAAGCTCCCGAAGTTTGGCCGACTGGAACCAGAGCAAAGCAATACATGGTGTAGTTAGGTAGGACAGGGTAGTGTCTTTGACTCCTAACCGAAAGGTTCTGACTTCAACCCCTAATGCCTGCAGTCTACCTGTAGGCTTCCTTGAGCCTGGTGTGTTACCCATAATGACATATATCTGAATTTTCTGTAAGTTGCTTAAGTCTACTAAATTACTAAATAGTAATAATGTCAGCGCCGACATGTCTAGTCAGTTTAATCCAGTTTAAGGCCCAACTGTAATGCATTGACAAACAGAAACAGTAATTAATGTTTTTGCTTACATTTACAGTGTGAAATATGCAACGGAGGCAGTGCATCGAGACTGACCTTGGCCGCAGTTACTAGTCTGTCACATTTGGCACATCGGTACAGGTTGTTGCCCTCAAACATCTCTTCCTCCACAAACATGGCCCAGAGTGCACTCTCTAGGCTGTCCACACCACACACACAAGCAGTCAGGTCCAGGAAGTCTTCCTGACAGGACCAAAGAGATACAGAAGTAATGGTAAATTGAGTAGACCTATATGTCACCACCATAGGAAGTCTAATGGGTATAATTTAATAATGTGAAAGCAAATTATTAAAAAATTGTATTATGAGGACTAGCAGGTGGTCAAGCTGATGCCATGACCCCCTGCTAGCCTTCCTTGGGTCCATTTAAGGAATGGATGGTTTGCCTTCCAACAATACCGTGCCTTATATCCATTGGACTTCCTTAAAAACATTATGGTCCATCACACAGGGTCATCCTTCAATTACTAAGTAGTCTTCAAAGCATCTGCTAAATGACCAATCGTATGCTGTGGTAGTAAACATTCCATTGGGACAGGATAGTCTAGTGGTTTGGGTGATTGACTCCCAGCTGAGAGGTTCCAAGTCTGATCCCCACTGGCAGCAGCCTACCTGTACACATCCTGAGCAAGAGAACACCTGCTCCATACATGTATCTACCATTCACTCTGGATTCACTGGTTCAACTGCTTTGGATGAAAACCTCTGCACAATAGTAATATAATAATATACATTGACACACACCTGTCTCTGGCTGACATTGCCACATTCAGTGCAGACTATATTATTGACGATGGTCCCGTGGTAGAGCCTGTTGATCAGACTGCTGCCACTGGTGTCCACCAAGGAGTGCTCCAGAGCACTGAACAGAATCCGGTTCAACTCCTGCACGTCATGCTGGTTAGTCTCCTAAACATACAAGTTTTAAGAACCACAAGAAGTATAAATTGGCAGAAAGTCACAAGTCACTTGTATACAAAATGGTCATTGCAAATTTTTATTCTTACAGACCTCATTGTTTGTCCAGCCAAAGCTGTCGGTGAGTTGGGTTGTCGAGGCACTCTGCTGGTCCACTAGCAGTAAGTGGGCAAACAGTCTCTGGAGCTCCAATGGGATCACTCGAACCTGGGAAAAACGGTAGAGAGTTGTGTATTTGTATGTGTGATTGCACACACAGACAATATGAGCTCTATGTTGCAGCCAGTATGTTTTTAGGTACCCTGGGGTATGCTTACTTTGGCCTCTGGATTGTCTTTGTCTTCCAGAAGTCCCAATTCCTCCGGCCCCAGGCTAAATAGTTTCTCTGCATTAAAAAAAAGCAAGTCAAATTTCCGTTTTAATTATTCTCCATGTGTATCTTCATAGTCTATTTTAATAATCAGCAAACTGACCTCTAAACTCTGGGGTGAACAGCAGGGTCTGTAGCAGGGAGTTGAGGTAGCAGGTACCCCCCTGGTTCTTAATGCCACTGAGATTGCTTTTTCCCCGAGTTGGAGGTGGCTCCTCTAGACCTTTGGCAACTCTTCCCACGGCGGGGATAGCAGTAAACCCCGCTTCCTCCTCTTCCTCGAAAAGACTCCCAAACATTGTCTTACCCTTGATATATTTAGCTTTCGTTCAAAAAAATACTTAAAAAATATATTTAGCCTTGTATCGACGTGTCGGTATTTTTGTTTGTACTCTTGCTATCTCATCTTGGTCTTACCAAGTTCTCTGTTGACAGTGGCTGGGCTGACTCTGAAATAGGAGGATTTGACGGGGCTAAACATAGCTACTATTACCGAATGTGATGGGAGAACAGTATCGATGAACGAGGAGGCTACGAAATGCAGTACGATACCGGGGTGCAATCTGAAAGCAAAGAGACCAGTGGCACAACGCATACGATTAAATCTTGTTCCTTCCTCTTACTCCGGCCAACCTTAATGGTTATACTGCCATTTGTGTTTTTTACGAGGCAAAGAATGTAAGTTGAGCTTTTTCTACCTTGCCAGGTGTTTTAAAAGATAACACACAAAAAGTAAATAAATGTAACACTGGCAGACAGCACGCGGCCATGTTTCCTGAACAGGAGGTGGAATGTGGAATTCTGGTACTTGTAGTCGTGTTATTTACCGTTTCAACTCGGCGAGTTAATGTTTGTTATATATATGTTATATGTATGTATATATATATATATATATATATATATATATATATATATATATATATATATATATATATATATATATATATATATATATATATATATATATATAGCCTATACACACATATATAGCCTACAATAGCAAAACTATTGTATGTATAAGCATAACAATTACATTTCAATAGGACACGTCACTGAAGTCAATGAAGAATCATATACCACCACAACAAAATCCTTTCTTTATATATGTATTTTATTACAGAAGAAACTCATGCAGCAACATTTGGGCAATTGTTAAAATATAAAATATTCCCACAGGCCAGAAGAATATTGACACATTTTACTATTTTTAAATTATTACTTGACGTACATTGGTTTCACAAATAAAACACAAAACACAAAACACAAAAATAAAATAAAATGACAACTTTGCCAAAAAAAAAAGAGTTTTCATATAGGGTCAGATAGCGCAAATCAACCTCAAAGTTCCTAGAAATAATAATAATAATAAGAATAAACGGACCAATTTCAAAAGGGACCTCGTCCTGTTTCACAGGCTCGGTCCCTAATAAAAAAAAAAAGCCCCCCCCTGCTGCAGCCTTGAGTCAAGCCGTCAGGAGACGCTCCTGAAGAGGCTGCTACACTGAGCACGGCTGGCTGACGCAGCAGACGCGCAGCAAAATGCTAAAAATGCTACAAAAAGTAAACTTGGTGAGTCTATTTGAGTCTTGTTGAGTCTGAGTCTGAGACTCTAGTTGAGTCTATGTCTACACACGTCCACACGCCATCTATCTATAATGTAAAGTACATATCTTGCTGTCACTGAGCAATTGAGTTCGGAGAAGTTCGCAAATTAATATTTTATGACTAGACATGTATTGTATGCAAAATCCACTTGTGTTTGTTCAACACAACAATGATAAAAAGCTGAGCCTCGTGGTTGTTTATTCTATATTCTCCTCTTCCCCCGGACGCGAGGCTGCGACAGGTCGTGAGGAAACCACGCAACGCTTTCATGCTCAGTGTAGCTCCCGGCTTTAGGCTGTGAAGATTGCTAATGATTGAGCCCAGTATTCGAGACCGGTAGGCTTACCGTAAGGGTGTAATTAAACTTCATCACACGTCCGCACATGTGCGACTCTCTCTCTCTCTCTCTCTCTCTCTCTCTCTCTCTCTCTCTCTCTCTCTCTCTCTCTCTCTCTCTCTCTCTCTCTCTCTCTCTCTCTCTCTCTCTCTCTCTCTCTCTCTCTCTCTCTCTCTCTCTCTCTCACACACACACACACACACACACACACACACACACACACACACACACACACATACACACACACTCACCACACCTGCGCTTTCTCACTCATGTCTTTTATCTAATGAGTTTTCAGTATAAACACTTTGGACAGAGGTTCCTTGGCGCTCGAGTAGATCAAGTATGATTTCTCTTCAGAGGTGAAAAATTCCCAGTCACTGCACCCGATCGTCGGAAGCCAGTGAACAGGAACAAATCCTTCATATCCCTGCCACCTAGAAATGATTAGAAAGAAAAGCAAACTGTCACACAATCAAAGCCACACTGTATGGAGCAGGTGTGTGTCAATGTATATTATTATATTACTATTGTGCAGAGGTTTTCATCCAAAGCAGTTGAACCAGTGAATCCAGAGTGAATGGTAGATACATGTATAGAGCAGGTGTTCTCTTGCTCAGGATGTGTACAGGTAGGCTGCTGCCAGTGGGGATCAGACTTGGTACCTTTCAGCTGGGAGTCAATCACCCAAACCACTAGACTATCCTGTCCCAATGGAATGTTTACTACCACAGCATACGATTGGTCATTTAGCAGATGCTTTGAAGACTACTTAGTAATTGAAGGATGACCCTGTGTGATGGACACACAATCAAAGCACACTGGTCACGCTAAATGGCCAGGTCACAGCCACGCTACATGTGGGGGGCTTTTTGTGGCATGTTTCTTCATATAAATTTTCTTCATATAAATTTTTTAATTTCGTTGTACCTTAGGGACAATGACAAATAAAAGAATCTGAATCTGAATAAATCCACTGGTATGTGCTATACGAGTTATCCTTGGTCAAACAAACTAAAACAAATACTTGAACCACTGTTCTGCTTTTTTAAAGACACCTGTGGCATTTCTACAGTCTCCGTCACTCAGACACTCAGACTCCTCATTGTCTCTCCACACGGAGCGCCTGAGCACTGGAAGTATTACAAACAATTAGACATCGGTAGGATTTCTGTTGACAAGGCTACAAGAAGCCCGTCTACAAGAAGGGCCAAAGCCGACTATTTTTTTCTGAGGAGACTAAGGTCCTTCAACATCTGCAGGACGATGCTGAGGATGTTCTATGAGTCTGTTGTTGCCAGTGCGATCTTCTTCGCTGTCACATGCTGGGGCAGTGGGATGAGGGTCGCGGACACCAATAGACTTAATAGACTCATCAAGAGGGCTGGTGATGTAGTGGGTGAGGAATTGGACACTCTGACGACCGTGGCAGATAGGAGGATGCTGTCCAGGCTACGGACTATCATGGACAATGCCTCTCACCCTCTCTTTTCCACCCTGGCTCAGCGGAGGAGTTCCTTCAGCAGAAGACTCCTCTCACCGAGATGCACCACAGAGCGACATAGGAAATCATTCCTGCCTGTGGTTACCAAACTATACAATTTGTCACTTTCATCCTAGTTTCTGCTGCATAACAGGTTATTCATTCATATTGCATAACTGGTCATTTCATTTCACTACATAACTGGTCATCTCTATGCACAACTGGTCTTTTTTACCACATAGAATCCGACATGCTACATCCTTCTGTATGCTATCACCTCTTAGTGTATGCCTGGATGTATGTACATTTATGTATATTTCTATATTTCTTAATGTATATTTTTTGTATATTGTACTACGGTACATAGGTTTATATTTTACATAGGTTTATATTATATATTTATATATTCTAACACTCGACTATACGTAGAGTGTCTGTCTCTTCTTTCTTTTTTTCCCTGGAGTGTTGTAACAAATGCAATTTCCTCAGGGGTCATTAAAGTATGTCTGTCTGTCTGTCTGTCTGTCTAAGTACCTGTAGAGGACACTGTTGAGGGAGTACGAGTCCCCATCAAAAGAGTTTGCAACCACCAGGAAGTAGTCCTCGCCCAGGCCGAAAAACTCCCAGTCCACCGCACTGGAGAGAGACAGAGGGAGAGAGTGAGAAAGATACAGGGAGAGAAACATGGAGAGAGAGAGAGAGAGAGAGAGAGAGAGAGAGAGAGAGGAGAGAGAGAGAGAGAGAGAGAGAGAGAGAGAGAGAGAGAGAGAGAGAGAGAGTGAGAGAGAGAGAGGAGAGAGAGAGAGAGAGAGAGAGAGAAATATTAAAACAGGATGAGTGAATTGAGTAGATATACACTAGGACACATACATATAGCACTTTCTTGCTGAATTGGTTAGCACATGGTTAACGGTTTGATGGTTTAAAAAATGTATGCACTCACAATAAAGACCTCCTCCAAATATTATATATTACTACAGAAGACTTGCTACAGGGAATAAAAGACAACATGAAAGGGTGTTATGACCACAGCTCTATAGCTACCAGTATAACTACAATACTTACATGTAAGAGGAGTGTTGCACGTTTGTTTACCTGTAGGTGATGATGTCTTGAAAGCGAACGAAAAAACGAGCATTTCTATCGAGTTGATAAATGGTGGAGTTGATGGCATACTGGCTGGGCCCGCTCCCATGGAGCCTGTGGCCATTGGCCACCACCAAGAACACTCGGCCGTCAATCTGAAACATCTCCCAGTCGGTCGCGACAGAATGTCTGCAGAGCGACAAGAGGAGGAGGCAGATCAGGAGGCAAAGCACTGGTACAGTGTCTATGCATAGAACTGAATGTCAGGTGCAGTGAGAACACGGCTGGATAATAGACATACAATGAACAGAACATAGAGCCTCTATCTATCTCTATCTATCCTCCATCTATGAGCCTAAACTGTACTGGTCCCTGGAGATTCCTCCCACTTGAAACTGATTAATCATTGCATGCCTCTAGGGTTTTTAGCTCATCCTCAGATCCAGCTGTGGAGTTCCCCCTTAATCAGTAATCACAAACCATTCTGCGGTTTCTCATTTAACTCTCAATGTGTCAACACAATCACCTCCATTGACTTTATGTTCTAATATCCAACTAGCTATCGGTTACAGCTATCGGTGTCAGAGATGTGTCTCTCCTGCAGATTGTAGCTTCACACCGCAGCTTCTATTTCAAGCCGTAAGTCTTGAATTCATGGACGCGCCCCTTCCCACTCTTTCCTTTCCCACTTGTCTTTCATTATAGTTATATCGCCTGTTGGCTCTGTTGCCTTCTTTCTTGCAGAGACAAGAAGGCCATTAATAGCCAAGTCAAAGATACAGCTCAAAAAGCACATGGTTGGTAAGAAACTATGCAGACAAACAATACTGCTGCTCATCTGCTCAGTTCAATGTTCAATGCATACATCTGCAAAATTGCTTGATTAGTGCCAATGTTGGTCTTTATTAATTATATATATGATTGTACTGTGTTTCCACTAAATAATTTCATTTCATTTCTACAATTCAGATTTCTAAGTATGTAACCAAGATTATCATTGTGACTAAATCCAGAGCAAGTTGAAGCAATTATTCTCTCTCTCTCTCTCTCTCTCTCTCTCTCTCTCTCTCTCTCTCTCTCCTCTCTCTCTCTCTCTCTCTCTCTCTCTCTCTCTCTCTCTCTCTCTCTCTCTCTCTCTCTCTCTCTCTCTCTCTCTCTCTCTCTCTCTCTCTCTCTCTCTCTCTCTCTCTCTCTCTCTCTCTCTCTCTCTCTCTCTCTCTCTCTCTCTCTCTCTCTCTCCTCACTCACTGACCCACTCTCTCTTACCTTAATTGTTTGAAATACCGAAGCTCCCCCTAAGCCACACATAGATGACAGAGTCTATGTGAGTCGTCACTCCATCAAAAGCATTTGCCACCACTAGAAAATGGTAAGGTCCGACTGTGAAGAATTCCCAGTCGTAGGCTCCTGAGGTCCGCAGCCTCTGGTGAACCTCAAAAGACTTGCTTCTTCTGTTCCACCGGTACAGCATGCTGTCTATAGTATGATTGTTATTTCCTGAAGTCGTGGACCACAAAGCACATGAAGAGAGGAAGTAAAGAGAAGAAAATATGACAAGGAAAAAAGTGTGGCGTATCAGAATTCAACAATTTGGGGGACATTTTGGTTCTTGGTAGTGGCGGTGTTGTTGTTGTGGCAGTGAAATGTATAACTGAAACAAAATTCACCAAAGTCCTAACCGTGTCTGTGATTAGCTACTGCAAGATAGGCATGTCCATTGATGTGAAAGGCCTCCCAGTCCCGGGCACAGTGGGTCTCCAGGGTTTGGTACGTCCCAAAGCGCTTCCTCTTCTTACTCCACTTGTAAATGATAGAAAACTCCTCTTTGGACTCTTCCTCAGCAAGCTCTTCGGACCAACCGCCAGAGTTAGACACTACAAGAAATGCCTTAAGTAATTACAAAGGGGAAAAAGATTATCACAGACTACAGTGTGAATAATGTAATCTTAAGATTACATTATAATAATGTAAAATGCTTTACATCATTTTGCATTTTCCCTGGCTCTTCCCCTTCCGGTCTGTCCTTCAGCCGCCTTACCTTTTTGCCCAAGGTGAAGAATCTCCAAGACAGCGCACCATAGGTGCTGATGCTCTGATAGAGCTGGAAACCTGACTGGCTCCATAAGTAGACCCCAGAGCCAGACGATGGTGAGCGGTGTGCCATAGCAGCCATCAGCCCCATACCTGGCATCTGGAACACCTACAGGGCAAGTATAGTGAAACTGTAACCAAGGTAATACCAATTGGTGTTAAGAAAGGCAATTCTATATCCAGTATTTGTAATAATAAATGTGGTATAATATGTATGCATACAAAGTGGTTCAAAGTTGTAAACAGGCGTTGTTATAATCACTATGGTTACCTCTATGTCATATGTTTCGGAGCTGGTGGTGAGAACCTGATGCTCCACCACATAGTCCAGATGCTTGTGCTCTGTGTGAATGGAGAAGAGAGAGTCACTCTGCCATCATTCATCATGATACCTGTTACTGTTGGATTCACTTCAGCCTCTCCTCACCCTCCAGCAGCGGGACCCACACAGCACCATCACAGAGGTAGAGACCCTTCCTGTGGGGGTTGAACCAGAGGTGTCCCTGCAGTGTCTCTGAACAGGAGCTCTGGGCTCCAACAGACACCTTCAACTGTGCCTCTGCAAGCAGAGACAAATGACAGGCACTGAGGGGTGACCGTGAAACAGAGGACAGACAGATATTCAGGTAGACAGACAGTGACAGACAGACGGTGACAGGGATTAACTGTCTTGTGCTTTTGCCGCAATTAGTTTGCATATCATTCAATAGAAGCATCGGGGCAGATTACCATGGGATGGCAGGTGGCTGCCAGTCTCGTGTGTTTTGACAGGCACATCCAACAGAACCGGTGGTACTGAGAGTGTGTTTATCTGTCCGGGGTCCGAGGAGGGACAGACCTGAGGGGTGGCGTCTGAACCAGGCATGAGAACCAGCTGTCGGACCAGACCCTGAACACATCAGCAGCAGGTAAAGCATGGAAAAACTATCACAGTATGCAGGTTTTAATATGTAGTCGTATATCTTGAACAAATAAATACAGATTATGTGATGGTGTCAACGTTGCTGTGCTAAACCGGGATCAAGTTGATGCAATGTTTTAATTAAACAGCTGTAAGTTAAAATAAGTCAAACTCTAACTTTGTCATTATAAAAGGCTTCTTACTGAAAACAGGCCTTTCCATCTTCCACAGCTCCCCAGGTGGAATGTGGACCCCTTGATGTGGAGATCAGTGGGGACAGACCTGGAGAGAGCCCTGAGCCCCCAAGACACTGCATCACCCATACCCACAATGCCTGTTTGCTCTGTGTGTGTGTGTGTGTGTGTGTGTGTGTGTGTGTGTGTGTGTGCGTGTGTGTGTGTGTGTGTGTGTGTGTGTGTGTGTGTGTGTGTGTGTGTGTGTGTGTGTGTGTGTGTGTGTTTATTTCTATGTCCATGTATTCAAAAAGCATAGGGGGATATAATTCAGGTTGTTCTTTAATTGTTCTGGCTTCTAGTTTAAGGAGGAGTCTTTTAACATGGAGCACTGATTCCCCCCCCACCACCACCACCACCACCACCACCACCATCACCCTCCTCCTGCCCTGAGGGAGATTCCTCCATATAGAGCAATCTATCAAATCCTGGCATGTTGTATGGCTATGGGCTCAGGGTACACTTGGAACTGTGCCATTGTATTGCGATGAAGGATGTACTATACCCCGGGGCTAGGGCTGTAGAGGCGGGGTGGTATTTCATACACAGGTGGGAGGGAAATTGTGCCTGTGTGTGTATATGAAAGGTGGTGATAAAAAGAAGAGAGGATAAAAGAGGGGAGGAAGTGTAAAGGTAATGAAGGTAACACTCACATGTCTACCGGTGCGCTGCAGTCCACAGTGAGTGTGGCGCGCTGAGCGCCGACCCACAGCACCAGTGTGTGCCATCGGCCATCCTTCAGCTCCACCCCTCTGAACACCCAGCGCTCAGTGACCTTGGTATGACCCTTGAAGACCAAGTTCAGATGATTCCCTGCTATCTTCAGCCCTAGGATTACAGCTCCCAGCTGTGTGTCCTTCCTTCTGCCTGGCCTCTCTGCCTCCTTTGCTCCAACCTCTTCATCTTCATTCTCCTCTTCTTGTTTTTTCCTGGCAACCACCTCCTCGTGGCTCCCAGCCATTTGCTCCCTCTTCTTGTCTTCCTCTGTGTCCTCCATCATCCTTCCCCTCCCCGTTCTGTTGTCGTCATCATTTTCCTCCACCAGAGAGAAGATGTACTCGTTCCTCTGGAAGAGGAAGAAGAAGAAGACAAGAGGTGGAAATCAGTCACAACTACTTCATAATAACCAATAATAACCTTCATAATGGGACCTCGCCATCTAAAGCTCAAATGTGTCACAGACGCTTAGATCTTACCTTGAGATCCACATGGCTGACCTTCAGTGTCACCACGATAGAGAACTCACTGGGAAAGAGGTCGCAGTTCACCAGAAGTTGGGCAGAGGGGAAGCTCAGTGAGGGATGCGGGCGAGAGAAACGCAAACCCCTCCTCCCTCCATCCTCCATCACTCGAACCCCTGGTGTGGGTCTGGAGGTGTCCTTCTCCAAGACAAAGGAGAGGAGATCCAGTGGGGGTAAATCTGTAGAAGATGGAAAGATTTAGGACACATCACATGTTGGTTCCTACCCCCTCAACACATAGCACACAGATTTGACTGTGGTAAATAGTAACTAGCCAGTAAATCCTATCCCCGTACCCCTCTAGAGCATGGTTCTCCTGGTATGGGAGGAAAACCCTTGCAGTGAGGTAATGCTATGGGAGGGTCAATTGGCCGTAAATAAAGAACAAGAACAAAAGAATAAACGGAACAAAAGTCCTTTCATATGAGCAGAACTTGTTTTTCCTGCTCAACCAAATTTGTGTAATGATAATTTTATGTCCCCATTTATGTGCCCATTTAATTATGTCAATATTTGATTATGAGATTATGTGCCCACTCCAGCCAAGGGATTTCCCAGGTCCCAGGACGTTATCTAAGCAGATCTGTGGACAAACTGCCATCATAAATAATCCACCAAACAAGAAATGTTCAGGATGACAAATGGGAACGATGAAGCGAAGACACAAAGAGACAGATTAGGAAAAAGGATCAGAGGAATATATAAGAGGACCAGAATGACAGACAAAATATTAGATTAGAATTTAGCAGGAAACAATAGAATACCTTGACAGTCTCTCCATGTCTGTGCTGATGTTCCAGTGGTTGTTAGCTTCGGGATTAAAAGCAGTAGGAAGATCAAGGGGGACATCATACCCTATATCCCCATATCAAGTGTCCCCAACCAGTAAGATGTCTCCTTCACTAGTTCCTTCCTTGGTTCTACTTGTGTTCTTCAAAGATGATACACCAATGGAGTCCTCTGGAATAACTCTGGAATCATCTTCGCTACAATCTGCAGAATTGAAGATATACATACAAATACACTCAGTAAATTCCTCTGATTGAAAGCGCGATAAAAAAGAAAATGACTTCACTTACATGCTTCTGTGAGTATATTTGGGATCATGAGATGTAGGAGACAGGCAAAGTCCTAAGGCATATATGTGCTTTCACAGAAGAATCCATTCCTCTGTGTGGAAGCCAAGATCTACACGCCCCCTTTTAAACACCAGAGCCATGCAAATGATGAGCTATCGTTCATCCTCCTTTAACCTTCCATAATTAGACAAAGAGGTTGGGGGTGAAGTTTGCCCTCTATGTCTCTGTGTGTATGGGTATTCTCATGACAAACACACAGGCAGACAATGAGATGGCAAACCACGTTTCTGTCATTGAATTATTTCCCCAGGCACTAAATGTGCTGCCAAATGTCCTTTAATTAAGGCAAAACTAAACCCACAAGCCTGATCAGAGACTGTGACTGCTGGGCTCTGTGACATAGCAGAACATTATCTGAAAACTATTCATATTTGTTCTGCATTATGACAAACTGTGTGTGTGTGTGTGTGTGTGTGTGTGTGTGTGTGTGTGTGTGTGTGTGTGTGTGTGTGTGTGTGTGTGTGTGTGTGTGAGAGAGAGTGGCCTAGCTCTTCTGGCACAAGTAGGGCAAAGCAGCAATATTACAGTTTATTGAAGATCTACAGATAATACTTCTAAGACAATTTCTCCGTAGGCTATATATGAGATCCATTTTAAAGAGGATGACAGCAAAAGATGGCCGTGCCATCCTGGCTCAGGTAATATACACTAAGAGGATTAATTCCCTTAACTGAGAAAACATGATCAAAGTAATATAGAAACTCAATTGGCCTCCACATCTACTTCTTAACTTATTTGCAAAGGCAATCAAGTTTAAGCTTGGTGGTTTACTGTGAAGGCCACGCTCCGCCTAGGTGTGTATTTGTTTGGTTGTTATAACAGATGTTGCTAAATCCTGTTGGAAACATTTACAAGGCAAGTCTCCTGTCCCACATTTTAATATACGACTACTCTCCCTTTTTTTCATTGAACAATCATGTCTAGTCCCGCCCAAAGCCGCACCCACTCCGTGTGTGGTTTCAGCAAACGAGCAGAAAAGAAACGTCAATGTGTTCCTTAATCGTTTTTGACTAATCGGATTCTGTGATTAGGGCTCAATCACTGTTCTCATCTTGTTTAATCTGGCCACTACGTTTATCAACTGATGCGGGCACCTGCGGGTACATAGGGTCGTTGGAAGTTGATAAGATATTTTACGATAACAATAACGGAACAACATTTCCATTATCGTGCTAGTGTTATCTATGGAGTATGTTCATCTAAAATAAAACACACAATCTAATAACGCACATGTGCGTATAATTGCGTCGTCGATAACAACTTTCGTCCCGTTTGTCAAACCTAAAACATGTGACATACATTCACCAGCGCCCCCTGCTGGACTTACTAACGGCGCTCTTCAACGGAGATCAACAGGAGTGCGATAAGTGCATGTGTTTTTGCATGGCCTGTGGGATTCAAAGCAGTCTTCAAAGTCAAACAAATATTCATCAGTAGAGAAGATGGCCAGGTGGTTAGGCTATCGGAATCACAAAAAATCCATATCTATGGAAACAGGTTTGATTAAAATCCACAGGAGCCATTTATAGAAAATGTAAAAACTGTTCCACAGGCATCTCAATAAAAAGATGTGCAAGTTAGCACAAGTGTTTTTTTGAATCACAAGCAGACTGGCGACATCGGAGCTGAGTACCAAACTATATTTATTGTAGCTATACAGTAGTAAAAGACAACAAATAATGTACAAATCAGTAGAGAAACAAATAAACATGACAAGACCTGTGGGAAAAGAACACCACTCTCCCCCAGACACTAGAGGTCACCCCCATAAGCAACAGAAGCTCATGCATTACTCAATGAAGTCTGAGAAAAATACTATTGAGGTTATTGCTGGAGCCATCCTCACCCACAAACCCCTTAGTAAGAGTCACTCCATGTTTAGGGAATACCATTTGCTTTGGAAAATGGTGACCAGACGTGTGAAGGTCGGGTCAGTAGGTACCCTCATTGTTCTCATACTCGAGGAGAGATAAGAAAACAATCTTTTGGTAGAAATACGTCAAACCTAACGCAATTCCCTGTATGACGCAGCCACCTTAGTTTGGTAATCATGATGGCAAAAGGGGGAAGCTGATAAGTTTCTAAATACTATAAATCCTGAAAA
Source organism: Urophycis tenuis (assembly GCA_036785325.1). NCBI lineage: Eukaryota > Metazoa > Chordata > Actinopteri > Gadiformes > Phycidae > Urophycis > Urophycis tenuis. Next base: position 895,998 of record JAXIVH010000047.1, on the reverse strand, counting down.
ATCTCATCAAAAAGTCATGTGACCGACCCCAAAACAGCTATGAGGGAGACCAACGCGGGGTCTAAATATATGCGTTTTCCCCCTACATCCATGTAAAAACCACAAGGAGCAGGAGGTCTTGAGTTTTTCAGGAAACTTTGGGGACTGTGCATTGACCCACATCAAAACAATGAGAGCAGCCCGGACCCTTCATGTATCCTGCTACACTCGCACGCCAGACCAGACCAGCACTGCTCCTCAGCAGGCCTGCTCTGGTCTGCTGGAATCATCTTTCAATACCTCTGTACACCAAAAAAAACTCCATGGGAGACAACACATAGCTATATATATATAAAAAAAAATTAAAAAAATCGCAGAAGGATTTTGGGTAAAACTTTGCAATAAGTTTACATTAACATCAGGTAATGCTGTAACAAGTATTAGCGTTTAATAAATGTTTACTAATGGTCTAGTAATCATTTAGTAATGGTGTTTGTGTCAACTTAAGTATTGTTATATATTCAATAGGGTTAGTCAACTCCAAACACAACCCTATGCTAATACTATATAATAATGGTATTACTGCATACACTTATGTTAATTTATGTCACCAATTGTAAAGTGTTACCAGATATTGCAAAAAGCACCTATACTGGCAAATAATTAAAATACGCTGCCAAGCCAACAAGCAGGGGTGACTGTGCAGAAGACAACCAGAATGAAAACAGGAAGCAGCGTTGGTATCTAGCTTTAAACAGCTTCCGTTGAGTGGTGACAGTGATCACAGACTGGCAGAAGGGAAAAAAGGGTCTGGAAATCCCAATTGGCCGCATGACATGTGTAAACCATGAGCCCTCCATTTGATGTGAATTACAGGAGAAGATTGAAGCACCGCCACACCACAGCCCCAGAATGGTCTGCCTCATCAACACCTGCAACGTGGGTTAAGAAAGTGTCCTGGTGGCTGGCCAGCTGAGAGAAGGTCTATAACTTGATGAAGAGTTCAGTTTGGTCTGTGACAATACAGTGTAGCAAAGCTCCCCATCTGACACAACAAAAAGGCAAAGGAAAGAAATAAAAAATAAAACACCTCATAGACATCCTCAAACAGATAATAATAATAACAATAATAATAATAATAATAATAATGAAAGCTGTAGCCGTGAAGAGGGACAGTGGAGATGGCTCGGGGGGCTTGGAGGTGACCATCACTACAGTGTGCAGGGCTTAGCAGAGCCCACCTGTCTGCTGTTGGAAAACGTCTATGGTGTCTTCATCTTCCATCTCGAGCTGACCGGGGGTAGGAGTAAACGAAAATGGTGCAGTTGGAGTATTTCTGTCAAAACTGACGCAACGATGCATTTTGCAAATATTACAAAAAAACTGTTGAGGTTCTACTTTTAACCGCTTAAATACCACTACCATCTTATACAAATGGATGACAACTATCCAAGGACTTAATAATACAGATAAAAGATTTCTACTTGGCATTTGAAACTGAAGTGGAATTTTAATGCATTCTTTATTTGTAAAGAATCAACAATAATCTGTACAATACTAAAATCAACTGCATGTTATTGTTAACAATAAGGACTCATTTCCTAACCTGCGATGGTGTGTCTGTCTCATTGATAGGCTGACCATCAAAGCGGAACCGTATCTGCCTTATTGAGAGACCCTGTGAAGAGAGAACAACCAAGTTAGAGGCGGGGAGATCCAACAGTTCAGAAACCAATCAAGATCTAGGTTCACTTCTCATCAAACCATGTCATTGCTCAATGGGACAATAGGACATTTATGAGCAAGTACCTATAGTTGGCACATTAAATCACACGGTGAACAAAAACAATCTCACGTAATGTGTGTGGTCTTCGTTTTCAAATCGTTGACCAACCAAGTATGTATTGACTTACCTGTCGTTCGCAGTATGCCTTCATTAGTTTGCTGAGGGGTGTGTGTCTCTTAATTTTAAATTGGACAACTGATCCATCCTGACCTGCAACCTTCAGGTTGATGTGGTCGTTCTCGGTCTTTACACTCTCCTAGGAAAAGGACAGAAAGGATGCTCAAGTTACAGTACGCATAACAAATGTGCAGACACCAAAAGTGAGTTGCAAAGGCCGGTACGCTCGTCACAACAAACTAACATACATACATACATACAAACATACAGAAGCGTTAATGTGACAATCTTTATGTTATATTAGTATTAATATACGTTGTTTTGAATATGTCTACAGCATCAGGACAATGTAGCCAAAAACACTGCAATGATAAATTGCTATGTGGCAAGTCACACATTGAGCTACTAGCTAGCCTTTGGCTAATGCGTTAGCGGCACGCCAGAATATCTTGCGGGGGGCATGGACTTCCTTTAGCGTCATACTATAGGCTACAAATGCTAGCAGTTTGTTTGGAAAATATTTTTAGGGATGAATCACACGGACGTTCAAAATGCAGCGTGGATGCGGTGTTCTTTTCTATATATGCCTCATTGTTTGTGCTCTATTGTCGCCGCTGTAGTTGCGGCATTTTCAGACGTTGCGGACAAAGCGTGGTCCTCTTCCGACAAAGAAAGCCCCGCAAAGGACAATGTCCGTATCAACTATTCCGCAAACTATTCACTAAAGTCAAATATAAAAAATTATTGAACTGCCTCAGCTTTTGTCAGGGATGTCAAAACTCATGCATTTTTATAGTAAACACTCAATATAATGGTTCTCATTCATTTGCGAAACAAACACTGCGCCGAATCAAAGAAACGTGCAATCCAGGCCATTTTAGACTACACATCTAAAGAATGGTTTAGCATCTACTGATAACTGGCATCCCTCGTGCACGAGTTTTAACAAAAATCTAGTTGTCTCACCTTTGGCTTTTCCTCTGACATCTTGGATGGATTGTTGTAAAATGGCTACAGGATTACCGGTATTTTAGGCTATATTTGTTTTTCTACCGCCTCCAACCCTCTCTTCCCCTTCAGTGACGGGAACGCGCCTGTACTCTTATTGGTTATTGACAATTGGACGTAGAAGAACCACGTGACATGAGAACGCGGGCACGAGGAAACCGGAGCGCGCACTAAATAAAATTTATCGAATACGCAAAATAAAGAACCCGTCACGAAGTGAATAAACCTCAATTTTCCCCAGTCTTTAACTATTATCATAGCCTTATGTCGCACTGTTTAAAGCATTACGTAATGCGTGACTAACCTTAAATGTGTATTGTTGACATTCTGAATATTTTGGATGTATCAAGTAGCCTAACTTAAAGTAAATTAACCTAAATTAAAGTGCTATGTTCCGAAATATATGTGATATGCTACTTTTTGTTGCCAATTCACCCCACAATACCCTCTACAAATTGGCTAAAGTTTATATTTCAAAGGGCAACTTTAAGCCAATCAAAAAGAGTCTGGTAGCAGGGTCGTTCTCCACTCATCTCATGCCTATCACAACATAAAAATGGTTAGGAGGACCATGTTGCATGGGATGGATGACAGAATCGTGGCAGAAGGTGAAATTGTATTCCATTTCTGTAAAAACACTTCATTTGGAGATTTCCCGATTTTTGACTTAACCGTTAAAAATAGCAGAAACAAAACTTGGGACACACGGCAGCAATCCAACCTGTGTATACTTTATTTGCAGTTACCATACGAAGGACTACACGATATACAGAAAAAAAACATTCTACAAACCAATAAAAATATATCCTTATGACTAAAAACGTTTTCATGTTTGATTGAGTGAATTCTCAATCGCAAGCCTAAGCAAGACGCCTAATACAAATAGGTCTCTACTGAAATCAAACCTTCTGGGTATTTACTGTTAATTGATATATTACATTCAAAGTGCAAATATGCACACCCTATTCAAAAGGATAGGGAATCCTAAGCGAATCCATCGTTAAGATTAACTTTACAACTAAACACTTGTCTGTGTTCAGTGGTCGTTAGGCAGACAAAAAATGATTGATCCCACAGAACAAACCAACGGGACGGCTCTGGGACTCGTTTTAAATGTCTTTTGAGAACAATTGCCGCAGATTGTGCAGAACACAAGAAACTGATCGCCAATCGCTAAACCAATGACATCTTGCTTGTTGTTGTCATTTCACTGAGGATGATGAATTAGGTCAGCAGGATTTTTAACAAGTTATGTTCAACCTTCAATAAATTAAGTGGAACATACAATGACAGATATTCAGGTTTCAATAATCAAAATAAAATATATACATTATCAACAACTCGGTTGAGTTGACCGTAATTCAACCTCTAGTAAATAAATGTAAAATAGCAAAGATTTTTTTCCTCTACAGTTAATTGCTACACATTTAGAGCAGTTGTCCATTCCATTACTTGTGATTTTAGAAAATCCACTTGGCCGCTAGTTTCCCAAATAAAGCCAAGATAAAAAACTAAGCCAACTAAGCCAATGACATAAGTCTTAAGTCTTCAGGAGAATCATTATATAGTGATAGTCTGCAGTATAAATGGTGTGTGCGTGTGTTCCAATTTCAGAGGATGAAGTCAAAGTTCAGCATCTCAAGCAAATCTTGAGTATGGGTTGGCTCCATTCAGACCTATGAAGAGAAATTCCCTTGTGAGTCAAGGTTTGTCTATAATTTATCATTGTTTTATTCATTATATTTGGGACACAAGACTTTTTAGTTCTATTACTACTAGATAATGCATAAGAAAATAATACATAATATGAACATTCACCATAAATGAAGGCACAAGAGAAGAGTGGGTTGAAAAGAACAGTCAAATATATCTCTTTTTTTTTCAAACATATAACATACAATATGTATTGTGCTTTTATGGACAGGCCAGTGAAGGGAGACAGGAAAGTGGGTTGCACAAGAGATGGAATGACATGACGCAAGGTCTGCAGGTGGGACTCAAAGCTGGGCGGCTGCAACATGTACTGCCTACATGGTTAGCAGGCTGAGCTGCCAATCATGTGTGCACTTTTAAGGAAGGCTAACAATCTACCATGATGTGTGGTGATGAGAAGTGAAGTGTTTAAGGAGAATAAACTCACCATATTTCTTTCTAATTTCATCATGTCTCTGTTTCATCTCTGACCTCCTGTTAAAACACCAAACACAATGTGTTCAGGAAATGGCAATGATCGAAATATTTTCACGACAAACACACCTAGATCTTACGGGTTGCTCTCAAACCGGTCTGGGGAGTTGGACACATTATTCAACGAGTGTGCGCGCCTGTTTTCCACTGTTCAGAAAAACCTTGCTTTTGTATTGCCATGTACGTTACAGAGAGGCATCTGAGGAACAATGCAGCTCTGACAACAATTATGCCATGACGCAGAACAACACAGATCACTTTTGTACAATTTCAACAGTATATGGTCATTGTGTAGTTATTATACATTTGAACATAAAACATGTTTATGTATTATACATCAGTCAAAATAAATCAACATTTGATCTCTTAAAAAAAAAAAAAACTTTACATGAGTATTCAATGTTATCAAAAAGGAGATAGACAGCAAGGTAGAAGTTCTTCTGTGAATGTAGAATAAACTAGATCATAAATAAATGTAATGTAAATAAATAATGGTAGTAAACCAAATCCTTTCTCCTCACCTCTCATCTTGTTTGGCCTTTGTCTTGTTGGTCTGCCTGGCCATCTTTGCTTCAAAGCTTTTCGATCTAACACAAAAGGAATGTGACTGTTAAATCAATATTTGGAGTGCACAAAAGCCTACCTACAAAGTGGATTCATGTGCAGTAACCTTACAGTTAAAACAAAAGTATACTCAACCCCACATGGCAATATTATCTTTCTAGACATAAGGCAAGGTCTAAAAGGCAAGGTCAGAGAAGGTGAAGTGCATACACTCGATAAACCTTAATCTAGCAAAACAGGAGTTGTGGGCACATAACTCTGAAACTCTGACTAATATGCAATTCCTTCAAATAGTAATAATAAAGGAGTACCCTTCCCTGGCTCCCTTTAAATTAAACCCAACACAAAAATATCAGCATTAGATATTTCCCTTTCACCCAACCTGTATCTTCAAACCGAATGAGTATGGTAAATGGTAAACTCACCCACAGTTTTGGCACTTGCAACAGCAGAGCAGACATATTATGAAAGCAAGGATAAGGACTGCACCCACAACTGCCAATGTGATGATTAATATTTGGAAATTCACTGTGTTGAAAATAAATAAAAAGGACAATTAGTGAATTTATGTGCAGATAATCTATACATTGAAAGAAGAAACAAGAACTATGTTCAATATTATGACTCACTACTTTCTTCAGTTATTTCAAAACAACCTGTCCCTCTGATGATCTATTTCAACAGTTACATTTGTAAAAAGCTCACTCATACACATGCACTACTATGCCTACCAAGTCCATCATTTCCTTGGAGCTAATGTAAATAATAATATAATAATATAACTAATATAAAGTGTTTCTCATTGTGGGACATTGACTGTATGTACGAGTTATCTGCAGTCGGGTTCATGAACAGTGATGTGTGTGTGTGTGTGTGTGTGTGTGTGTGTGTGTGTGTGTGTGTGTGTGTGTGTGTACTCACTCCAACAGAGACCCCAGCGAGCGTCGTTCAATGGACAAACTGTGTGCGGAGGGAGGATGGTCCTCACAGGGTACGTTATGCACAATTTAGTTGTAAGACACCACAAACACTGCAGCATAACACAGAATTACAAAGCAGTCAAGACAAATAAACATATTGTTGTGGTTAAATGATTTATATGGAGACGATTGACATCCAGTTCTACAGGACACACACACACACACACACACACACACACACACACACACACACACACACACACACACACACACACACACAAAACCAGTTTAACAAGTGTGGAGGTGCAGGTTTGGTGGAAACATCCATGTTTTGTTTTTTGGGGGTAGGTTTACAGTGGAATGTGTGCGTTTGTGGCACAGAGTTTGACCTAAAACTACGACTAAAATATCTGGCTTTACTATTACAAAACTTACCGAAACATTGACCAGACATTGCTCACAGTTCGTCGCATTCATAGCTTCACACGCTGTAAGAAGGACATTCGTTGGATCACGACAATGCTTTGAGAAACAATGGCGTACATCGCAGACAAACAACAGGCTGGTAAAGGAGGTGTAACAGAGCGAGGCTCCCAATCCACCTGGGAGGTCAACCATAGAAACACACCACCAGCAAACAGGCGGCTCACGAGTTGCCGTTTCTTGTCAAAACTAGCAACAAGGACAGCTGTGAGTGGCAACATGACATGATACCCCATTCTTAACCATTTCATTTCCATCCACTTAGACTTAAGCTCAATAGCTCGTTTCTTGAGAGACAGATTCATTGTTTAGAGAAGGTTTAGTCCCGCATGAACTTAAATCAAAAAGGGCAAACCTCCGTGTAATGAGGCCATTATCAGTGAACACATTGTGGGTGGGCCTACTATCTAAAATAGTACGTGAGCTTTTTTTGCGGAATTATTTGCAATTTCATAGTTGAGAGTATATAGTTTGTTAGATGTTAAAGATGTTAGTTTGTTAACACAAGAAACAACATGATGATGAATAGTACACATTAAAGCCAGAAAGTAGAATATCCTAATTAAATCCAAGGAAAAAGCTATTAGTTTCGATTGATATTGTTTTTGTGTTTTATTTGACAATTTGATGACGTTTGAGCTAATTAACATTTACTTACAAAGAGCCGGTGCGGAAGTCTGGGCGAACACAGTCGTCGACCCAACGAGGAGAAGAACGGCGGGGACAAAACTGCATAAATCCATGATATAGTACAATCTGCAGCAGATTTAAATATATTTTGTAAAACAACTACAATTGCTTAAAGTTTTCACTGCTCCAGACGGCACTTCAAGCTTTTCAAGTTCTCCCAGGTGAAGCTCAACGACTCCAACCGTCTCAAACGCTCAGTGCGCAGTTCTGAAGTTGAGGCGTTTGGGGCGCGCGCGACTGTCGCGACTGCCGTGATCAGATGATTTCATGCGTCAGCATTTAGCTAGCGATACCTTTTCTTTCAAAAAGACAAAAAAACGAAGTTCAATAATTTATTGTAATTTTGTAAAGCCAGTTACAAATAAAAAGAACGACACACATTTCTCTCTTTCTCTTTTTTTTCCTGACACAAGCACAACGTTTGACTATGTAATGATAAGAAATGAATGAGACCCAGGCCCCTATGGCCGCCTGCGGCTTCTAAAGGACCCTGGTGTTGTTCAGTTGCCATTGTGCACAGCCTTGCGATCAGAGTATTCAGAATGTTATTTCAGTTCAACAGCATTAACCATAACATAGCCTGATTACATTTCTGCAACAAATTGCAACTTTTTATACTCGGGTGAAAAAGTGACAAAAGATAGGCTATAATAGGTGGGGGAGACAGACTATCACTATCAAAACAGTTATGGCTTAATCAAACTTTGCTTTCTAAAAACCATCTTACTCGTGAATTGCCTTTTTAATATTCACAGTCCACAATTAGACCACAATTAATACTGATCTTGAATACTGAGCTTGGTTTTGTTATGTCTTTATCCCATTTAAGGGTAAATATCTGTCTTGGCTGTAAATTAAAAATTTACTTTGCAATTCATGAACAACAGTATTTAAAACAAGGCCAGTCAGTCTACATTGTTGTGGTTTTGTCAACTTATCATGCCACACAAAGAATAGGACACATATCATCTATATAGGTATAGGTATCTCTCATGAACAACTTCCATAACTTCACAGTGCCAGCTGGCCTGGGCCTTTCATATCTCACGTCTCTTGATAAATACACCATTTTCTCCCCTCCCCATCATCAACACCAAAACTGCAATACATACAAGAAATAAGTAGCCCATGTCCCTCCCCATACATACTGTCATGTCCCTCCCTACCTCCCCATCCATACTGTCATGTCCCTCCCTACCTCCCCATCCATACTGTCATGTCCCTCCCTACCTCCCCATACATACTGTCATGTCCCTCCCTACCTCCCCATACATACTGTCATGTCCCCCCCTACCTCCCCATACATACTGTCATGTCCCTCCCTACCTCCCCATACATACTGTCATGTCCCTCCCTACCTCCCCATATATACTGTCATGTCCCTCCCTACCTCCCCATACATACTGTCATGTCCCTCCCTACCTCCCCATACATACTGTCATGTCCCCCCCTACCTCCCCATACATACTGTCATGTCCCTACCTCCCCATCCATACTGTCATGTCCCTCCCTACCTCCCCATCCATACTGTCATGTCCCTCCCTACCTCCCCATCCATACTGTCATGTCCCTCCCTACCTCCCCATACATACTGTCATGTCCCTCCCTACCTCCCCATCCATATTGTCATGTCCCTCCCTACCTCCCCATACATACTGTCGTGTCCCTCCCTACCTCCCCATCCATATTGTCATGTCCCTCCCTACCTCCCCATACATACTGTCTCTCTTTTACTTGAAATACCGATCACAACAGTTCTTATTAATACCAATCACAACAGTTCTTATTATAGGTCAATTCCCTGTTTTTCTTCTTTTTTTGTTGCAAAGAAACACAATCATTTGTATCTCTTCTTCTTTGTTCCTCTTCATCAGTCGCCCCCATTGCCATGACACTATGAACACTCTCAGTCCCAGCAGCAGCCCCAAAACAGTAGAGGGCTTTGAACAATAACAGCAATATTCACTTGTCCAAAAAAAAAGAAATACTTTTCTTATCACATACAAGCCCTAGAGAACATAAAGGTGCTGAGAAAGAATCATAGTTTGAATCACCAAAGAAAAAAAAACATCCATAAATGACAGCATAGTTACAGGTGGACGTAGATCCCCTTGGTAGTTGTGTGGCTCCAGTAAGGATAACAAGATAATGCGGTTAGTGTCACCGGACGATGCAAAACTCTGCAGGGAAACCCTTACAACTATATGACCAAGATGGCTGCCGCTGCATGGCAATCCAAGATTCTTCAGTGTTTTATGATTAGTGTGCCACAACACTGTGATGGTCAGACACATCCATGTGTCTCACTCTCATGCCAGTGCACAGCATATTGCAGTTTTTTGTTACATATATTGGTGAATAACGTACTATTTTCCTTTGCATGTAGTTTATACAAGAGCGTTCACATTATGTAGATATTATGGCATCCATATATATTACAGTGGGACACCAACATGGATACAACTTTTACAGTATGTGTGTAATATACATTACAAAATTATGTTTCAGTTTACAGTATCGTACATGTATCGTATGTGTAAATGTGAATATAATTTTAAGTAACATGTGGACATACTTTATATGGGTATAAATATGAAAAAGAGTACTGTCATACTCTGAATGATAATATTGTTGTGGAGCCGCCATAGGCTTTTCTTTGTACAGCATGGCTCACTGCTGTTTCAAACCAAAACAAAGGTTTTCATGAAGTTCATCAAGGAAGAGCCTCACTCATTTCCCTTCCCCAGCCCTCTATAATGGGGATCTGCTTTAACTCTACTCAACATCAACAGTCACTTCAACCAGTAGTTTGAAGCCACACAGTGGCAATGATATATGGAGCCACGTCCCCAGATACAGTGTGTATGTATCAGGAAGGAGACATTCAGCGTTATGCATATAGCCCTGAAATAATATTCCCCATTGTTTGACTCGTGCCAGATATGATGATGTAGCTGGTGTTATGGAGCGAGGACATTGGGAGACGGTGCTGCTAGGGACATAAATAGGTAGAGACGAGCAAAGAGAACGTGAGAAGAAAATAGCAAGTTCAGCATCAAACAAACCATAGATTACAAATGGGATGCAACACAATCAACAAATATGTGGGAGAGAGAGAGAGAGAGAGAGAGAGAGAGAGAGAGAGAGAGAGAGAGAGAGAGAGAGAGAGAGAGAGAGAGAGAGAGAGATAGGGCTGGTAGGTGTGGTAAGGTGGTTGGTTGTGGAAGGTTTGGTGGGGTGGAGGGTTATGGTAGGGTGGAGGGTTGTGGTGTGGCTGGGTAGGGCTGAGTATGTGTGGTAGGGTGGAGGGCTGTGGTAGGGCTGGGTAGGTGTGGTAGTGTGGTGGATTGTCATAGGGCTGGGTAGATGTGATCGGCTGGAGGCTTAGTTAAGCAGGGTGGTGCGTGGGTCCAGGAGAGGAGACATGGAGGAGGGGGAGACTGTGGGGTCAGAATAGTTGTGCTTGTCACTAGTGAAGTTGGTCCAGAAACAAAGCATTACAGCAGAGACATTTGGAGTGTGCTTGAACATCGACATGCAGATACTACAACTGGGATGGAACTTGTGTAGAGGACTTAAAGGTCCTAAAATACCGGTTATTGTTTTGTTTTCCATGCTCATTCTTAAATAGACATTGGAGTATTGTCCATCAATGTATTAATCATTTGTCCAAATAGAGCCAGTGACCACAGGAGTAAACAGATGGCCTCATCTTTCCGCCTTCTTGCATTCTGAAAAAGAGAACTTTCTCCATGGACTAAAGGATTTGGCTAAATACCGACCACACTATCCTGAGGAGAGAAACATCCAAAGCCTCTCTGTGGTTGGGCTTCATGAAAAAGCAGAGAGCTTTGATTGGTTGATGATAATCAGCTCATCCATGAACTGCCAACGCTTGAGACGGACATGATGCTGCAGCGTTTCTTCACCATCATGTTAATGTAGGCCCTCATGATCTTTGCGACATCTCCAACCTGGAAGGGAATGGTGGACAAATTGGCACACCGTGAATATCTCCACATATCTAGACTTTTTATAGAGACAATTTGCCACAAACTACTGTGAGACCTTACCATGGGAGTCTCAAAAAAGATCTCCCTCTCATCCGCAATGATCTTGTAAGTGCAGGGTTGTGGAGCTCCAAAAAAGGTGATCTGTTCATACTGGATGGTCTCCAGGGGCTTGGGCTCGCCTCTCTTGTACACCGAGACATTGTCAGCACTCACTCCCAGCCACAGCTCATGGGGGTACCCACCCTCTTTACACTGTAGAGAATGAGAGCAAAGAGTGCATAGATAGATTGAGGCTATTGAGGATGGAGGTGTTATGAAGTCATTTTAGTGATCATTTTTTCCACTTGCAAGTGTGTCAGATCTTTAAGTAGAAGCTCGCAAAATCTCACAAAAGGATGGCTACATGTAGACTGAGCATTGGGAATCTATCTTCTGTTAACAAACTAACATCTTATCTAACTAAGAACCTTTGGACTCAGATCTTTGAGTTCACTTTTCAACTACACTTCGGGATCAGCGGTCTGGATAGTCAAGTGGCTGGGCGGTTTGTGACCCCCATCGGAAAGGTTCTGTGTTTGATCCTAAATGTAGCCTACTTGTAGGTCTGCAAGATGCACAACTCCTCTCCTCTACTGAACTGAATGATGCAAGTTGCTCTAGAGTCTAGTTAAATCAGCTCCAGACTAAACAGTATACAGTCCAATCCATTCTCACCTCCACATCAAACAGAGTGGAGCCGTAGCCGGGCCACTCCTTGACGATGCTCATGTAATTCAGCATGGCCTGGTGCTGCGGCATGCCCTGCAGACGAGTCCACTTCTCCAGGACGTTGGCCCGGGTGGCTGAGGTCTCCTCCTTCACCCACATCTCCAGCATCTGCTCCTCTTCCACCTGGAACTCAGCACACACAGTCCAGTCCATCAGGTGGTGGGGCTCGTCAGTCAGTGTATAAATGAATCAGTAGATTGCTCAGTAAGTCAGTGATGCAGCTTGTTAACTGGCATCCTTAACAGGATGCCAGCAGTCAAACACTGGCCCAGGTAACAGAGCCTATCAGAACACGGATGCATTAATGGCACACACATAACTTAATGGAACTTAGACACGCTACAATGATCATGGAAGTCAATGTTGTGAAGCAACACTGAAGATGACATTCATCGATGTCTTTAAAACATGGGGGGCATTTCAACTGCTAAAGTGCACATGGCACACGGCCAGTCAACCAATAACTGGTAAAGGTCCTGACATACGGGGCTGAGGGTCGGCCTTCAGACAACGTTGGGCCTTCCAACAAAGTCACATTCATAATGAACCCTTGTATGGCGTTTGGACCTGTGGGACCCGTTGTAACTTTGACTGTTGAGTGTCTTAACATTATTTGATGAATTAAAAACCCAAAATGCAGCGGGTCCACCAAAACCACCAACAAGGTTTAAGTAACGGCCCTCTTGTGACAAATCTAACTTTACATTCAGCAGACGCTTTTATCCAAAGCCACTTACAAAGAGTACATTTGTCATGAGAAGGTGAAACATTTCATTGCTGTTAATACAGTAAGAAAGTTTCAAGCATTTCAATTGCTAGGTGAACCATTGCTAGTATACAACATCTCTGACCAAGGGCCAAGTTACAAAGAGCAATTAAAGTGCCAAGACGTACAACATATAAGAGCATGAGGGTAGGGTATTATTAATTTTTTTTTCTACACAATCTACCGTGATACTCAGGCCTCCACCATACCTTCTGTTTCTTAAGCGAGCCTGTTTTGAAGCTTCTCCTCAGGGTGCCGTCCAGGAAGCTGGGGGTCCTGCGCTTCTCAGGGGCGACTCCGCCAGGCCCCTGGACCCCGGCCACCCCCTTCCCATCCCCCAGCCCCGCCCCCCCCGCCCCCTGGGGCCCCGCCCCCCGAGCACGCCCCCTGCTTGGTGGAGTGCATGATGCGATGGCGGAGACGCCCGATTGGATAAACGTTGGCCAGGCTCCACCCTGCCCTGCCTGCTCCGTCGCCGTGGAGATACTGCAGCCGCAGGGCAGCCAGCTGCTGCAAGGTCTCCTCTGAGGCTGGGAAATGGCCGCTGATCAAAGACTCATGAGCCTAACACAGAGACGGGGATAAGGGAGGGAGACATAGATCATACAAAGAGCTTAGAAGCTTTTGCTTTCAAAATGTAAAACAGTAAGAACACAAGCCACTTGGTGTGTTATCCAGGTGAGCCCACCTGCTCAAACATAAAGGCAAACTCCACTCCTTCTTTAGGCATGCTTTCTACATCCAGGAAGCAATACAGCTTGAAGTAGAGCCTCCACTCTCCTTCCTCATCTTCTTCTTCACTTCCTGCCAGTCTAGAAAGAGGCACACAGAGGGAAGAGAGACAGTTGCGAGGGTCACTGCAGTGTGAATGTGGTCTCATCATGTAGAACCTCTGCAGTAACCACTGACAATAAACGTGTCATTTGAGGGATTGAGGCTGTACTTTTCAAACTTTGCTAGGACATCCGCAACAATGACCCTGCTCTCCAGAGCTCGGTCTGTGCACTGGTTGTGTTCAAACAGAGAGAAGAGGTTCCTGCTTTCCTCTATGGCAAGGCCTCGGATCAGCTTTTCCACCACCTAAACACAGACGAGAAACATCCCCATGAACAACTTAAGAAAAGGTCAAATATAACAACATGCCAGTTTCCTGTGTGTGTATATGTGTGTGTGTGTGTGTGTTTGCATGTGTACATGTGTGTATGTGTGCACACCTGTCCAGCTGTTGTGTGTGAGTTAATGGAGATCTTGCAGGAGCCTCCTCCATGGCAGTAGACAGTGGTGCTCATCTCCTGCCTCGCCAGCAGGGCGGCGATCTCCTCCTGTGAGGGGACAAACTCCCGAGTCTTGGTCTTCTTCAGGGACTCCCCGATGAAGGTCGCATAGCGCTCAATTTCCGTGCCTGGGTAACGTTCACGGACCCTGAATAATCAACACAAACATTCAGAAGGTCAAAGGAATTATGTGTAGGATATTTTGGCATTCTGTGTCTGTCTGTCTGTGAAGACATTATCTAGAGCTGAGTTAACACAATGGTGATTGAGCCTATGACCCACTGATGAAAGCCCTTGTATTTGCAGTATTATGAATGTTTAAATGAACCTAAGTTGTCAGCATTCTTCCCTGATATCTCTCTGTTGCGTAGAACAGCCTTTGGGCAGATTTCTATGATATTAGAACAGGGCCAGTTTTGCTGGGAAACAGGAAGGAAGTGGGGTCCAGTCAAGTGTAATGGCTGTAGATACATGCCATTCAGGATCAAGTACGGCAAGTTAGGCATCTCGCTAAAAGTAGTGGTGGCTACATGTTGACTGCTGACACAGGGTTTGAACAAAGCGGCAACATTCCATGCTGAAAAATGAAGCCCATGCGGAAGTGCAAAAACTTGCAGTTCCTCGACTGGCCGCTTGAGGCTGGCTGCAGAACGGAGTCAACTCCCATAGACACCCATGTTAAAATGTCTAACTTTACAGCCAAAATAAACATGTTTACAGCCTGGTTCAAAAAACGGTTTTGGTGTCTTTCAGTAGTGTTCGAGTCCATGACAACTGTGAGGGGGGTGAATTTTTTTAGAATCCATTATTTCAATGCACAGAGAAGGATTTATTTTATGAATAATTAAGGGCGTGGTCAACTTGATTGGCAGCTCTCATCTGTCATCACGGCATGACCTTCACGGATTCGAGGCTTTGATTGGTCTGGCCGGAGGTAGGCGGGCTTAGAACACAGACTGAAATGTCCAATATGGCGGCGCCCTGAAGCCCCATTTTAGGCTTCATCTCCGCTGTTAAGAATGTCTATGGGTGACGTCACGGAGGGTTTGTCCATATTTATATACAGTCTATGGTTTGAACCCACAACCTTTCGGCCATAAATCAAACAACTAGACTACCCTGCCCCATACAGCTACACATCAACAGTGCTCACATGTACCTCTTGAGGTGGAAGCGCAGGTATCTGAGAATTGCTCGGCTGGGCAAGAAGGTGCAGCTCATGCAGGTGAGGAGATGCCAGTGTGCCCTATTGGCTGGGATGTTAGCCTGAGGCACGTGATTGGTCTGCTTGATCACCTGGGCGTACACCTTCAAAAGAAAAAGAACAGTTGAAGAGCCAGGTTTGTTCAAGTCAAGTCAAGTAAACAAAACAAAAACAAAAACCGAAATGCCGTTTCCCTCGATCCCCGGTGCTAGACAAGCATGCAAATATAAATATAAATATATTGTTGTTTTAAACTTGGTGATATGTGTGCTGTCATCTTATAGAGAGTAAAATCCTATGGGTTTTTTGTCTCCGCCAAACAGGTTGTCAACGTTCCACTCTGCTTCTAACACAGGTAACAGTCCTCTGGTGCCCAAAACGTTTAGTTCACTGTTAGACATCACAACCAAGGGACACAGGGGCAAGGAGTGTAGACGTGTAGAGCGGTGAGGGCTGACTGTGACTCTGGGACACTCAGACTATAACTCCACGGTGTGTGTGGGGATGTGTGGAGCTCTGTCTAAGCAGCAGGCCATCTTTTATGACAGCGACATAACAACAACATCATAACAGGAGGTGGTTACACCTCCTTCAGAGAACGCTCTGTCCAATACTCAGTGTTAAAGAGTGTTCCAACTCCAGCTGAAACTGTGGGTTACAGCTGTCAGAGTTCTAATAACTGTTTCATAATCAACATCCATATACACATCCATATACAACATCCATAACACTGGTTAATAGGGAAGATGAAGGTTTACTGATAATGAACATATAAGTACAATCAACACAAGCCTTCACTTTGTAGAACAGACTGTTGCGTCACCTCATCCGTGAGAGGCCGCAGGTCCTGGCAGGTCTGCAGGATGCCCTGGATGATGGCCACTGTGTCCCCCAGTGTCTCCATCTCCTGCAAGGAGTTGAACACCCGCACCGCCTCGTCCTGCAGGCTGGCATAGCCCTGCTTCCTCTGGACTGCACCACGCAACAAAACAAACACACCCAAACTATTTGGCTTTTGTTTGGTTTTAAGTGATGGAAAGAACAACAAACGATGACGGTATTGTAACAAATTGAGACTGATTACAATAACTAAGCTAAGATATTCTCATCGCCTGTCCTTCAATGTTTCGGAGGCTGTACTGAGCAGGGAGAAGGGCTACGTACGGCTGGTCACCTCGCCGTAGGGTAAGGGCAGCAGTGGGGAGTGCAGGGGGTGCTGAGTGTATCTCAGGATGGGGTTTCTCCTGTACATCTGCTCCACCAGTTCTGGGTTCACACTGTTTTCCTGAAAGCACACAAGTTCAAATTTCTGTTTGATAGATTATCATGAAATGTGTACATTATTTACAACTTGAACATACTACAGAGATAATGGCATGTGTGTGTGTGTGAGTGTGTGTGTGTGTGTATGTGTGTGTGTGTGTGTGTGTGTGTGTGCACGCGTGTGTGCACGCGTGTGTGCTGGGTTCAAGTGTATGTGTGTGTGTGTGTGTGCACGCGTGTGTGCTGGGTTCAAGTGTATGTGTGTGTGTTTATATGTGCATGTGTTCATATGCGTGTGTGTGTTACCCTGATGTCTCTGATGAGCTGCAGCGAGGGGGTCTCTATGGGGGTCTTGCTGTCTATGACTCCTTGTAAGGCTGCCGTCCATCTGATGGCTTCGTTCAGCATCTTGGTGTACAGGCGGTACGAGTGCTTCCTGCCGTGCACGATGATGTTCCAGTAGCCTGCACACAGAGACACACACCATTACTTACTGCTTGTGTTTCTTCACTTGACGACCCGCTCTGTCCACTGAGCTACTGAGCTCTCTCCACCCACCTGTCTCTATCTTTGTCTCTCTCTCTGCACCCACCTGTCTCTCTCTATGTCTCTCTCTCTCTGCACCCACCTGTCTCTCTCTATGTCTCTCTCTCTCTGCACCCACCTGTCTCTCTCTCTCTGCACCCACCTGTCTCTCTCTATGTCTCTCTCTCTCTGCACCCACCTGTCTCTATCTTTGTCTCTCTCTCTCTGCACCCACCTGTCTCTCTCTATGTCTCTCTCTCTCTGCACCCACCTGTCTCTCTCTATGTCTCTCTCTCTCTGCACCCACCTGTCTCTCTCTATGTCTCTCTCTCTCTGCACCCACCTGTCTCTCTCTCTCTCTGCACCCACCTGTCTCTCTCTCTGACCCACCTGTCTCTCTCTATGTCTCTCTCTCTCTGACCCACCTATCTCTCTCTATGTCTCTCTCTCTCTGCACCCACCTGTCTCTCTATGTCTCTCTCTCTCTGCATCCACCTGTCTCTCTCTATGTCTCTCTCTCTCTGCACCCACCTGTCTCTCTCTCTGACCCACCTGTCTCTCTCTATGTCTCTCTCTCTCTGACCCACCTGTCTCTCTCTATGTCTCTCTCTCTCTGCACCCACCTGTCTCTCTATGTCTCTCTCTCTCTGCATCCACCTGTCTCTCTCTCTATGTCTCTCTCTCTCTGCACCCACCTGTCTCTCTCTATGTCTCTCTCTCTCTCTGACCCACCTGTCTCTCTCTATGTCTCTCTCTCTCTGCACCCACCTGTCTCTCTCTATGTCTCTCTCTCTCTGACCCACCTGTCTCTCTCTATGTCTCTCTCTCTCTGACCCACCTGTCTCTCTCTCTGACCCATCTGTCTCTCTCTATGTCTCTCTCTCTCTGACCCACCTGTCTCTCTCTATGTCTCTCTCTCTCTGCACCCACCTGTCTCTCTCTCTATGTCTCTCTCTCTCTGACCCACCTGTCTCTCTCTATGTCTCTCTCTCTCTGACCCACCTGTCTCTCTCTCTGACCCACCTGTCTCTCTCTATGTCTCTCTCTCTCTGACCCACCTGTCTCTCTCTATCTCTCTCTCTCTCTGACCCACCTGTCTCTCTCTCTGACCCACCTGTCTCTCTCTATGTCTCTCTCTCTCTGACCCACCTGTCTCTCTCTATGTCTCTCTCTCTCTGACCCACCTGTCTCTCTCTATGTCTCTCTCTCTCTGACCCACCTGTCTCTCTCTATGTCTCTCTCTCTCTGACCCACCTGTCTCTCGGTGTACTCTCTCATCTGGCTGTACGACGGAGCAGAGGGAGTTCAGCACCAGAGTTCCCATCTTGGAGGAGTTGCGTTCAGAGCTCTTGTAGTAGTCCAGGGAGTTGTGGGTTAGCACGAACCAGCGCTTCTTCAGCTTCAGGGAGGTGCTCTTGGCATTTGTCTTCATCTCCTTTTGCAGCCAGCCTGCAGGATATTTAAAGTTTACTTAACTTAACATTTTTCAGTTTGACAAATTATTTTACAGTGCACACACAAATATTTACGCAGACAGATTAGAACACAATTAAAATTAACAGACATGAAGTACAGAAACTACTAAAAACAATACATTAAGTTCCATTAGGACAACCAAGTGAACAAATAGTTGTCTATTTTTAAAACACCAACTGACTCAGCTGATGTCAGAGTTACAGAGAAGGTTGGTGTAATATACTTGTAGCCTGTTATACAATTTATATTGATATGGCCATAGACTGGACTAAAGTCGAGCTAGGCTGGCAATGGATATGTGGTTGGGCACCTAATGACCTATTGAATGGGTTTCTTTCAGTCTATATTATATTCATGTAATCAAATGAATTGGGGGATGTAAGGTTGTAGTTCCCAGTTTGTCCGTTAGACGGTGGGAGTTCTAAGGGTCCATAAGATGGTCACATTAATCCAGGAACACTGGAGGTGACCCTCCTGGTCCTCCCTACCCCGGACCAGGAACTCCTGGCCGTCAGTCTTGCCGTCTCCTTTGGGTTTCTGCAGCAGGCTGATCCAGTGGTGCATCTCCTCTGGCGTGTCTGTGTTGCAGTGGATCACGCGGTTCGCCGTGATGATCACAAAGGAGTTTGGGCTGTGGACCAAAGAGAGCCTGTGAGTCCTCTGAGTCCAGATCACTGTACCCAATGGCCTCGCCAACACACTGCTGCTCGTTAGTTATTGATCTATTTATTCATTCATGTCTTTATTGATTTACCGATCAGGGTTGTCCGACGCACACACAGAGTCAATCAGACCCACGTCCAGAGTGCCCTAGACAAAGAAAGTGAATACATGAATTAACAAAGTGCACCATACAGTTTACATGCGTACATACAGTTTACATCATACATATAACATCTAGCAAATGTCATTCCAAGCAAGGAATTACTTGTGCATAGGAATGCCCGTAATCATTGAGATAAGTGTAGTTGAGGTGGGGATTGAACCGCCAACCCTCTGGTTGTGGAACACACGCTCTACCACTGAGCTATGCTGTCCAGTTGACAGCAGGAAAGCACTTAGTGGACTCAAACGTAACAATGGAAAGCTAGGCTTAATCGCAAATATCTAAAAAAGTGTAAAGTTTACACAAATGAAAAAAACATAGCACAGCTATCCAGAAGTAGACCTTTGTAATGCAGTTTGAATGAAATCTGGTGTGAAGAAAAATAATATGACGAAAAGTGATATCTAGATTGTGCATTCCTATGCACAAGAAATATATTCTAAAAGTATAATTATAAGTATTGAGGATTTTACTGTTTTAACAGAGAAAGATGGTGAGATACTGACCACAGCATTCTTAGGGTTGGCTTGCTCATGGGTCATGTCAAGGAGCTGCTCTGGGGTGCACACCCGCACCTTACTGAGCACATTGAACCATCCACTGCAGAGAGAGAGAGAGAGAGAGAGAGAGAGAGAGAGAGAGAGAGAGAGAGAGAGAGAGAGAGAGAGAGAGAGAGAGAGAGAGAGAGAGAGAGAGAGAGAGAGAGAGAGAGAGAGAGAGAGAGAGAGAGAGAGAGAGAGAGAGAGAGAGAGAGAGAGATATAACTAGAGTTAAATTCACTTCTGTGAGATCATTCAGTAGTAGCCACTCTTCTCTCTCCACACCTGGCATCCTCCGGGGACTCAGCAAACACCTGGTAGGTCCTCTCCTCCGTCACAATGTTCAGGGCGTTCTCCTTCTCGCGGTTGTCCACGATCTCCCTGTTAAACCATTGTTCAATATCACAACTCAACATCACATTACCATCTCTGCTGATCAGCTGTGGTTGATTTGTGTAATCATAAATGTCATTGCGATACAGAACATAAGTACTTCAAGTTTGTTTGACAATATAGGATCTGAAATATTAAGTAATACAATTAATGTTATTAATAACAAAATAGTCTTCTTGTCCAGGTAAAAGTATATAGAAATTACAAAACAGCACAATAATAATGACACAATCAAGTTTCAACTAGCTTTAAAAGTCACAATCCACCATTCAAGTAAGGTGAGGGATGGTGGGTAAATGAGCAGTTGTGTATGCAGGGAACATGGGTCTTGTGTGTTATATAAGCGAGGTAAAATTGGTCGTGTAGGTTCTTCGTCTACAACGAAGCCATGTAAAATAGATGTAAGACAGGGAACATGACATGGGTATGACATGGGCTCTTACTTTGCCGCCCGAATATCAATGGTCCCCTTCAGCTTCTCCTCGCTGTCATTCTCAAAGTACATCAGCTTGTTGTCTCTCAGCACAAACCACCGCATCTTCCAGTTCCTGGAACAGAAGCAGACATTGTTACAACAATTCAATGGATTATCATAAAAGGGTGTGTGGTAGGACATCTAATATACTCAGATTGCAATAAAGTAAATGCAATGTCATTATTACAACGTAGTTGCTAGTCTCTGTGAATACTTTTGTTAACAAAGTAGAGGAATGTCAAGAAAACCTCAGGTCTTGAGCAGGTAGGAGCTTACTGTTCTGATCAAGGGCACTTTGGTGAAGATGAACACATTGACTGCATAAAGGAATTGTTAAGGGAAGAAAGCTACCACCATGCATGAACTATGATCCTTGTTTACTGTAAACCATGCAGAGTGCAGGCTTTAACTATGGAACAACAAGACATGTTTGGTTGCTTCAGGCATACCTTTATGAGCGTGTTTTCCAAAAAGAAAAACAACAAATGCTCTCGTCCAAAATGTATCCATTGCTCAACGCAAAAAATATGCATTCTTTACTGTGTTTTTTTCCATGAAAGGCTCTGTAGGTGAGATTTAACAGTTATTATTTGAATGTAATTTGTCAGAAATGGCCTAGTCACGCATCAGCTATAAATTAGTTAAATCTGTTTGGCGCTGACTGCTCCTGCCTCTGTATGAGCCAATGTGGATTTTAGAAAGCTCCCGGCTAATGTCTAACAATCAGGGAATCTCTTCCTTGATAAGTTTGGGGTGTCCATGCTGTCTGTCAACAGGTGCGTGAAATGCAACACATCTCAATGGCGGAGAAACAGAGGGAGGGAGCAGAGAGGGAGTCAACGTTTTTCTGTTTAGTTTCAAAATCTGGCTCTCCTCTATTCTCTTCTGGAATCTCAAATACAGCACCTAACACCAACAAACCAAAACAAGCTAGCATGCAGTGTTGGACTTAGCAAGCTGGCTGTAGCCAGTAACTACTACAACAACCTGCGTGAGAGGGTGGACAGGCCTCCTCCCTTCTTGTACAGCCAGCCCGACTTCAGGGACTCCTGTTTGGAGCGGAACCACATGAAGGTCTCGTCCTTCAGCACACACCAGCGCCTCCTCCAGGGGATCATCAGACCAGCTGGGGGGGAAGAGAAGTGGAAGATCATCAAGAGCGCTACCTTCTTGCGTTTTCTTACAAGGAAAATGTATGATTTGGTTGAACTACAAAAAGTCTGGGACGTACAATCAGTACATTTATCATACATTTGTGGGGTTCCTTCCTTGTGGGGACCCTCCAGTTAGTGGACGACCCGCTCTATCCACTGAGCTACTGCCACCCCCAATTGACTCAATTCACAATTTAGTAGTCATCCATATTAATATACCTTTGTCCTTGTTGAGAATCTTAACATAAGCTGTGATTTAACTTTTTTTTTGTATTATTATGTAAAAATGTTTACTATAATCTGGCAGCTTGCATTCTTAGTCATCCCCGGAAGGATGTGTTCCTCAAAGTTTCCTTTCTTCATTGAAGTACTTGTGGAGTTTTCCTTGGCCCTTATGAGGTCTTTCAAGAAGGCAGAGCTGTCTGAATCTGGCATTCTGAGACACAAGTAATACTAAACAGAGGATGTAGGACTGGTCACCCTTCATGTAGAGGTAGCTGTAAAAGTATACGAGACTAAACAGAGGATGTAGGACTGGTCACCCTTCATGTAGAGGTAGCTGTAAAAGTATACGAGACTAAACAGAGGATGTAGGACTGGTCACCCTTCATGTAGAGGTAGCTGTAAAAGTATACAAGACTAAACAGAGGATGTAGGACTGGTCACCCTTCATGTAGAGGTAGCTGTGAAAGTATACAAGACTAAACAGAGGATGTAGGACTGGTCACCCTTCATGTAGAGGTAGCTGTGAAAGTAAGGCGGTCCGTTTCCGTTGAGGATGCTGACTCGGCTGCCGTTGGTCACCTCCTCATCTGTGTCCAGCAAGCCGTCGTGCTCATCGTCGCTGTCACCGTACTGGAGAAGATACAGAGAAGATACAGATCACACTGAAGCCTTGTTTTCATCTCAACATGCAAAATAAAGAGAAACCCATTATGTCAACATCCTTTACAAAGATGGAGATCAAGTTTCATAAACAAGCTAAATATTCTCAATATGTATATACTGTATATATTCCTTGTCCTCTACAGTAGAACATATTTTTAAGCAATTATCCAATAATAACAAATGGATAGCCAGCTGCAAGATAAAATACCTCAAATATCAAAAAAACATTTACATAAGGCATTAGAGATTAGAGATTAGAGACATTAGAGATATGACTCATGAGGACCATCCCTGTGTGTGTGAGGACCATCCCTGTGTGTGTGAGGACCATCCCTGTGTGTGTGAGGACCATCCCTGTGTGTGAGGACCATCCCTGTGTGTGAGGACCATCCCTGTGTGTGTGAGGACCATCTCTGTGTGTGAGGACCATCCCTGTGTGTGAGGACCATCTCTGTGTGTGTGTGTGAGGACCATCTCTGTGTGTGTGAGGACCATCTCTGTGTGTGTGAGGACCATCCCTGTGTGTGAGGACCATCCCTGTGTGTGTGAGGACCATCCCTGTGTGTGTGAGGACCATCTCTGTGTGTGTGAGGACCATCTGTGTGTGTGTGAGGACCATCCCTGTGTGTGTGAGGACCATCCCTGTGTGTGAGGACCATCCCTGTGTGTGTGAGGACCATCCCTGTGTGAGGACCATCCCTGTGTGTGTGAGGACCATCCCTGTGTGAGGACCATCCCTGTGTGTGTGAGGACCATCCCTGTGTGTGTGAGGACCATCCCTGTGTGTGTGAGGACCATCCCTGTGTGTGTGTGAGGACCATCCCTGTGTGTGTGAGGACCATCCCTGTGTGTGAGGACCATCCCTGTCTGTGTGGAAGATGAGTGTCCGTGCAAAGAAGGTGCATGTGTGTCCTCACTGAGTCGGAGCTGCCGCGGTGCGAGTCCGCGCTGGCGTGGGTGCATGTCGACTTCCTAGCTTGCTCCTCGTCCGTCGGGGCCGCGCTGCCGCGGTTGCTTCCGGATACAGAACTGTCATCGCCGGCGGTCACAGAGCCGTCTTCCTCCTCCTGGTCGTAGTCGGACTCGGTGTCGGCAGGCATGCTGTAGATGGGCTCCTCCACGTCGCCCAGACTTTCCACGATGCTCACCTTCCTCCCCACCTCCGTCTTCACAGAATCTTTCTTCTTGTCATCTCCCTTGCTTGGAGGTGCTGATGTCGGTGGAAGAGGAGGAGGTGGAGGAGGTGCAGGAGGTGCAGGAGGTGCAGGAGTGCCGGATCCATCTCCCGGTGGTGGGAGTGTGGGTGGAGGAGGAGGGACGCCGGCTGCGGGGGCAATCATGTCGCCCACAGGTGAGGGAGCAGAGGCCAGGGTGCCCTCTGCAAAAGCAGGTGGAGGAGGGGGAAGGTGGGCGAAGATCTCCTGGTCTAGGGGAGCATCGCTCTCGGCCGGAGGGGGGAAGTCTGGGAGGGGGATGCATTCCTCCTCAGCGTGGAAACCCTCGTCCACCTCCTCCTCTTTGGGTGTGGCCGTGGCAGCAGCTGCATCCCCTGGGGCTGGCTTCACCTACAGGACACATGGATGGAGTGAGGACTCAGAGATGTGTTCCCAAAATACTATTCCAAGGAAATCAGTCATTCACTGAAAACATTGCATAATATGTGCCTCTTTATAAACAATGGCATCACCATCATAGTATTTATCAAATCCTTTGTACAGGATGGTCTAACGTTTGTTTGGCTTACGCCTGGGACACACTGCCTGGCATTAAGATGGTCAGCACCCATGTAACAGAGAGCAGCCACACTGGCTCAGTCGCCTCATCTACTGTACAGTTTTTATTTTTTCTGCAAGAAGCATGTGTTTCTTTGATTGTTTCAATGCCTATTTCTGTAGAATATGTTGACTCTCAATGTACAAAGATAGGGCTGGTAGGCAGCAGAGACGTAGCAGAGATGTAGTAGAGACACAGGCAGTGTGTTCCAGGCATTAGAAAGGTATATTTATAGGAAATATACATTTACATTCCACATTCCTGTCATGCAACTTCTTCTGTAACTTGAAGAACATTTGATTGACTTGTATCAGTGTTAGCAAGTTATTGCATTTAACAAGACAGCTGAGACAGCCAGGCAGGCAGGCAGACAGGTAGGCAGACAGACAGACAGACAGACAGACGGATCACCTCAGCATCAGGTGCCCTGTGCTCCACATCCGCCAGGGCCGCGTCCAGACCTCCAAAGTTGAGGAGGTCGATGAGCTCCGTTGCCTTGCGGGACGCCTCCTTCTTCATGCGCTTGATCTCGGCGTCCCTCCGGAGCTGCAGCTCCTGCTTGGAGGACTCACACAGCTGAGACACGCCGTCCTCACGCTTCTTCTGCAGCCGCTCGATCTCCCGCTCCAGCTTCAGGATCTCCTCCATCTGACGGGTCTCCACCTGAACATGAGGGTGGTGTTTATTTGATCAATATCACTGATGTATCAAAGGGTAATGAACTAGTACTGCTTGGAGACAAAACTCAAACTGGGTGGTATGAGGAGCAAAGTAAAGCCTGCAAGTCTAAAATTATTATTTTTGGAAAATCTCACAAACGGCAAAATAAACCATCAGCGAGTTGATACTATAATGAGTATAACTCATATTTTGTGCTTGGGTTTTATTGTGAATTTTGATGTGACTTTATCTCAATGTATTATTGATCTCTTAGTGTAGTTATAGCTACAGCTCAACATCCTGACGTCGCCACACTCACTGTTGATTCCTCTTCCTTCTCCGCTCCCTTTCCAGCCACTTCCTGCTTCCTTTCTTCTCCTCCTCCTGCTGCATCTGTCTTTGCCTCGGCCTGCTGCTTTGTCTTCATCTTCTCTTCCTCCTCCCGTGTTTTGGTCCTCCTCTCCTCTCTGAGCTTGCGGACGCGGCTGCGAGCCACCTGACCCCTCCTGTGCTTCTGCAGCACCAGGGCCGCCCTGCGCTGCTTGAGGAACCTCTGGTGCAGGATGTGCTTGCGGAAGTGCTTTTGTAGCGTGACCACGCTCCTTCGGATCTGGCCGAAGCGCTTCCTGCAGAACAGGGAAACAGGCGGAGAAAAGGGGTAACGCCAGTTCTGACAGCGAGCCGGGCAACAAATATGGCAACGCTGGCAGCTTTTGTTTGTTCCCCCCTTTTTTCATCTTCAAGTTTTGCTCTTACATCATAGAAAATAGGTTCGACAACATGAACATTTCTCTCTCAAATGTATGTGATTCGGAGGTAGAATTCAAAATCAATTGATGTTCTTGTACAGTTCTAGTGTTCATTCACATGTTAAGCATTTTGTATTCTGCAACAGGAAAAGTGCTCTGTAAGTAAGACACTTTTGAAACAATAGTGTTTTAATGTTAAAACGTTCTTACTTGGCAGAATAGGTGAGTAGGTGGGCGCGGATCACCATGGCAGCTTGCCTTCGCACCTCATCGCGGTCCTTCTCCAGATGCTGCTCCAGGGACTCCTTCATGAACACCTGAAGGGCAGACCACAAAGGGGAGGTTAAACATTAAGAAATATGAATGCAAAAAAAAAATCACAAAAATTGTTCAGCTGTAAGCACAGATCACTTTCATCTTCAATAGTATTTTGACATGACACATTGGCACATGGTTGCATTAAATAAGAGTTTAATTGGCCTTATTCACCTAGCGGCCATGTTGTTTCCATACTGGTTATAAACGTTAGCTA